>CM044559.2:29547043-29582043 GCA_024416835.2 Perccottus glenii
GCAGCAGGCAGCACGTCAGTCTTATAATCTGAAAGTCGTGAGTTCAAGCCTCACACGGGGTAATTTAAACTGTTTGCAGAGACTAAATTTTTTGGAGCTTGAATTTTAGTGACGCAATACTGTCCACTGAGGCCGGAGCTCTGAGACCTTAAAGCTGACTACAGAAGTACCTTTGTCCGAAGATTCTAGACACAAAACCAATTCCGATGGCTTTTATGTTGTTAAACTTGTAAGACACTTTACCTAAAAACTTTATATTCTTCCTATTTCTATTAGCTCTATTGTTATTTTATGTCCTTCGAAGTATAGCTACTGTTATGTGACATTTCTTTAGCTTACGGCTCGCAGAGATGCTAGCATGCTGTTACTGTGAGGAGTGACGCCAAAATAATAAAGTGAGAGAAAATAATATTTCAGTATTATAAGTAAGTGGCAAGAGCCGGGCGACCGTGACATGTCTTTAAACTGAACACAACAGGTTTGAATGAAACGAGTCAGAGGCACAAGTTTGAGTTTTTGTGAATTCTTGTGAAAAATCTGTTATTGTTATTAACAAACCGATATGATGTAAAATCACTGACGTTAGCTGACCTTAAATCATACAGAGGTCAGGTCAGGGGTCAGAACAGAGCTCTTTAATTGTAGGCAGAAGTAGTTCAGTAGGCAGCGTATCACTCTCATAATCTGAAGGTCGGGAGTTCAAGCCTCACACGGGGCACCGGAACTATAAATGAGCAATGTCTGGTGGTGCCTAGTCTTCGGTGCACTTATGCTTTTTGTTACCTTGGGTTTTTAAAATTGCATTCATTGTTTTCCTCACTTGTAAGTCACTTTGGACAAAAGCGTCTGAAAAATGTCTCAATGTAAATGTTAATGTATAAACTTAACCTGTCCTTTAAGCTTCTTTCAGATTTGAAAAACCAGTTCAAACCCACTAACTATTGTCTTTCAATGGAAACAAGATGGCACCAGACTGTTGTGAAAAAGTTGCAAACCCACTTTGTGACTTATTTAGACGTTAAGACAGAAAGCTTCTGTGAACACACATTTATATTTACAACTAATGCCAGGGAGGGCTTAGTGTTGCCCTCTGTCAAAAAACATTGCATTTTAATTACAGTTGAGCTCCGTAACAGTCAGAACACAAATAAATACAGAGACAGACGCTCACAGACTGAAGCCATGCAATGAACAAGCAACATATAGACGACATGCAACAAGGAGCCACGGAGGAAAACCAAAGAGTTATAAAATATCTACGATGTGAAAAGGGAGGAACGGACGTAAATACAGGGATAACGCAGGGCAGACGTGAGAGAAGGTGAGCAGATGAGAGTTACCTTGTCGGGAGATGAAGGAGCTAGTTAAAGAGCCACGCAGCTTATATCCAGCTTTTTCCAACGCAACCAAAACACAGCACAAACAGGGAAAAGAACAGAAAAGAGGAGAGAAGCAGCGTGAATTTCCACCGAGAGAGAGAGGTTAGAGCAGAGAGGCATTCACCCGGTCATCCATCTGCAGCCACACGTTCAAGTCCAGGCTCCAAAGATAGACATTTTTGACTTTTGGAGTTATTTTTGTCTATTTTAGGGTTTGTGATATGTTTTAACAAAGATGAGATTCTACTTTTTTTTTTACAAAGATCACATCAGGGTCCAAATGTATCTGTTAAAACTAAAACTCAAACGCAGACAGATAAAACCTTAGCATTGGGCCAAACTTAAAGCAGGACTAAACCAATGTGTTTTACAAGAAAATCCAACATTTCCTACATGTTTAGTTTTAACATAATGTAATAATGTATAAAGAGCATTATATTATAGTTTATTAAATTTGTTAGATTTAATATTTACTATATATTTCTTATATCAGTGAATAAAATAAAAAAAAAAGAAGAATCTGTCCAGTACAATATTAAAGATATAATTATTATAATATTAAATACAGTCAGTAAGTGAGATATTAAATATTTACTTATGGCTAAATAAACGAAAAGCTTAATGAGCTCATTTCTTCTTGGACAAATTTATGGTTTACATTAAACTTACAAAGCGATCATTTTACCTGTGATACCTGAACAGTCAGATATAAATAAAGCTTAGTGATTGTTATCCTGATGTTTATACAGAGGACAATATTAACACACACCTTTCTCACAATCCAGTCACTCTGTTGTTAATAATGTTTAGTGAAGCTGCTGTGAGCGTCTGATGGAGTTAAAGCTGAACAAGAGTTATTTTCATTAGAGGCAGGAGCAGAGCCTCTGATCTGTGACTCTGGAGACACTGGGGACTCTGGTGACACTGGGGACTCTGGTGACACTGGGGACTCTGGTGATACTGGGGACTCTGGTGACACTGGGGACTCTGGTGATACTGGGGACTCTGGTGACACTGGGGACTCTGGTGATACTGGGGACTCTGGTGACACTGAGGACTCTTAGACTCTGAAGAGTCTGGGGACTCTGAAGTCTCTGGGGACTCTGGGGACTCTGGGGACTCTGGGGACTCAGGGACTCTGGGGACTCTGGGGACTCTGGGGACTCCGGGGACTCCGGGGACTCCGGGGACTCCGGGGACTCTGGTGACTTTTATTTTTTTAAACTTTTTATAAATCAAAATAGATTTATGTCAAAAGGTCAATTGGACCTGATGAAAGGTTTGCAAATTGGTTTAAATTCTCTGAATAATTTGATTAAACACAGAGGTTATCTGTCCAAAGGGTCCAACACTGTTACTCGAGGACATCACTTTGTAACAGTCCTGGTTCAGTCCAGGTTTAGTCCCTGTGTTCTCAGCAGGACCAGAGGCTCCTCTCGTTCCTCTACAGGTGATGCTACAGTAGTGTCTCTGGTTTGTACCTGGCTCGACGTCGTGCCAGCTGCTGCTCTGGCTGCCGCTGCCTGGAGACCGACCTTGTCCGCTGTAGTACGTCTCCTCTCCGGGACTGTCCACGTCGTCCTCCATGCACTTTATCCTCTTTGCCGAGCTGTGACACAAACACAGACAATAGCTTAAACCAGACTCAATCATGACAGTTTTGTTTCAGTTCTGTTCTGGTTTCATACAGAGACCTACACATGTGCCTCGTTAGCGCAGCCGGCAGCGCGTCAGTCTCATAATCTGAAGGTTGTGAGTTCAATCCTCACACGGGGCAGAGCTGTTTTGACGCTAAAGCCTCATTGACACTGAACAAAAACCCATTAACAACAAGCTTTTAATAGAAATGAGAAGGGGACTTAAAAGAACCAGGGCTGTTAGAAAATGTTTTGCAGGTGTTTTCTTAATTGCATATCACATTTGTGTCCACTGTGTCCACTGTAGAGACAGAGGAGAGGGACAGCTGTGGACTTTTACTGTTTTATGTCATTCATTTTACCTTTATGTATAGTATGTTCTGTCATGTCACTTAAACGAAGGCTGTAAGGAACAGAACACACTTGAATAAAGCAGAGTGTGTAACTGTGTAGAACTGTAGGTTTGTGTTCGGAGCCGTCCTGTGGTTTCATTATTGAGCCTGGATCAGTTTCACTCAGAGCTTGGTTTCTGTGGGACTGGTCTGTTCAGGACTCAAATTCCTCCATCCATTTTCTGTGGTTAATCTGAGACACAAGTTTAAACAGAGATGTACAGACTTCCCGCTCCCCAGACACTTCCTCCAACACCTCTGTCAGAAAACCAAGGTGTTTTCAGAGACATAGATTTGGAAAGGTTTTATTTGACTTTAAGCAGGTTTAACTTGGATTTGAACAGGTCTAAGTTGTATTTGAACAGGTTTTATTCCGCTTTTAGTGGAATTTAATAGAAATGTGTGCAGAAAACAGCAGTAATGACTTCCTGTTTCCGTCACAAATGGATAATCAATGCAACCAAATCCTAAGGTTTCAACAAATGGCAGAACCAGAACATGGGATGATGTCATATGCTTTTCCGAGGCCACTCTGGCACCTGTTCGTGAGATTGGATCAAAATTTTATCTGTACTTTTATGCAGTTTATTTTTTACAGTGTAGTTAATATATTTCTCTGTGTGTCTCCAGCTCTGACCCAGGATCAACTCTGCGTTTAACTCCAACACATCACAGTCCCACTGGAGCCGGGCCCCGAGGATCTGAGGGGGCAGTCCCCGAGGGCCGAGGCTCTGGGCGAGTTTCTCCTCAGACAGCATCGATTGACGGTTGGGGTCAGGGCCCACAGGGGTCCGGGTCTACGTTAGTCTATATCAGCCTTTCTCAAACTTTTTTCAGTCAGGGCACCTTTCAAAAATGCATAAAATTTCAAGGCACCCCAGTTTAAAATATAATTTAAAAACACTGCATAACCCAAATTTAAATGCAAATGTCCTGTTTATTTAGACAGGACAGTAATGAACAGAGCACAATACGAACTGTAAATAACAATAATAATAACAACAACTTTATAGCAACTTTACAGCACATTTAAAAACACAGGTTTGCAAAGTAATTCACAAAATAATTAATCAGAGACACAAATGCCATAAAACCGTAAGAGGTGGACCGCACAATACAAGAACCCAACAACAAATCCTGACCAGGAGAACTAACCTGAAGTGCAGGATGCAGTTAAAATAAAATAAAAAGGGGCAGACATAACAAAAATAAATAAAATCAGATACAATACGATAAGAAAAAGATCCATGTCCCATGCACCAGAGATAAGCAGGAATGTTTTTCCATATAGTGCTTGTTTTCATCCGTGCTCTATGCGCATGCACACACACCCACACACACAAAAAAATAATCCGCAACGAGAGAAAGATCTACATGCGCGCATGCAGCGCACATATATGCGCGCATGCAGCGCACATACGCGCTCACACAAGCCGGGGGTGGGGGTGACCACAATCAATGAGAGACGTGAGCCTGGTGCGACGCACACAGCCGCCCTATCCTGGCAGGTATAGATGAGAGGCAGACACGGAGCTCCTGGTCCACAGTCCTCAGTCGCTCCCTGTACTAGTGGAAGTGTTTTGTCGTTTAAACACCTTTATAACGATCGCGTTAGTTGAGCTGTATGCACGATGGGCGCCGCCACTCGCCGCAGGGGCAGTTTAGAAAAGTTGTGATATATGACAGCTCTGAGCGCGCCTGTCTCTGGCTCAGTGCAAGCCAACACGAAAGTTTTTTTTTTTCTTGCCTACGTAATTTTTTGGCGTGTGCCGCGGCACCCACTTTGAGAAAGGCTGGTCAATATCATTCAGATTTGAACAGGTTTTAAGTAAATTTTTTACAAGCTTTACATATATTTCAAAAGGTTTTACAAAGATTTAAGTACATTTTAGATGGAGTTGAACAACTTTCAGTTAAATTTGATGTGGGGCTGGATAAAAAGTGGTCAATTGTAAAAGCATTTCTGTTTGTGTTTGTGTGAGCTGCTGTCAAACTGTCAGAACCCCGCTCTGTTTTCAAATTTTTAGTTTGGACTCAGACTCTGAGGTGGACTCAGGTTGACTCAGAGGGACTCAGGTGGACTCAGGTGGACTCAGAGGGACTCAGGTGGACTCTGAGGTGGACTCAGGTGGACTCAGAGGGACTCAGGTAGACTCTGAGGTGGACTCAGGAGGACTCAGGGGACTCAGCGACTCAGGTGGACTCAGGTGGACTCAGAGGGACTCAGAGGGACTCTGAGGTGGACTCAGGTGGACTCAGGTGGACTCTGAGGTGGACTCAGGTGGACTCAGGTGGACTCAGGGAGACTCAGGTGGACTCAGGTGGACTCAGAGGGACTCAGGTAGACTCTGAGGTGGACTCAGGTGGACTCAGGGGGACTCAGGTGGACTCTGAGGTGGACTCTGAGGTGGACTCAGGGGGACTCAGGTAGACTCTGAGGTGGACTCAGGTGGACTCAGGTGGACTCAGAGGGACTCAGGTAGACTCTGAGGTGGACTCAGGTGGACTCAGGGGGACTCTGAGGTGGACTCAGGTGGACTCAGATGGACTCAGGGGGACTCAGGTGGACTCAGGTGGACTCAGAGGGACTCAGGTAGACTCAGGTGGACTCAGGTGGACTCAGAGGGACTCAGGTAGACTCTTAGGTGGACTGAGGTGGACTCAGGGGGACTCTGAGGTGGACTCAGGTGGACTCAGGGGGACTCAGGTGGACTCAGATGGACTCAGGGGGACTCAGGTGGACTCAGGTGGACTCAGGTGGACTCAGGTGGACTCAGAGGGACTCAGGTAGACTCTTAGGTGGACTGAGGTGGACTCAGGGGGACTCTGAGGTGGACTCTGAGGTGGACTCTGAGGTGGACTCAGGTGGACTCAGGGGGACTCAGGTGGACTCAGGTGGACTCAGGTGGACTCAGGGGGACTCAGGTGGACTCAGGTGGACTCAGGTAGACTCTGAGGTGGACTCAGGTGGACTCTGAGGTGGACTCAGGTGGACTCTGAGGAGGACTCAGGTGGACTCTGAGGTGGACTCTGAGGTGGACTCAGGTGGACCTCAGAGGGACTCAGGTAGACTCTGAGGTGGACTCAGGTGGACTCAGGTGGACTCAGGTGGACTCTGAGGTGGACTCAGGTGGACTCAGGTGGACTTAGGGGGACTCTGAGGTGGACTCAGGGGGACTCTGAGGTGGACTTTGAGGTGGACTTTGAGGTGGACTCAGGGGGACTCAGGGGGACTCTGAGGTGGACTTTGAGGTGGACTCAGGGGGGACTCAGGTGGACTCAGGGGGACTCTGAGGTGGACTCTGAGGTGGACTCAGGTGGACTCAGGTGGACTCAGGTGGACTCACTGGGACTCAGGTGAACTCAGGGGGACTCAGGGGGACTCAGGTGGACTCAGGTGGACTCACTGGGACTCTGAAGTGGACTCAGGTGGACTCAGGGGGACTTAGGTGGACTCTGAGGTGGACTCAGGTGGACTCAGGTGGACTCAGGTGGTCTCAGGTGGACTCAGGGGGACTCTGAGGTGGACTCAGGGGGACTCTGAGGTGGACTTTGAGGTGGACTTTGAGGTGGACTCAGGGGGACTCAGGGGGACTCTGAGGTGGACTTTGAGGTGGACTTTGAGGTGGACTCAGGTGGACTCAGGGGGACTCTGAGGTGGACTTTGAGGTGGACTCAGGGGGGACTCAGGTGGACTCAGGGGGACTCTGAGGTGGACTCTGAGGTGGACTCAGGTGGACTCAGGTGGACTCAGGTGGACTCACTGGGACTCAGGTGAACTCAGGGGGACTCAGGTGGACTCAGGTGGACTCACTGGGACTCTGAAGTGGACTCAGGTGGACTCAGGGGGACTTAGGTGGACTCTGAGGTGGACTCAGGTGGACTCAGGTGGACTCAGGTGGTCTCAGGTGGACTCAGGGGGACTCTGAGGTGGACTCTGAGGTGGACACAGGTGGACTCATGGGGACTCTGAGGTGGACTCTGAGGTGGACTCTCAGAGTGGACTCAGGGGACTCAGGTGGACTCTGAGGTGGACTCAGGTGGACTCAGGTGGACTCAGGTGGACTCGGGTGGACTCAGGTGGACTCGGGGGGACTTAGGTGGACTCTGAGGTGGACTCTGAGGTGGACTCTGAGGTGGACTCAGGTGGACTCAGGGGGACTCTGAGGTGGACTCAGGTGGACTCAGGGGGACTCAGGTGGACTCGTGGACTCAGGGGGACTCACTGGGACTCAGGTGAACTCAGGGGGACTCAGGGGACTCAGGTGGACTCAGGTGGACTCACTGGGACTCTGAAGTGGACTCAGGTGGACTCAGGGGGACTTAGGTGGACTCTGAGGTGGACTCAGGTGGACTCAGGTGGACTCAGGTGGTCTCAGGTGGACTCAGGGGGACTCTGAGGTGGACTCTGAGGTGGACACAGGTGGACTCATGGGGACTCTGAGGTGGACTCTGAGGTGGACTCAGGTGGTCTCAGGTGGACTCAGGGGGACTCAGGTGGACTCTGAGGTGGACTCAGGTGGACTCAGGTGGACTCAGGTGGACTCAGGTGGACTCGGGGGGACTTAGGTGGACTCTGAGGTGGACTCTGAGGTGGACTCTGAGGTGGACTCAGGTGGACTCAGGGGGACTCTGAGGTGGACTCAGGTGGACTCGTGGACTCAGGGGGACTCTGAGGTGGACTCAGGTGGACTCGTGGACTCAGGGGGACTCTGAGGTGGACTCTGAGGTGGTCTCAGGTGGTCTCAGGTGGACTCAGGGGGACTTAGGGGGACTCAGGTGGACTCAGGGGGACTCTGAGGGGCCGGGGACCGTACCTGGAGGACGAGGTGCTGGGCAGGGGTCTCCTCATGGCCCCAGGACTCATGCTGTAGTAGGACGAGCTGTCGAGGTCGGCCAGAGAGAAGTTTGGGCCAGTGCCAGCCGCGATCGGAGCTGAAACACAAGAGACAGACATACATCAGGAACAGACCAGGACCAGACCAGGACCAGAACCAGACCAGGACCAGACCAGGACCAGGACAAGCATAAAAACTTTTTAAGAATGTTTCAACATGAACTCAGTCAAAAAATCCGACACAACACATTTTATTGGCTGAAAAGAGCCTCAGCTGATACGTGTGTGTGCTGTCAGTGAGTGGGTGGAGAACATTAGTGAGTGGCTCTGTATTCAGCTGCTCTGTTTCTACGAGGGTTTAGTTTACAGGATCTAATGTATGTAACAGCTCTGTGTCCTGCTGCTCGTCCTGTTGCTCGTGTTGTTCCTGTTGTTTTGGGCTCCTCTCGTTGTTATTGACGGAGGAGGATGTGATGAAAGGGTGAGATTAGTGCTGAGCTCAGCGTCAGCCTCCAGCCTCTGTCTGTAGAGGTCTGTCTGACTCTGGCCTGAGGAGATGATGAACCTAAGACTGTTGTAAAGCCCTGTGGCTCTGTGGCTCCTCCTGAGGAAACCTGCTCCTGTCTTTATGGGATTACTCTCCTTTAAATGGACATTGTGGAGATGCTCTAAAAATATCTAAATACAAAACAGTCCGAACTTAAATGAATCAAATGATCCTGGTGTGATGTTTCAACTCTTAACCTGCTTTTAAAAGGTCCTATTATAGTTAGACTTTCTTCTTTTAGAGTTTCCTTTATTTCCTTCCCTTGTGTTTTTGCAAGTTGGCTTTTTTGTTTTTTTTAGAAGAAAAAAATCACTCACTGTCAATTTAAAAATGTCTTTGAACACGTTATTGTTTAATATAGTCACTTGGATTCAACCGAGAAACAAACAAAAACACAGCGAGTATTACTGACATACACTCAGCACTGGGTTACATTTTAAAAGGTTAACCCCTTAACACTGATTAATCACATTGTAGTTCCTGTTCCATCCTGTAGGGCCTACTGTCCCCGCTGTAAACGTGTGTATTTCCCTGTTTCTTGTTCTTTCTTTCACAGAGAAACCCAGCTCTTCCTCTCTCTGTGTGTGGGATCCTCAGAGTCTGATGTTTCTGCTGGAGCCGAGCCAAACGCTGCTCGTCTCATGTTTTTAGGTCATTTTCAATCTGCTGCTCGGATCTGCTCACAACCAGGTCCAACACGACGGGATGAGAGGGTTTTCAACAAAGAGTGTTTCAACACATACATCAGCTTTAGGATTTAAATGGGTTTCCTTTAAGAAGATCATATAAAACTTCAAAATAAAAGCACACGTCAAACCAAGAGAAAACCAGGACTAAACCAAGACCACTAGGATCAAACATGTGTTACAGGTCCAAGTCCTGTCTTCTTTTGGTCTAGTCCATCTTCAGACCCAGACCAGGTCTCTGATCCGACCAGTCCAGGTTTGAAAAGTTGGTCTTGGTGGTCTGTCTTGTTGATTCTAGTCTTCAGTAATGAACCCAGTCCTCCTCAAGACCCAGAGCCAGTCCCAGTCCTCCTCCAGACCCAGAGCCAGTCCCAGTCCTCCTCAAGACCCAGAGCCAGTCCCAGTCCTCCTCAAGACCCAGAGCCAGTCCCAGTCCTCCTCCAGACTCAGACCCAGATCCGGTCTTGGTCTTGGTGTGGCCTAGTTGGCAGCGGTTCCTCACAGCCTCAGGCCTTCGCTCGGATCAAACCTTCCTCCGTCTTCCTCCTGCTCCTCCTCTTCCTCCTGCCCCTGTCGCCCCCGGCAACCGCTCGCACGCGTATACCACACACGTGCACGCTCACACACACGTGCACGCTCACAGAAAGCTGGGCCGGTGCCAGCGCCATCTGGGCCTGGATCAAACCTGCTCCGAGCAACAACCGACTCAGACCAACGCCTCCCAAACAACAACCACAGGAGTCTAAAAGCATCCTTCTCTTCTTTAGCTCCTTATTTCCTTTCCTTCTGTCTTTCCTAAATGTTGTCTTTTTCATTAAAAATATTCTGATATATTCACTGAACTAATAATACAGTCCAGGGTTAGACTTGATTTTTTTTTTTTTTTTTTTTTTTATTATACCTTTATTTATCCAGGTAAACTGTTTGAGAACCACTTCTCATTTACAAACATGACCTGGCCAAGAGGCTACAAGAATAAATAGGAATATATTGTACAACTATACATTGTAAAACACATGACACACAGAACAAACAATTGAATTAAAAAAGGTAGACAACAAAGAAAAGAGAAAAAGAATAAAGTACTTAAATATGTGTGTACAAACATGGTTCATGATTGTCAACACGAACAAGAGTCAACTATGTAATCAATAATAAGATTTAGTCCTGGTTTACATTTATTTATTTTACCCAAAGTGACTTACATTAAGCTTCTGTTCACCAGTGTTACAGTGGTGTTCACCAGTGTTACAGTGGTGTTTAACGTTGTTACAGTGGTGTTCACCAGTGTTACAGTGTTGTTTGCCAGTGTTACAGTGGTGTTCACCAGTGTTACAGTGATGTTTACCAGTGTTACAGTAATGTTTACCAGTGTTACAGTGGTGTTCACCAGTGTTACAGTGATGTTTACCAGTGTTACAGTGTTGTTGACCAGTGTTACAGTGGTGTTCACCAGTGTTACAGTGGTGTTCACCAGTGTTACAGTGATGTTTACCAGTGTTACAGTGTTGTTAACCAGTGTTACAGTGGTGTTCAACAGTGTTACAGTGGTGTTCACCAGTGTTACAGTGATGTTTACCAGTGTTACAGTGTTGTTTACCAGTGTTACAGTGGTGTTCACCAGTGTTACAGTGGTGTTTAACGGTGTTACAGTGGTGTTCACCAGTGTTACAGTGGTGTTCACCAGTGTTACAGTGTTGTTTACCAGTGTTACAGTGTTGTTTACCAGTGTTACAGTGGTGTTCACCAGTGTTACAGTGGTGTTTAACGGTGTTACAGTGGTGTTCACCAGTGTTACAGTGCTGTTCACCAGTGTTACAGTGTTGTTTACCAGTGTTACAGTGGTGTTCACCAGTGTTAGAGTGTTGTTTACCAGTGTTACAGTGGTGTTCACCAGTGTCACAGTGGTGTTCACCAGTGTTACAGCTGGTTCACCAGTGTTACAGTAGTGTTTACCAGTGTTACAGTGATGTTTACCAGTGTTACAGTGGTCTTCACCAGTGTTACAGTGTTGTTTACCAGTGTTACAGTGGTGTTCACCAGTGTTACAGTGGTGTTTAACGGTGTTACAGTGGTGTTCACCAGTGTTACAGTGCTGTTCACCAGTGTTACAGTGTTGTTTACCAGTGTTACAGTGGTGTTCACCAGTGTTACAGTGATGTTTACCAGTGTTACAGTGGTGTTCACCAGTGTTACAGTGGTGTTCACCAGTGTTACAGCTGGTTCACCAGTGTTACAGTAGTGTTTACCAGTGTTACAGTGATGTTTACCAGTGTTACAGTGGTGTTCACCAGTGTTACAGTGGTCTTCACCAGTGTTACAGTGATGTTTACCAGTGTTACAGTGATGTTTACCAGTGTTACAGCTGGTTCACCAGTGTTACAGTAGTGTTCACCAGTGTTACAGTGGTGTTGGTGACTAAAACCACTTTGACCAATGTGGAGCAATAATAAAGCAGGTCTAACCAGTGTTGGAAGTAACGGCGTTAGAGTATAACGGCGTTATTAACGGCGTTAATTTTTCAGTAACAGAGTAATCTAATTAATTACTTTTCCCATTGTTGTAACGCCATTATTGTTACTGAAAATGTAAAGTGTTGCGTTACTACAATTTGTTTGAATAAAGCGCGAGGTGTCATGCTTTGGCTACACATCAGCTGCTGCTGGAGAGAGCAGGGGGGGGGGATGATGACAGCGCTGCAAAAGCGATAATGATTGGCTGACGCGGTCTCACTGCGCGCTCTGACTTCCACTAAACACAAGACAGCGTCAGCGACAATGGAGCCGGGGAAATTCAAAGGTGGTGTTCTCGAACTGGAAGTACCTGCACTACTTCTCGTTAAATGAAATTAAAGGCAAGAATGTTTCTGTAACATGCCATGTCCAGGAAAAAAGACTTTATCCACGTCTGCCTCAAGTAACTCAAATCTTTTGAAGCACCTCACATCAACACATGCTAACACGACACTTGTTGCTGCTGCTAACCCCAAAGGCAGCTGCGTGAGTTCCAGTGAAGGAGACAGAGCCACTGTTAAAACAAGCAACGCTCGATTTTACGTGTCAGCAACAACCACTGGTTTAGTTGTTTAGATGAGAGGTGTATTTTAGAATAGATTAATGTATTATTCATTTTCTTTGAGAATGAACAACATGTTAATCTACAGAGAGAGTTGGATTGTGTTCTGTTTATTGTGCAATAATTTACAGGTACTGACTTAATGGCCAGGTCTCCCTTTGTTTCTTTTCACACAGGTTTACATTTGTGTGACTTCATTTTGCCATTGAATTTTATTTTCAATATTTATTTTTTATATGTTTTTATGTATATCATATGTCAGACTGAAATCTATTTATTTGAAATAAATACCAAATGTTGTAAAATACTATATATAGTGTTTTTATTCTTCAATCAGTTAATTTAAACATCTTTGATATTTAATTAATTAATTAATTAATTAATTAATTGTTATATTTATATAGCGCCTTTCCAGAGCTCAAGGACGCTTTACATATCAATTATTCATTCACTCCACAGTCACACACTGGTGGTAGTAAGCTACATCTGTAGCCACAGCTGCCCTGGGGCAGACTGACAGAGACGTGGCAGCCATTCCGCGCCTACGGACTCTCCGACCAACACCTTCAACATTCTTACACATTCATACGAGGCAAGGTGGGTTAAGTGTCTTGCCCAAGGACACAACGACAGTATGAACTGTGGGGAGGGCGGGAATCGATCCTACTACCTTCCGGTTGAAGGACGGCCGCTCTACCACTGAGCTACTGCCGCCCCCACAGCATATTTAAGCTGTTATAGAACAAAAAATCTTCAGTTACTTTGCTGAGTAACTGAGTTACTTTTACAATGTGGTAACTGAGTTACTAACTCAATTACTTTTTGGTAGAAGTAATTTGTAACTGTAACTAATTACTTTTTTGAAGTAAGATGACCAACACTGGGTCTAACTCTAGTAAAACCCTGGTCTGGAACAGTCCACAGTGAATGTGGCGTAGACTGGTCTAAACTTGGTTTAACTTCAGTTTGTAGCAGTCTACAACTTCAGTGTGTTAAAGACTGGTCTAACCCCGGTCTAACCCGGTCTAAACCTGGACTTCCCTGGTGTCCAGCTGCAGTACAGAGGCTGGTCTAAACCCGGTCTAAACCCGGACTTCCCTGGTCTCCAGCTGCAGTACAGAGGCTGGTCTAAACCCGGTCTAAACCCGGACTTCCCTGGTCTCCAGCTGCAGT
Organism: Perccottus glenii; assembly: GCA_024416835.2. Taxonomy (NCBI): domain Eukaryota; kingdom Metazoa; phylum Chordata; class Actinopteri; order Gobiiformes; family Odontobutidae; genus Perccottus; species Perccottus glenii. The sequence goes on from CM044559.2 coordinate 29,560,770, forward strand.
ACAGAGGCTGGTCTAAACCCGGTCTAAACCGGACTTCCCTGGTCTCCAGCTGCAGTACAGAGGCTGGTCTAAACCCGGTCTAAACCCGGACTTCCTGGTCTCCAGCTGCAGTACAGAGGCTGGTCTAAACCTGCGGTCTAAACCCGGACTTCCCTGGTCTCCAGCTGCAGTACAGAGGCTGGTCTAAACCCGGTCTAAACCCGGACTTCCCTGGTCTCCAGCTGCAGTACAGAGGCTGGTCTAAACCCGGTCTAAACCCGGACTTCCCTGGTCTCCAGCTGCAGTACAGAGCTGTTTAATAGGATATTGATCGACACAGAGCCGTTCGATTTGGTCCAAACTAAAGGCTGCTCTGAACCAAGGTCACTCTGAGTCTATTGTACTGCTGTGCGTGCACGTGTGTGAGAGCGTACACGTGTGTGAGAGCGTGCACATGTGTGAGATCGTGCACGTGTGTGAGAGCGTGCACGTGTGTGAGATCGTGCACGTGTGTGAGAGCGTGCACGTGGGAGTGATTGCACTGAGCTAAAGGCTGCAGACCCTGGCTCTGTTCTGTTGCAGGACAAAAGACTTCGATAAAACCAGACCAGGACCATTCAGACCAACACAGACCATATCTGAGTCTATATACTACGCACTCTGTATAAACTTTACAAACAATACTTTACAATACTTTGAATTACCTCTTTCTGAAAAGCACACCACACCAATAATAATAATAGTTAATAGTAAGCCTTTCAGAAAAGCCACTTGTAAATGAATGATTAAACGTCTTATTGAGGTGAGTTTTTTTTAAAGCGGTGTAAAAGTGGTGTCACAATGAACTTAAACAGAGGCTGAAATCTTGTTGATCACTGTTGTATCGGTTTGCGTCGCTCTGGTTTGTTTTCTCACAGCACTTTTTAGAAAAGCTTTTTCCTTGAACCATGTCGACAGTTAAAGACCTGTCTTGTCCCTCAGCTCTGGACTGGTCCTGTCTCCTTATCGTCACTGTGTTTTCAGAAAAATAGAACAAACTGATACAAAGCGTCAAAAAACGAACGTCCACACGAACCCTGATCGTTCTCAGAGTAATGCACTGCAGTCACGGTCATACGCTGCATTTATATCAAGACTTCAGTAAAACGTAAATTAAGAACCATTTTTATTTCTAGACATTTCTAGACAGTCAGACAGCCTAAAAAACAGCTAACAATTAACAAACAACTGGACTTAATATTATAATCTTTATGGCTGTGTTACCATTTCCTCGGTTTAAAGCATTTTCAGAATAACACTGGCTTAAACAAATGCAAGCAAACATAATAGATTTTTTCCTTTCTGAACACCTTAATATAATAATAAATAATAACAAATAATAATAAAAAATAAAAAGTAATAAATAATACATGCAGAACTTTAAAACTAGCTGATGCCATTTTAAAAGCGTGCCTAGTATAAATTTCCATTCCATTCTCAGGTTCGATTCCTGCACTCCTCAGGTCATACTGTTATTGTGTCCTTGGGCAAGACCCCAGTGCCACAGCTCTGGTTTATGAATGTGTGTGATTGTAAAGGTGAGTTTGGTGGTGCTCTCTGTCTGAGTCAGGTGTGAATAAAAGCCTCATGTAAAGCACTTTCAGAAAAAGAGCTACATAAATGTATGCCTTTTGCCATAAAGTTGGTTTTGCAATCGGACCTGAGCCTGTTGCGCTTTAGAAAGTTCTATCTCAGATCTCAGTCTCGGACCCTGGTCTCTCTCAGATCTCAGTCTCTGACCCTGGTCTCTCTCAGACTTCAGTCTCGGACCCTGGTCTCTCTCAGACTTCAGTCTCGGACCCTGGTCTCTCTCAGACTTCAGTCTCTGACCCTGGTCTCTCTCAGACCTCAGTCTCTGACCCTGGTCTCTCTCAGACTTCAGTCTCTGACCCTGGTCTCTCTCAGACCTCAGTCTCGGCCCCTGGTCTCTCTCAGACTTCAGTCTCGGCCCCTGGTCTCTCTCAGATCTCAGTCTCTGACCCTGGTCTCTCTCAGACCTCAGTCTCGGCCCCTGGTCTCTCTCAGACCTCAGTCTCTGACCCTGGTCTCTCTCAGACTTCAGTCTCTGACCCTGGTCTCTCTCAGATCTCAGTCTCTGACCCTGGTCTCTCTCAGACTTCAGTCTCTGACCCTGGTCTCTCTCAGACCTCAGTCTCCCCCTGGTCTCTCTCAGACTTCAGTCTCGGCCCCTGGTCTCTCTCAGATCTCAGTCTCTGACCCTGGTCTCTCTCAGACCTCAGTCTCGGCCCCTGGTCTCTCTCAGACTTCAGTCTCTGACCCTGGTCTCTCTCAGACCTCAGTCTCTGACCCTGGTCTCTCTCAGACTTCAGTCTCTGACCCTGGTCTCTCTCAGACCTCAGTCTCGGCCCCTGGTCTCTCTCAGACTTCAGTCTCGGCCCCTGGTCTCTCTCAGATCTCAGTCTCTGACCCTGGTCTCTCTCAGACCTCAGTCTCGGCCCCTGGTCTCTCTCAGACCTCAGTCTCTGACCCTGGTCTCTCTCAGACTTCAGTCTCTGACCCTGGTCTCTCTCAGATCTCAGTCTCTGACCCTGGTCTCTCTCAGACTTCAGTCTCTGACCCTGGTCTCTCTCAGACCTCAGTCTCGGCCCCTGGTCTCTCTCAGACTTCAGTCTCGGCCCCTGGTCTCTCTCAGATCTCAGTCTCTGACCCTGGTCTCTCTCAGACCTCAGTCTCGGACCCTGGTCTCTCTCAGACCTCAGTCTCTGACCCTGGTCTCTCTCAGACTTCAGTCTCGGCCCCTGGTCTCTCTCAGACCTCAGTCTCTGACCCTGGTCTCTCTCAGACTTCAGTCTCGGCCCCTGGTCTCTCTCAGATCTCAGTCTCGGCCCCTGGTCTCTCTCAGATCTCAGTCTCGGACCCTGGTCTCTCTCAGACCTCAGTCTCAGGTAGATCTGGACCTTCAGACTCTGAATGCTGTGATCTATAAGTGATTCCTCTGCATCGCATCAGAGCAGATCTGCTGACCACAAAACAAACACCTCAGGTCTAAACCAGGTCTAAGCAGGTCTAAATCAGGTCTAAGCAGGTCTAAACCAGGTCTAATCCAGGTCTAAGCATGTCTAAGCAGGTCTAAGCAGGTCTAAGCAGGTCTAAACCAGGTCTAAGCATGTTTTAACCAGGTCTAAGCAGGTCTAAGCAGGTCTAACCAGGTCTAAGCAGGTCTAAGCAGGTCTAACCAGGTCTAAACATGTCTAAACCAGGTCTAAGCAGGTCTAAGCAGGTCTAAACATGTCTAAACCAGGTCTAAGCAGGTCTAACCAGGTCTAAATCAGGTCTAAACCAGGTCTAAGCAGGTCTATCCCGGGACACTGCTGTAAAAGCCCTGACGCAGCAGGTCTCCTCGAGCTGAATTTGTTCTGTGTAAGTGACTGACTTCATTTTGCGGCGGGAGTCATTACGGAGAGTGGAGCGTGCGGACGGACAGAGCGATGAACGAGGGGAAGAGCGAGGGATGAAGAGGACGAGTGACCTTTAGAAAGTGCCGACACAGACTTGAGGGGGGCGGCGGGATGGGGGGGTCTGACAGAGGATCTATAAGAGTCTGTCGATGGGGCTCCTCCAACAATGGGCCGTGTCAGCGCCACTCTCTGATCAAAGCCCCATCGATCACTGCACAACCAGCCGCTAACGCTAGCTCTGACACGGATACGGCAGAACGGATCCGGTTCAAGGGTTGAGGCGCCAGGACGGACCGGGACAAACTTCAGAACAAGTGTGTGTAAAAAAACTATTGGATGAGTCTGGATCCAGCTTTGTTCAGAACTGTCAGACCTGACTTTCTTCTGTCCTCAGTTTCTCTGAAGGAAAGACCTACATTTATCAGTGTTATGATGGTCTGTTGCTCTTCCATTGTTAATCTTCTTTTTCTTGCCTTTTTGACATGAACTGCTTGAATTTCAGAAAAAAACTGAAAAAAAAAAACTTATAGAAGGTAAGCACAACTAAACCAGGTCTAAACTAGGAGTAAACCTAGACATGAATGAGGTCTTGGTGAATTACGATGTGTTAAAAAAGCCAGACAACCATCCAGCACAGCTTCACGTCCATGACGTTTGCTGCAGAGTAACATAAACCAGTGTGAGACTTACTCTGCGAGACCCGCACCAGTTCTGCCACAGTGAAAACTCCAGGCGTCACAAAACTGTCCTGAAAACCTAGATGACCTGGAACAGATACAAGAGACAGGTTAGACACACGAAGAGGCTGATAAGAATGACTTTTGCTCAAGATTATCTTCATCATAACATCTACATATATCCTTTCAAACCCAACCCAATAACTCAGAGGTGTTGTTAATGCTACATTACTGTTACATATATGAAACAAAAATGTATTAGTGTTAGCATAACTTTAATGTTTTAAAATGTCTGTATTTTTAAAATAATCCAGCAGTAACTATAGTTTCTCACCGTTCTCCGGCTGCTCCTTTACGTCTGAGTCGTTGGCCTGGTTGGGGCTTTCTGATTGGGAGGCTTCTGCAAAAAGAGACAAGAACAAAACATGAGCTACAGCCTTAAAGAATCCTTTATGATATATTCATATCAGTAAACACACAACTGTAGATCTCTGATTGGACAATTTGTTTACAGACAGCACAACATTAAAAAAGCATACTCAAAAGGGCCAATAAAATCCAGACGCTCATAAAGAGTCAGTTCAGTTCCAGCTCTGATCTTTCAGTTTGTAGAAAGCCTGTATCTGCTTCAGAGAGAATCCCAGCGTCGCTCGTTCGATAAAATACACCTGGATCGATGCGTCTCCACAGAATCAGATTTCAGCGAGGTCCCACAGCGAGTCCCCCAGCCGAGGTCCCCCAGCGAGGGTCCCCCAGCGAGGTCCCCAGCGAGGGTCCCACAGCGAGGGTCCCCCAGCGAGGGTCCCACAGCGAGGGTCCCCCAGCGAGGTCCCCAGCGAGGTCCTGGCGAGTCCCCCAGCGAGGTCCCCAGCGAGGGTCCCCCAGCGGTCCCACAGCGAGGTCCCCAGCGAGGTCCCCAGCGAGGAGTCCTGGGTCCCCCAGCGAGGGTCCCACAGCGAGGGTCCCCCAGCGAGGGTCCCCCAGCGAGGGTCCCCCAGCGACGGGTCACTGTTTTAAAGGAGCCCTGTGTAAACTGTTGAACACACAACACGTCACATCTAGGTTTTCAAAACAGTTTAATCTGTCAAAGTACACGATAGCAGTGTCATAAAACAAACGTAAAAAAGAACTACGCTCTACATTTAGCTTTTTTCTCTGAACCGAGACACGGACAGGCTGAAGTAAAGTCCGTACGCTTAGAAACACATTAAAACCAACTGCATTTAAGTGTAGCTTCTGTGGTTGGATGTTTTTTAGTTTTTCCTCTCTCTGATGGAGGCTTCAAGGACAGTCTGTAAATCCCTTTGAGGTGGTTGTTGTTGTTGTGATTTTTACCCGGTGCATTAAAACGTCCCAGTGTTGCCTTCACAACAACGCACAGACTTTATTACATCATGAGATATTCTAGTATATTCTGAGGTGTGTTATTGACCATTATTACTACTGCGTAATATTCTTTCATATAAAATAGGTTTAATAATTATTTAAAGCCGCAGTGCTCTACAGGAAGTGCAGGGGGCAGTGTGGCCTCAGTAACTGGAGTAGAACATGGCTGTATTATTGGAAAAATTAATAACCGAAGTTGATTTTTAATTGACGTTGCTAAATGAATTGAAAGGTTTTTGTTTTGCAGTTTTAATTCTGAGTCACGAGGCTCATGCAGCAGTTCACCCCAGGCCTCGCTCGTGGGATCTGTTAAAGGTTTGTTGAGAAGACAAACTGAACACTGCTGGAGGAGAAGCACACTCGTATTTCTTATAGAACACATCCCTGAAGGTTTAGGCAATTTATCAGATTTATGAGATCAATTTTTTTTGGAAAGTGACAATAAACTGAACCCAGACCAGACCAGTCCAGACCAGACCACAGACGACTCTTTAGTCTACATAAAACTTTTCAAATGCACCAAGAACATCTCATTTCTTTCTGGACCCCTCTGACTCGTCTCCGGTCTTGGTTTTGTTTTGTGGTTTCTGGACACCCCCCTGTTTCTCTCTGTTATTTCCCATCATGCCCTGCTCCGGTGCAGCTGCAGTGATTTAGTGTCTGAGGTTCATCGATCGATGGCCACTGCAGATAAAAACCAGCCTGAAATATTACCCATCATGCACCGGGAGAGGGCCATGACTCAGGGCTGTGTCCCAAACCACCCTCAGTCCCTTTAACCAGGACCAGGTTTAAACCAGATCTAAACCAGGACTAAACAGGGTCTAAACCAGGACTAAACCAGATCTAAACCAGGACTAAACCGGGTCTAAACCAGGACTAAACCAGGACTAAACCGGGTCTAAACCAGGTCTAAACCAGGACTAAACCGGGTCTAAACCGGGTCTAAACAGGTCTAAACCAGGTCTAAACCAGGTCTAAACCAGGACTAAACCAGGACTAAACCGGGTCTAAACCAGGTCTAAACCAGGTCTAAACCAGGACTAAACCGGGTCTAAACCAGGACTAAACCAGGACTAAACCGGGTCTAAACCGGGTCTAAACCGGGTCTAAACCAGGACTAAACCAGTCTAAACCAGGTCTAAACCAGGACTAAACCAGGACTAAACCGGGTCTAAACCGGGTCTAACCCAGGTCAAAACCGGGTCAAAACCGGGTCTAAACCGGGTCTAAATCAGGTCTAAACCAGGATTAAACCTGGACTAAACCAGGTCAAAACCGGGTTTAAACCGGGTTTAAATCAGGTCTAAATCAGGACTATAGTAGGCTGCCATAAAGATTTGTAAAGATAATGGAGACACAGATGTTCTGTTTGTCTTTGTTTAACCTCGAGCCACATTTTATATTTTGCTTTAGCTCACAACTGTTCATGAAAAACTATAAAAGTATAAAGTCGAGCAGCAGTGTGAGCGACACAAAGCAGACGTACGTTTTTAGCAGCTTTTATCGAACATTCTTCAAACCAGAACTAACAGGGCCAGTGTGAAGCATCGTCTGAATTATTCTCCTGCTCAGAGGCTCAGTGGTAGAGCGGTCGTCCTTCAACCGGAAGGTTGGTGGTTCGATTCCCGCTTTCCCCACAGTTCATACTGTTGTTGTGTCCTTGGGCAAGACTCCTAACCCACCTTGCCTCCAGTGGTGTTCCAGCTGTAACACTGGTGAATGGAAGCTTAAAGTAAGTCACTTTGAATGAAATTCATTCATTCATTCATTTTCTACCGCTTTGTCCCGTTAGGGGTCGTGGGTGACTGGAGCCTATCCCAGCAGCTTTGGACCTGAGGCGGGGTTCACCCTGGACAGTGGCCAGTTAGTCGCAGGGCTGACATTTAGAGACAGAGAGTGACAGACAACCATTCACTCTCACATTCATTCACTAGGGACACTTTTGCCAATTAACCTACACATTTACATTTACATTTATTCATTTAGCTGACGCTTTTATCCAAAGCGACTTACATTGTTCTAATGTAATTACCAGTGTTACAGCCACTGGAGGCAAGGTGGGTTAAGTGTCTTGCCCAAGGACACAACGACAGTATGAACTGTGGGGAGGGCGGGAATCGAACCGCCTACCTTCCGGTTGAAGGACGACCGCTCTACCCACTGAGCTACTGCAGGTGGGAGTACCTGGAGTACCCGGAGAGAACCCACAGTAACACATGCAGACTCCTCACAGAAAGACCGGAGTCGGCCAAGAATATTTTGAGTCGGCCGGGTTTTGAACTCACAACCTTCTTGTTGTGAGGCAGGAGTGCTAACCACTCTGCCACGTGCACCCAACGTAAGTCTCTTTGAATAAAAGCATCTGCTAAATGAATAAATGACTAAGATCCCAGAAAGATTTTAACGTTTTTCACAAATGATAAACACTAAACTGAACCAAACAGTCACTGCTTGAACCCTTTTATCAAACCTCAAACACAAAGCATGATTCGCTGAAGCACCTTTTCAGAAACTAGAAGCCACTGGTAAATCTTTTCACACAATCTCCAAAACTATAAACATCTCGAAGCACTTATTAAAAATGTCACTTTCTCGTCTAAATATGATTCTATCACCAGCTTTATAAATCTTCCCATCGGCGTTTGCCACAGCTGCAAAAAAAAAAAAATCTAGGGCATTTTATTTTTCTACAAGAGAACCTTCATTTGTAGAATGTGGTGAAAATGTTAGATTTCTCTGGATGTGTCTCCAGAGGCTGCTTCCATCGCCGCAGACACTGATGTGTCCAACGGAGAATGTGTTTTTGATACTATGACCTTCAGCTCATTGGGGTCATGTTTAGAAATTTGTGCATTTATTTTGATTTTAGAGTCAAAGCATAAGAAAATAAACTGTAATACTCAATAAAACACATGTTCCATTCTGAGGCTCCTGAAGCAAAACGATAACGACAGGAGCCAGAGATTAGACACAGTTAATCAGGGCTGAACACTCAGTAACGTGTGAGTAACGACAGAAGGCACAATGTGAGTGTGAGCTGTTGACTGAAAAGGATTTGTTCATTTAGTTTGGGGTTTGGAGAAATACAATCCAAATTTCAGGAAATTTGTCTTAGTTATCTATTTGTGTTAGTTAAAGACCTCTTTTTTCCAAAACAAAGTCACAAAGCAGAGACTAGACTCAGAAGAAATTCATTCACAAACATGAGGCAGACCCTGAATTTAAAGTTTAGAAACACTCTTCTTCTTCTACTGTTTCCTGCAGCAGCCTCTCATCCAGGCTTTAGACACTTCTCTAATTATTGGCTAAGTTCTTTTCAAAATGGCGGCGTCCCTAAAAGGTCACATGACTCAGAATAAGTTCATTCAGAAACATGAGGCAGGTCTTAAACAGTAAAATATCTCCGAGGGGGGGGTTGTGTGTACGGGCTCCACGCTCCGCTCCCACGCTTCATTTGCATATTTAATTAACCCCCCACTCCCCCCTTTCACTCTGTTGCCGCGGTGACAGCCTGATGCCTTTGTTTTAATCCAGTGAAGCAGAGACAGACGACAGCAGCGAGACGGGACGAGACGGAGACGGGTTTAGACTCTTCACAAAACACCGAGGGGTCAGGAGTTTTTAATACAATCTAATTAAATCTAAAGAAATCTTTTGAAATGGTGAGATAATCCAAAAAGCAGAACCTGTCGAGGAAACCGTTATATTTCATCTTTATTGGAGCCTGTGCTTTTATTTTGAAGCAGCCTCGTGTCCAGTTTCCTGTCGTTTGTTGGGGCTCGGAGTAAAAAGACGTAATGAAGCATGGAGTAAACAGAGAAACAGAGAAACACAGACAGAGAGAGGTCTGTGCTAAAGTCAAACTGAGATTTAACTACAAACAACATTTATTCAAAAGACACAGTCAACTTTGACCCTTGGTTCTTTTTGTTTCTTTTCTTTTCTGTGATTGGTTCAACGTCGTCTTTTGCCGAGTTTACAGAAAACCATCAGAAAAAAACAGATTAAATTAAACATTAAAGCGCATATATATTTTATTGTTACAGCTTCATTTAATTAGTTTTTACAGTCCTGGTTTAGACCTGTTTTAGTCCTGGTTTAGACCTGGTTTAGTCCTGGTTTAGACCTGGTTTAGTCCTGGTTTAGTCCAGGTTTAGTCCTGGTTTAGACCTGTTTTAGTCCTGGTTTAGACCTGGTTTAGACCTGGTTTAGACCTGGTTTAGACCTGTTTTAGTCCTGGTTTAGACCTGGTTTAGACCTGCTTTAGACCTGGTTTAGTCCTGGTTTAGACCTGTTTTAGTCCTGGTTTAGACCTGGTTTAGACCTGGTTTAGACCTGGTTTAGACCTGGTTTAGTCCTGGTTTAGACCTGGTTTAGTCCTGGTTTAGACCTGGTTTAGTCCAGGTTTGGTCCTGGTTTAGACCTGGTTTAGTCCAGGTTTAGTCCTGGTTTATTCCTGGTTTAGACCTGGTTTAGTCCTGGTCTAGTCCTGGTTTAGACCTGGTTTAGTCCTGGTTTAGTCCTGGTTTAGACCTGGTTTAGTCCCGGTTCAGACCTGGTTTAGACCTGGTTTAGTCCTGGTTTAGTCCTGGTTTAGTCCTGGTTTAGTCCTGGTTTAGTCCTGGTTTAGACCTGGTTTAGTCCAGGTTTGGTCCTGGTTTAGTCCTGGTTTAGACCTGGTTTAGTCCTGGTCTAGTCCTGGTTTAGACCTGGTTTAGTCCTGGTCTAGTCCTGGTTTAGACCTGGTTTAGTCCTGGTTTAGTCCTGGTTTAGTCCTGGTTTAGTCCTGGTTTAGACCTGGTTTAGTCCCGGTTCAGACCTGGTTTAGACCTGGTTTAGTCCTGGTTTAGTCCTGGTTTAGTCCTGGTTTAGACCTGGTTTAGTCCCGGTTCAGACCTGGTTTAGACCTGGTTTAGTCCTGGTTTAGACCTGGTTTAGACCTGGTTTAGTCCCGGTTCAGACCTGGTTTAGACCTGGTTTAGTCCTGGTTTAATTCTCGTGGTGCATAAATATCTGGGTTTAATTCGTCTAATTTCTCTGTTTTTCAAAATGGCTCCAGATCTGTGTTTATTTTTATCTGTGTCTGTGACTCACTGTCGTCGAACGAGTCTTGGCAAAACAACAGCGGATAAAATAAAAAAAGGCCTGGTTTTTGGCGCAGGGGGAGGTTTCTGTGGAGTTTTGGCTCTGAATTTGACGATCGAGGCCAAACTCAGAGAAAACAGACGAGAAACAGACGAGGTGCAGCACAGATCCAGGTTCAGAGCGAAGCATATGTGAGGTTTATGCATCGTCAATATAAATATGCAGCGTCAAACTCGATGGAAACAAACGAGAGGTTCAGGATTAAATCTAATTAAATTACCATAAAAACAACTGGTTCAGTTTGAGAAATAGTTAGATATAAATCTTTAGAAACATTTGAAGAGAATATCACCTGCAAACAGTGACTTATTTAGGAGCAAAAACAAAACTGTATTTAAGAAAACTGCATTGAAAAAAAAAAAACAGAAATTCACAGCATCTAAATCTAAATAAAAACTGTTTTTTCTGAAAAAACAATTGTCCTTTATTCAACCTAATGTATGCCCTTTCCCCCGACTCTGATCTTGTAAAGCCTTCATTTAAAAGAAACCTGGGTTAAAGAGTGATTAAGAAGCCTTTTTTGTTTGGTTACATTTTCTACCAAATGTGAGTTTTTTTTCTAATAATTGAGAAACAGAAGTGATATTTAAGATAATAACTGTTAGTTTAATGCAGTTACCGCCTCTTCATTTCTAAATAAAACAGGGATTAATTAAAAACCATTTAAAAACCGGGTTTTATTAAGAAAAAAATGCCTTCAGACTTTGTGTCAAAGAAAACACGACACAATTTTGAAAAGGTTCTGTCCTGGTCAAGACCGCTCTCAGTGCATTGTTCTGTTTGTTCTGGTTGGCAGCCATCTTAAATCCCTGCCTCCATTTTGGCTCCAGTCTTTGAGCCGCTGCCACCAGTCGCCGTCTGCTCAGGTCCAGACCCAGGTCCAGACTCAGACTCAGGTCCAGACCCAGGTCCAGGTCCAGACCCAGGTCCAGGTCCAAACTCAGGTCCAGACTCAGGTCCAAGTCCAGACCCAGGTCCAGACTCAGGTCCAAGTCCAGACCCAGGTCCAGACTCAGGTCCAGACTCAGACTCAGGTCCAGACTCAGGTTCAGACCCAGGTCCAGGTCCAAACTCAGGTCCAGACCCAGGTCCAAGTCCAGACCCAGGTCCAGACTCAGGTCCAGACTCAGACTCAGGTCCAGACTCAGGTCCAGACTCAGACTCAGGTCCAGACTCAGACTCAGGTCCAGACTCAGGTTCAGACCCAGGTCCAGGTCCAGACCCAGGTCCAGACTCAGGTCCAGGTCCAGACTCAGGTCCAGACTCAGACTCAGGTCCAGACCCAGGTCCAGACCCAGGTCCAGACTCAGACCCAGGTCCAGACCCAGGTCCAGGTTCAGGTCCAGACTCAGGTCCAGACTCAGGTCCAGACCCAGGTCCAGACTCAGGTCCAAGTCCAGACCCAGGTCCAGACTCAGACCCAGGTCCAGACTCAGACTCAGGTTCAGGTCCAGACTCAGGTCCAGACTCAGGTCCAGACCCAGGTCCAGGTTCAGGTCCAGACTCAGGTCCAGACTCAGGTCCAGACCCAGGTCCAGACTCAGGTCCAAGTCCAGACCCAGGTCCAGACTCAGACCCAGGTCCAGACCCAGGTCCAGGTTCAGGTCCAGACTCAGGTCCAGACTCAGGTCCAGGTCCAGGTCCAGACTCAGGTCCAGGTCCAGGTCCAGACTCAGGTCCAGACTCAGGTCCAGACTCAGGTCCAGACTCAGACTCAGGTTCAGACTCAGGTCCAGACTCAGGTCCAGACTCAGGTCCAGACTCAGGTCCAGACTCAGACCCAGGTCCAGACTCAGGTCCAGACTCAGACTCAGGTCCAGACTCAGGTCCAGGTCCAGGTCCAGACTCAGGTCCAGGTCCAGGTCCAGACTCAGGTCCAGACTCAGGTCCAGACTCAGGTCCAGACTCAGACTCAGGTTCAGACTCAGGTCCAGACTCAGGTCCAGACTCAGGTCCAGACTCAGACTCAGGTCCAGACTCAGGTCCAGACTCAGGTCCAGACTCAGACCCAGGTCCAGACTCAGGTCCAGACTCAGACCCAGGTCCAGACTCAGACTCAGGTCCGGACTCAGACTCAGGTCCAGACTCAGGTCCAGGTCCAGACTCAGACTCAGGTCCGGACTCAGACTCAGGTCCAGACTCAGGTCCAGACTCAGGTCCAGACTCCAGAACACTAAAACCTGTTCAAATCCCAGTTCTGTGTTTGTATAAATGAGGAACAGATTAAAAATCAGTCATGTGTCAATATAAAGTCCTGTAAATCTCTTCAATGTAACACACTCACTGGTGGTTTTACTGGCCTTTAGCATCACTAGCTACACAGGTATAATGTTGTCCCTGCCCTGTTTTACATTCACAGTCTGTTTTTCCTGAAGCCTTCTGCTGTTGGTGAGATTCATTAGAGCTGCAGCTGTAATTATGTAAAAGTGAAGCAGCAGCTGGATCGATACCAACATTTATCAGTGAACTCCTCCCACAGTTTAGACCCGGTTTAGACCCGGTTTAGACCCGGTTTAGACCCGGTTTAGACCTGGTTTAGACCCGGTTTAGACCCGGTTTAGACCTGGTTTAGTCCTGGTTTAGACCCGGTTTAGACCCGGTTTAGACCCGGTTTAGACCCGGTTTAGACCCGGTTTAGACCTGGTTTAGTCCTGGTTTAGACCTGGTTTAGACCCGGTTTAGTCCCGGTTTAGACCCGGTTTAGTCCCGGTTTAGACCCGGTTTAGTCCCGGTTTAGTCCTGCTTTAGACCCGGTTTAGACCCGGTTTAGACCTGGTTTAGTCCTGGTTTAGACCCTGTTTAGACCTGGTTTAGACCTGGTTTAGTCCTGGTTTAGACCTGGTTTAGTCCTGCTTTAAACCTGGTTTAGACCTGGTTTAGTCCTGCTTTAAACCTGGTTTAGACCTGGTTTAGTCCTGCTTTAGACCCGGTTTAGACCCGGTTTAGTCCCGGTTTAGACCCGGTTTAGACCCGGTTTAGACCTGGTTTAGACCTGGTTTAGACCCGGTTTAGTCCCGGTTTAGACCCGGTTTAGACCCGGTTTAGTCCCGGTTTAGACCCGGTTTAGACCCGGTTTAGACCCGGTTTAGACCTGGTTTAGTCCTGGTTTAGACCTGGTTTAGACCCGGTTTAGACCTGGTTTAGTCCTGGTTTAGACCTGGTTTAGACCTGGTTTAGACCTGGTTTAGACCTGGTTTAGACCCGGTTTAGACCCGGTTTAGACCCGGTTTAGATCCGGTTTAGTCCCGGTTTAGACCCGGTTTAGACCCGGTTTAGACCCGGTTTAGTCCCGGTTTAGTCCTGCTTTAGACCCGGTTTAGACCCGGTTTAGACCCGGTTTAGACCTGGTTTAGTCCTGGTTTAGTCCTGGTTTAGTCCTGGTTTAGTCCTGGTTTAGACCTGGTTTAGTCCTGGTTTAGTCCTGGTTTAGTCCTGGTTTAGACCTGGTTTAGTCCTGGTTTAGACCTGGTTTAGTCCTGGTTTAGTCCTGGTTTAGTCCTGCTTTAGACCCGGTTTAGTCCTGGTTTAGTCCTGCTTTAGACCTGCTTTAGACCTGGTTTAGTCCTGGTTTAGTCCTGGTTTAGTCCTGCTTTAGACCTGGTTTAGTCCTGGTTTAGTCCTGCTTTAGACCTGGTTTAGACCTGGTTTAGACCTGGTTTAGTCCTGGTTTAGACCTGGTTTAGTCCTGGTTTAGTCCTGGTTTAGTCCTGGTTTAGACCTGGTTTAGTCCTGGTTTAGACCTGGTTTAGTCCTGGTTTAGTCCTGGTTTAGTCCTGGTTTAGTCCTGGTTTAGACCTGGTTTAGACCTGGTTTAGTCCTGGTTTAGTCCTGCTTTAGACCTGGTTTAGACCTGGTTTAGACCTGGTTTAGTCCTGGTTTAGACCTGGTTTAGTCCTGGTTTAGTCCTGGTTTAGTCCTGGTTTAGACCTGGTTTAGTCCTGGTTTAGACCTGGTTTAGTCCTGGTTTAGACCTGGTTTAGACCTGGTTTAGTCCTGGTTTAGACCTGGTTTAGTCCTGGTTTAGTCCTGCTTTAGACCTGGTTTAGACCTGGTTTAGACCTGGTTTAGTCCTGGTTTAGACCTGGTTTAGTCCTGGTTTAGTCCTGGTTTAGTCCTGGTTTAGTCCTGGTTTAGACCTGGTTTAGTCCTGGTTTAGTCCTGGTTTAGACCCGGTCTTTCTTGCAGAGACGGTGCAGACGTGGCTCTGGCTCCAGTTCTTAAACAGATGGTGAAGCAGACTCAGTTTAAACACAACACAATCGAGTCGGAGCCAAAAACACAAACTGACGACAGATTTTCAGACAAAAAAACACACCACAATTAACACTGGTTTTTTTCTGAAGATTAGAAAATTACAATATATTTTAAATTAAACTGAATGACAGATGTTAGACGTAATTTCTAAATGAATGGATGTCTTTTCCATTAAAATGAATGATTGTTTTTTTCCCCTTGTATCTTCGGTTTAAAATGCACAAAATCAAATTTAAATTCAATAAAAGTAGTAATTAGTACTAAAACAAATATTAGTTTGTTTCTGATCAAATGTATGTTTTTAAAAAAGGAGTTGTTTCTTATTAAAACAAAGGGAAGGTTTTTATTTTTTTTAAACAAATAGGTGTTTCTTATCTATTTATTACAATTATTAAAAAATCTTTAAATGAAGAATAAACAAAAAAGGAGATGTTTATCAGAAAATTTTTCATTGAATAATTTTTAAAATACACTATGAACAACTGGAGCAATGTTCTGTCTGAATCTAATGTATTTAATGTATTTAATAATTCAATAGGATCAGTTTAAACATCTTCTATTTTTACTGCTATACAAATAAAATGGAGATGTCTGCATAAATATAGATTTTTGTCACTTCAGTTCCAGGGATATTAAGAAATCTCTGAGATTATTTTAGATTTAAGCTGAACTGGTCAGAAACACAAACCCAGCTCACACGGTGTTAATAAAAGAAATGCTCAAAAGTAAGTTTGATGTGATTCCAGAGAAAAACAGAGGAATTATTAATGTCATGGTCTTTGTTTTGAAGCAGAGCCTCTTCGTTTGTTTCCAGCTGCAGCACAAAAGCATATGTTCTCAGTAAAGATTCACTAAAACAGGGAATACACACTGGATACAGCAGTCAGACTCACAATGAACATATGTTTTCACAACAAGGACATCATATATTCATAAACCTGAAACTGACTCAGGATCAGAAAGCATTGGTTTTCTCACAGCTTTAGTCTGGAATTAAAGTTCTTAACTCTAGAGTAACTACTCGGGCGCAGGGCCCAAAGATTTTAGAAATACTGAGGTCCAAAATAAAGCTTTAAAGGAATTACCGATTCTGCAAAAATGGTAAATGTTCTAATAAGCAGGTTATATGTTTGTTTAGGTTGGTGTAAAAAAGCTTAAATAAACTCGTGAATTTTAAGGAAAACAAGACAGCCACAAGTCGAATCCAAAGCCTCTTCAACAAATTATAAAACATGTTTAAATGCATTCAGGCAGTATATCATTAAAATGATGATAGAAATGAGTCCTTTTTAAAAAAAACCTGGGCCTTTGTGCAGCTCGTGGCAGAGTAATTATCACTCTGGCCTCAGAGCGAGCAGGTCCTTGGTTCTATCCCTGGACCGGTCTGTTGAGTCTCATCTGGCCTCAGAGCGAGCAGGTCCTGGGTTCTATCCCCGGACCGGTCTGTTGAGTCTCATCTGGCCTCAGAGCGAGCAGGTCCTGGGTTCTATCCCCAGACCGGTCTGTTGAGTCTCATCTGGCCTCAGAGCGAGCAGGTCCTGGGTTCTATTCCCGGACCGGTCTGTTGAGTCTCATCTGGCCTCAGAGCGAGCAGGTCCTGGGTTCTATTCCCGGACCGGTCTGTTGAGTCTCATCTGGCCTCAGAGCGAGCAGGTCCTGGGTTCTATCCCCAGACCGGTCTGTTGAGCCTCATCTGGCCTCAGAGCGAGCAGGTCCTGGGTTCTATCCCTGGACCGGTCTGTTATATATATAGTTTTATTTATATAGCGCCTTTTCAGAGCTCAAGGACGCTTTACATATCAATTATTCATTCACTCCACAGTCACACACTGGTGGTAGTAAGCTACATCTGTAGCCACAGCTGCCCTGGGGCAGACTGACAGAGACGTGGCAGCCATTCCGCGCCTACGGCCTCTCCGACCAACACCATCAACATTCTTACACATTCATACGAGGCAAGGTGGGTTAAGTGTCTTGCCCAAGGACACAACGACAGTATGAACTGTGGGGAGAGCGGGAATCGAACCTACTACCTTCCGGTTGAAGGACGGCCGCTCTAACACTGAGCTACTGCCGCCCCAGACGCCTGTCTGTTGAGTCTCATGTTGTCCCTGTGTCCAAGACTTTACAACGGAACCAGGACGTTTATCGACAGAACTGGATCAAAAGCTGAGTTGCTTTTATTAATTGAAACAATACTGAGCTGACTGCTGCATACAACCGAGCCTGGACACACCTAATGAGCGCCATAATAAGGACATAAAAATGGAGCTTCAATGCGTCCTTTCTTTTCGTCTTAAACATAAAAATCTTCTGCTCATCCTTTATGAAAATGAATGAGCTCATTGACATAAAAAACAAGTCTGACCTCGGCTCGTCTGCAGCAGACGTTTCCTGTGATTGAGTCTTTTTCATGAAACTAAAACATTAGTTCACTTTATGAGACAAAGAACAAAGAAGAATACAGCCACTGCTCCAAGACTTTCCCAGGACAATATTCAAGGTTTTCCAGGCCGAGAGAGAACCCTGCTTTTTTTATTTCCTCAGACTGGCACCTCCTCCTCTTCATCATCATCATCACCATCATCATCATCATCATGTGGTAACAGACTAAATAAATGTGTTGATGATGTTCGGCCTATTCTTAGAATCGAGGACGAGGATTAGCTTCGTGTTTGAAGTGGTTCCAGTTTTTCAACACAACATTTTCTACCAACGACACCAAACTCAGCTACAGACCGGAGTCTAGAGGTTTTACCAGGGTCTACAAGTCCTGGTTTAGACCTGGTTTAGTCCTGGTTTAGTCCTGGTTTAGTCCTGGTTTAGACCTGGTTTAGACCTGGTTTAGTCCTGGTTTAGACCTGGTTTAGACCTGGTTTAGACCTGGTTTAGTCCTGGTTTAGACCTGGTTTAGTCCTGGTTTAGACCTGGTTTAGACCTGGTTTAGACCTGGTTTAGACCTGGTTTAGACCTGGTTTAGACCTGGTTTAGACCTGGTTTAGACCTGGTTTAGACCTGGTTTAGTCCTGGTTTAGTCCTGGTTTAGACCTGGTTTAGACCTGGTTTAGTCCTGGTTTAGTCCTGGTTTTTAGACCTGGTTTAGTCCTGGTTTAGACCTGGTTTAGACCTGGTTTAGACCTGGTTTAGTCCTGGTTTAGTCCTGGTTTAGACCTGGTTTAGACCTGGTTTAGACCTGGTTTAGTCCTGGTTTAGACCTGGTTTAGACCTGGTTTAGACCTGGTTTAGTCCTGGTTTAGTCCTGGTTTAGACCTGGTTTAGACCTGGTTTAGACCTGGTTTAGACCTGGTTTAGTCCTGGTTTAGACCTGGTTTAGACCTGGTTTAGTCCTGGTTTAGACCTGGTTTAGACCTGGTTTAGACCTGGTTTAGTCCTGGTTTAGACCTGGTTTAGACCTGGTTTAGACCTGGTTTAGTCCTGGTTTAGTCCTGGTTTAGACCTGGTTTAGACCTGGTTTAGTCCTGGTTTAGACCTGGTTTAGTCCTGGTTTAGTCCTGGTTTAGTCCTGGTTTAGACCTGGTTTAGTCCTGGTTTAGTCCTGGTTAAGACCTGGTTTAGACCTGGTTTAGACCTGGTTTAGACCTGGTTTAGACCTGGTTTAGTCCTGGTTTAGACCTGGTTTAGACCTGGTTTAGACCTGGTTTAGTCCTGGTTTAGTCCTGGTTTAGACCTGGTTTAGACCTGGTTTAGTCCTGGTTTAGACCTGGTTTAGACCTGGTTTAGTCCTGGTTTAGTCGTGGTTTAGACCTGGTTTAGACCTGGTTTAGTCCTGGTTTAGTCCTGGTTTAGACCTGGTTTAGACCTGGTTTAGTCCTGGTTTAGACCTGGTTTAGACCTGGTTTAGACCTGGTTTAGACCTGGTTTAGTCCTGGTTTAGTCGTGGTTTAGACCTGGTTTAGACCTGGTTTAGTCCTGGTTTAGTCCTGGTTTAGACCTGGTTTAGACCTGGTTTAGACCTGGTTTAGTCCTGGTTTAGTCCTGGTTTAGTCCTGGTTTAGACCTGGAAATTTAAATTCAATAAAAGTAGTAATAAAACAAATATTAGTTTGTTTCTGATCAAATGTATGTTTTTAAAAGGAGTTGTTTCTTATTAAAACAAAGGGAAGGTTTTTATTTTTTTTAAACAAATAGGTGTTTCTTATCTATTTATTACAATTATTAAAAAATCTTTAAATGAAGAATAAACAAAAAAGGAGATGTTTATCAGAAAATTTTTCATTGAATAATTTTTAAAATACACTATGAACAACTGGAGCAATGTTCTGTCTGAATCTAATGTATTTAATGTATTTAATAATTCAATAGGATCAGTTTAAACATCTTGTATATTTACTGCTATACAAATAAAATGGAGATGTCTGCATAAATATAGATTTTTGTCACTTCAGTTCCAGGGATATTAAGAAATCTCTGAGATTATTTTAGATTTAAGCTGAACTGGTCAGAAACACAAACCCAGCTCACACGGTGTTAATAAAAGAAATGCTCAAAAGTAAGTTTGATGTGATTCCAGAGAAAAACAGAGGAATTATTAATGTCATGGTCTTTGTTTTGAAGCAGAGCCTCTTCGTTTGTTTCCAGCTGCAGCACAAAAGCATATGTTCTCAGTAAAGATTCACTAAAACAGGGAATACACACTGGATACAGCAGTCAGACTCACAATGAACATATGTTTTCACAACAAGGACATCATATATTCATAAACCTGAAACTGACTCAGGATCAGAAAGCATTGGTTTTCTCACAGCTTTAGTCTGGAATTAAAGTTCTTAACTCTAGAGTAACGACTCGGGCGCAGGGCCCAAAGATTTTAGAAATACTGAGGTCCAAAATAAAGCTTTAAAGGAATTACCGATTCTGCAAAAATGGTAAATGTTCTAATAAGCAGGTTATATGTTTGTTTAGGGTTGGTGTAAAAAAAGCTTAAATAAACTCGTGAATTTTAAGGAAAACAAGACAGCCACAAGTCGAATCCAAAGCCTCTTCAACAAATTATAAAACATGTTTAAATGCATTCAGGCAGTATATCATTAAAATGATGATAGAAATGAGTCCTTTTTTAAAAAAACCTGGGCCTTTGTGCAGCTCGTGGCAGAGTAATTATCACTCTGGCCTCAGAGCGAGCAGGTCCTGGGTTCTATCCCTGGACCGGTCTGTTGAGTCTCATCTGGCCTCAGAGCGAGCAGGTCCTGGGTTCTATCCCCGGACCGGTCTGTTGAGTCTCATCTGGCCTCAGAGCGAGCAGGTCCTGGGTTCTATCCCCGGACCGGTCTGTTGAGTCTCATCTGGCCTCAGAGCGAGCAGGTCCTGGGTTCTATCCCTGGACCGGTCTGTTGAGTCTCATCTGGCCTCAGAGCGAGCAGGTCCTGGGTTCTATCCTGGACCGGTCTGTTGAGTCTCATCTGGCCTCAGAGCGAGCAGGTCCTGGGTTCTATCCCTGGACCGGTCTGTTGAGTCTCATCTGGCCTCAGAGCGAGCAGGTCCTGGGTTCTATCCCTGGACCGGTCTGTTGAGTCTCATCTGGCCTCAGAGCGAGCAGGTCCTGGGTTCTATTCCCGGACCGGTCTGTTGAGTCTCATCTGGCCTCAGAGCGAGCAGGTCCTGGGTTCTATCCCTGGACCGGTCTGTTATATATATAGTTTTATTTATATAGCGCCTTTCCAGAGCTCAAGGACGCTTTACATATCAATTATTCATTCACTCCACAGTCACACACTGGTGGTAGTAAGCTACATCTGTAACCACAGCTGCCCTGGGGCAGAGTGACAGAGACGTGGCAGCCATTCCGCGCCTACGGCCTCTCCGACCAACACCATCAACATTCTTACACATTCATACGAGGCAAGGTGGGTTAAGTGTCTTGCCCAAGGACACAACGACAGTATGAACTGTGGGGAGAGCGGGAATCGAACCTACTACCTTCCGGTTGAAGGACGGCCGCTCTAACACTGAGCTACTGCCGCCCCAGACGCCTGTCTGTTGAGTCTCATGTTGTCCCTGTGTCCAAGACTTTTACAACGGAACCAGGACGTTTTATCGACAGAACTGGATCAAAAGCTGAGTTGCTTTTATTAATTGAAACAATACTGAGCTGACTGCTGCATACAACCGAGCCTGGACACACCTAATGAGCGCCATAATAAGGACATAAAAATGGAGCTTCAATGCGTCCTTTCTTTTCGTCTTAAACATAAAAATCTTCTGCTCATCCTTTATGAAAATGAATGAGCTCATTGACATAAAAAACAAGTCTGACCTCGGCTCGTCTGCAGCAGACGTTTCCTGTGATTGAGTCTTTTTCATGAAACTAAAACATTAGTTCACTTTATGAGACAAAGAACAAAGAAGAATACA
>CM044559.2:29589543-29597043 GCA_024416835.2 Perccottus glenii
TCCCAAATAGACCTTTCATTCATTCATTCATTTTCTACCGCTTTGTCCCATTAGGGGTCGCGGGTGACTGGAGCCTATCCCAGCAGCTTTGGGCCTGAGGCGGGGTACACCCTGGACAGTGGACAGTTAGTCGCAGGTTTAACATTTAGAGACAGACAGTCATTCACTCTCACATTCATTCACTAGTGACACTTTAGAGTTGCCAGTTAACCTGTACATGCATGTGTTTGGACGGTGGGAGGAACTGGAGTACCCGGAGGGAACTCACAGTAACACGTAGAGGACATGCAGACTCCTCACAGAAAGACCGGAGTTAGCCGAGAATGTTTTGAGTCGGCCGGGTTTTGAACTCACAACCTCCTTGCTGTGAGGCAGGAGTGCTAACCACTCTGCCACATTGTCTGTCACTGTCAGTCTCTAATTGTCAACCCTGCGAATAACTGCCCACTGTCCAGGGTGAACCCACAGGGCTAAGCTGAAGAAGAGGAATGACTGTAAATAATAAGCCTGGAACGAGTCTTTGAAAATATAATACATGGAAAGAATCTGTAACAATAGCAATAGATCTGAATGAATCTGATGTGTCTGCCATAAACCAACAGAACCTGTTTTAAGTTTTTCTCTGAAAAATTCTAACAGGCGGTGACTTAACTGAGTTTATGATCAATGATATATTAATTAAATACAAGCTCATGAACATACACCAGACCAGTCGATGCTGAAAGAAAATGTTCTATTGAGTTTTAGGGATCCATTGCTTTTCTTTCCAAACTTTCAATATTAAAACTCTAACCAGTCCCAGACTGGTTGTAGTCCAGATGTGGTTCCAGATGGACTGGACCTGCTCTGGTCAAACGCTTCTCTTTTACAGCTGCTGTCATTAAAAATGCACGAACATCGCTGACACCATTGTGTTTCTGCAGGTCATTATCAACATCTAACACAAACGACAAGATGAGGAACAGTGGCAGGAGAACAAACGCACCAACTCCTCAGAGAAGGGACCAGCTGACGGACCTGAGAGAGACAGAACTGAGAGAGACAGACCTGAGCGAGACAGACCTGAGCGAGACAGACCTGAGAGAGACAGACCTGAGAGAGACAGACCTGAGAGAGACAGAACTGAGAGAGACAGAACTGAGAGAGATAAACGTGAGAGAGACAGACCTGAGCGAGACGGACCTGAGAGAGACAGAACTGAGAGAGACAGACCTGAGCGAGACAGACCTGAGAGAGACGGATCTGAGAGAGACGGATCTGAGAGAGACGGACCTGAGAGAGACAGACCTGAGAGAGACAGACCTGAGAGAGACAGAACTGAGAGAGACAGACCTGAGAGAGACAGAACTGAGAGAGACAGACCCGAGAGAGACAGACCTGAGCGAGAGACGGACCTGAGAGAGACAGACCTGAGAGAGACAGACCTGAGAGAGACAGACCTGAGAGAGACGGATCTGAGAGAGACGGACCTGAGAGAGACAGACCTGAGAGAGACGGACCTGAGCGAGAGACGGACCTGAGAGAGACAGACCTGAGAGAGACAGACCTGAGAGAGACAAACGTGAGAGAGACAGAACTGAGAGAGGCAGGCGTGAGAGAGACAGAACTGAGAGAGACAGAACTGAGAGAGACAGACCTGAGAGAGACAGACCTGAGAGAGACAGACCTGAGAGAGACAAACGTGAGAGACAGACCTGAGCGAGACGGACCTGAGAGAGACAGACCTGAGAGAGACAGACCTGAGAGAGACAGACCTGAGCGAGACAGACCTGAGCGAGACGGACCTGAGAGAGACAGACCTGAGAGAGACAGACCTGAGAAAGACAGACCTGAGAGAGACAGACCTGAGAGAGACAGACCTGAGAGAGACAAACGTGAGAGAGACAGAACTGAGAGAGACAGACCTGAGAGAGACAAACGTGAGCGAGACAGACCTGGGAGAGACAGACCTGAGAGAGACAGAACTGAGAGAGACAGACCTGAGAGAGACAGAACTGAGAGAGACAGACCTGAGAGAGACAAACGTGAGAGAGACAGACCTGAGAGAGACAGACCTGAGAGAGACAGACCTGAGAGAGACAGACCTGAGAGAGACAGACCTGAGCGAGACAGACCTTAGAGAGACGAACGTGAGAGAGACAGACCTGAGAGAGACAGACCTGAGAGAGACAGACCTGAGCGAGAGACGGACCTGAGAGAGACAGACCTAAGAGAGACAGACCTGAGCGAGAGACGGACCTGAGAGAGACAGACCTGAGAGAGACGAACGTGAGAGAGACAGACCTGAGAGAGACAGACCTGAGAGAGACGAACGTGAGAGAGACAGACCTGAGAGAGACAGACCTGAGAGAGACAAACCTGAGAGAGACGGACCTGAGAGAGACAGACCTGAGAGAGACAGACCTGAGAGAGACAGACCTGAGAGAGACAAACGTGAGAGAGACAGACCTGAGAGAGGCAGACCTGAGAGAGACGAACGTGAGAGAGACAGACCTGAGAGAGACAGACCTGAGAGAGACAAACCTGAGAGAGACAGACCGGAGAGAGACAAACCTGAGAGAGACGGAACTGAGAGAGACGGACCTGAGGCAATATACAAAAGTCTGCTCCACAGTGGGCTATGTTTAAAAACCTGGAATACCAGTGTTTAAGAAAAGTATTCAGAAACGGTTCTTTGGTGCAAATCCACAAACATAAACATGACTGAATGTAGGATTTTAGAAGTTCTGAAAAAGAGCACAGTCTTCTCAAAGCCTCTTCAAAAACAAATCTTGCAAACAAGTAAGTGTATGCCTGTAGTTTAACCGGAACAATAAAAAACTAGAAAAAACAAATAAGAGTAATATATAAACAATAAAAATATTTAAAAAGGATATAAACCAGGACTAAAGCAGGCCTAGAGCAGTTCTTGTCACATATTGACTCCTGTAGTAGTTTACGCGAGTGCAGGAAGTGTCAGGGTTTAATCTGACTTTAATGAGCCTAAAGCCTAAAGCCAGACTCAGCTCTTTATCCTGTTTTGTTTTTCAGGAAATAACTTAGGATGGTAACATTCAAACTGTCCTGAGATCAGCTGCTGCATTAGCAAAGAAACCAGGACTAAACCTGGATGTAAACCCAGTCTAAACCTTGTCCAAAGCCCAGTCTAAACCCGGTCTAAACCCGGTCTCATTATGATTCCGCTGCAGTGACTCAGCCCATTTTGATAATGGAGCGCGGCTGAAGATGGAGATGGCCATTTCTCAAACGCACACACAGCTCTCACACAGCTCTCAGTGAATTATGTGGAGCACTTACAGCGGCACGAGGAAGACGAGGATGAGGAGGAAGAGGAGGGTGATGCTGCAAGGTCACTGGTAGCGGGACGGAGGGGGTTACAGTTGAACTAAATTAGGACTAAGCCACGACTTAAGTGAGTCTTAAAATATTGTTAAACCCAGGGACACGGCAAGACTGAACCAAGTCTAAAGTAGGACTAAACTAAAGACTGAGCAGGAACCAACCGAGACTAAACCAGGTTTAAACAAGACTAAACTAGAACTAGGAGTTCCAAAGCTGGACCGAAACAAGCACTAAACCAGGACTGAAAGAAAAACCTAACTTAAACTAAAACAGGGTCTGAACC
Organism: Perccottus glenii; assembly: GCA_024416835.2. Taxonomy (NCBI): domain Eukaryota; kingdom Metazoa; phylum Chordata; class Actinopteri; order Gobiiformes; family Odontobutidae; genus Perccottus; species Perccottus glenii. Next base: position 29,593,169 of record CM044559.2, read on the forward strand.
AGAACTATAACAGCTTTAAATCAAGACTAAGCTTAGGATTAAACCAGGCAAAAACCAGACTTAGTTTTATCAGGTCAGTAACGAGGCTGGTGCAGTGCAGTTGGTCTCATCTGTCAGTTTCTGTTGTTTAGAGTCAGCTGAGGACTCAGGTGAGCTCAGGTGAACCAGGGAAAAGACTAGATCAGGTCAGGTCCAATCACAGTCTGCTCTCAGTAGGATTACACTACTGTCTTTAGACTTTACACCCGCTCTATTCATTCTTCACTTTGGATCTGTTTACACTGAGGCCCCTGAGACTTTATGAACGTATCCAGACCATAACATTTTATTTTCTAACATCACAATAACCAGTGTTGGGAAAGTTCACTTTCTACAATAACTAGTTCAAAGTTCAGTTCACAAATTTTAAAATGAACTAGTTAAGTTCATAGTTCAAACTTCAAAATTTTGAACTAAGTTCACAGTTCCAAAAATGAACTAGTTCATAGTTCTTTTTTCCATATGTTGCTGCGAGCTATTATTTTTCAAAATTATTGCCACAGCCCATATACAGTAGAATCACAGACAGCAATTATTTTATCAGTTTTAACAATGAAGCTATGTCAGATTTAATTTTCATATCCAATTTTTAATCCTTATCCAACCAGGGTTTACATTAGCATTGAGGGGACATTGTTGCTTTAATGCTTTGTTGCTGTCCATTCACTCCACACTAGTAGCAGCTGCAGCTTTCAACCCTACAGTACATTCTCAAGAACATGAGGAAAAAACGTGCTGCTTGAATGGTCTTTTTAATGAGGAATTATTCAAAGAAAAACAGGACAGTAATCATTAAGGTGAAAACGTTTTTCAATTTTAATAATTTTCCATTGTCCACATGCTAAAACAGAATATTGGAATCCTGGAAAAATAGACCAGGCAGGTTCAACAAACAAGTTACATGAATGAATTTAAATGATCATACGCCTTGCTACATGCTGCTGTCGCCTCCATGCTTTATTTATTTATTTTTTTGATGACGCGTCACGCATGCGGCGGACGGCGGTGCGACACAGGTGGCTGGTGTTGCCAGGTTTGGTGTTTTTCCGCTACATATTAAGACCCGTTTGCGGCTGGTTTGCGGTGTGTTTTAGCCGTGTTTTCGCCTGGAAGGCTCTATAGAAATCTGGCACCCTATTGAACGAAGTTAACCTGAGAGAGCGTGCCGTTCACAGACACCAGACTGAACGAGTTCACAGTAACGTTCATCAGGCAGTAATACAGCACGTTCAGTTCACGTTCGCCCAAAATATGAACGAGTTCATGAACTATCGTTCAATAAACGCGTTCAGGCACAACACTGACAATAACATATCTGCATAAAAAAAGGCACAAACAGAAAAGACGTAATTTGCTACAAAAGGCTAAATATATGCAACTAAAAAGTATTGTGTATGAGAGCAAATAAAAATGACCAAATTAGTACAACTGAACTTAACTTAATGTCCCATAAAACAGTTCACTGATGCTGTGCTGTGACAGAATGAGGTAGAAAGGTAACAACATGAGAAGAGAAGGACTAGCAAAAACAAAGACTTTGGATCTGAACTGGGCTTTTTACAGATATTAATGTTTGTTTTAGGAACCAACCAAGTCTGCATCAGGACTAAACACAGAACCAAAACCAACAAACAGGTCAAAATCTGGAGTAAAAAGAATACATTTACATTTAGCAGACGCTTTTATCCAAAACCACTCATTAATGAGGAAAACAATGGAAGCAATTAAAACAACACAAGGAAGTAAAAAGCATAAGGGCACCAAAAACTAGTCGGTTAGAACCCGGGATTAGGCCTGTGCACTAGACCTGGACTAAAACTGGTCCAGGGACTCCACAGTGACGAGACCAGGTTTTTGGGTCTAAACCTCATTTGTTGGTCCCAGTGCCACACAGAGACACTGAGCTAAAAGCAGTGTGTAACGGTGCGTTCAAGTGCACAGCGTGACTTTGTGTCTCCTCTGACTTCAGCTGAATTCACTCTGATTCAGCAGATTCCACCACACGATGAGAGCGGATCTGACAGGGATCCGACTCCTGCAGGACGTTTAACCCCAGAGTGAGGGGTTTAACGTGTGGAACTTCCTGGTAGAGCTCCTCTTGTCCTGCTTGAACCTCTTTAAATCAATCAGAGCTCAGTCAGATTAAAGCCAATCTGTTACGCAGCTCTTTTGGCTCGACTCTCTTCAGGATGTTTGTCAAGGAATCTAAAGGATTAACCTGAACACGCTTTTCTCCACTGACGACAAAAACACATTCAGTCCGTTCAACCAAATTCAAAACAACTAGATTTTATAAAATCAACACAAAAATGCAATTCATACTTTGTTCATTTATCACTTTGATGCAGTTTGTTTTCAATATAAGACCAGTTTAAACATAAATATGTATTGACCCATGGCTATATTCTAAAATAGGGCTGCACATTATAAGGACAAACATGAATGCCATATGCAATAATTATGTTGAATATAATTCTAAGACTAATTTGATCAGAAAAAAGAGTAGCTTTGCTGCAGGACAATAACACCAGCTGAATGTGGGTGGAGTTCAGCTTTGGCAGGTTTCACTCTCAACTTGGCAGCTTAGATTTGATACAAAGGACAATAATACTCAATAATTGTTTTTATTGACAATAATATATAATAATAATAATAATAATATATAATAATAATAATAATAATAATGGACTTTCCGTTCAGCCTGAATTGTGACGCATGTTAAGATGGACAGCAGCTTAAGTGTTTAATATTTGCTTGTTAGACTCAGATGCAAGCACAAAAGATGTGTTACACTCGAAGGTACTTACAAGCTATGCATTCTTTTTAATTCTGTCTTAGGCCCTCCTCCCACCCAGAGCTTTATATTTGAGAATGTTCCCTAGAGCACTGGTTCCCAAAGTGGGTGTCGCGGAGTGGTGGGCGGGGGGTCGCAAGATGATTTCCAGATATTTTTTTTTTTTATGAATTTTCTTTTTTTTTAATGATCATTATTTTTATATATTTTTAAAAAGGTAAAACTTAGTTTGCTCCGATTAATTATGACAGTTAAGTGACGGCGTGTTGCCAAGTCCGCGGGTCATTATTTTTATTTTTTAAAGTCCATTTTGGGCAAAAAGCATAGTATAATAAAATCACCAAAACAAGTCTTTATGTTAAGAATGAATAGTACACAAACATTTCTAAAACTGTAAAAACTGTCTTTCTTTCTTTTTTTTTTTTAAATAAAACATTCATTAATTATTTTATGATAAACATACTGTCTTAAGTGCACCCCTTTATAATCATAAATGAAATAATGATAGATAAATTTTAGCCTCAGCTTTTATAATACACTTCATTAATGCATATATTGAGGGGTGAGCACAAAAGGGTTTTTGGGTGGAATTAAGTTTTATTAAATGAAAGTCCTATTACAACAATATTCTCAGTCAATCAAAAACAAACCCCTATCTTAGAGGATTCAGTCAGTGTTCAAATGGAGTGAATATGTATAATAATGGAGCTGTATTGTTTTTATTTGAAATGTTGGAGCTACAAAGACTTTTGACTATTGACCTTTTTCATAAATAAAATCATAAAAAAGGGGGCTTAAAAAAAAGCTAAAAAGTTAATGTGAAGCCCTGATATAATACAGTTTGTGAGTCTGTGACCGCTCTGAGTCTACAGCTGGAGGAGGGGGCGGAGTCAGACAAATCTTCATGGACCAATCACAGCAGAGCATCCATCTGGCTCATAGTTTCTAACATCAGCTCTGTGTCCCTTATCGATCCGTTTGGAACCACGCTCACAGCAGAGGTCACATGACTCTGATCTAGATCTGGACTTGGCTCCGAGAG
>CM044559.2:29602043-29787043 GCA_024416835.2 Perccottus glenii
AATTCAAATGGCTTATTGCTTTACAAATCCTGCAACAGGGATCCTGCAACAACTTTAAAAAAGGGTCTAAACCAGGACTAAACCGGGTACAAACCAGGTCCAAACCAGGTTTAAACCAGGTCTAACCAGGACTCTGCCAATACATAGTGTGGTCTGCCTTTGATGTAAGTGCTGCTTTCTGACGAACGCAAAAGGAGGAGGGGTTTAATAGACCTGGGGCTAATTGCTCTGAAGAATCTTAAAACCAGTCTCCGCCAAAAGCCCTTGAGCCTGAGCAGAGAAGAGCTGACTTATGGGAAATGTAGTCATTACCTCATGGACAGCACTCAGCTCCAGGACGGGACACTGCGCTCCATCCACTCATCAGTTTCCTTCAGAGAAATCTACTGATGTTTTTGTAGTTTTCATCTGACAATATTTGTGATATATAAATACACAGCAAACATAACATTGTTGAATTGTAAAGTTGCTCTAAAACATGTCTTATTTACCACATTTCCAGCAACAGAGGGACAAAAAAACTCTGTCCTGACTGGAGTGACCTGTCCCTGTCCCAGAGCAGGACCTTGTTTAGAAAAGACCACAGCGGCTGGAGCCTGGGACAAAAGAACCAGCTGCGTTCAACCTGAAAGAGGCCCAGTGTTTGTGGAATATGTCTTGACTTTAGTCACAGCTCGCTCCAGGTGTTTGAAGATGTAGAGGCCAAACACCTGCTCCATAAACCAGGTCTAAACCAGGTCTAAACCAGGACTAAACCAGGTCTAAACCAGGTCTAAACCAGGACTAAACCAGGTCTAAACCAGGTCTAAACCAGGACTAAACCAGGTCTAAACCAGGTCTGAACCAGGTCTAAACCAGGACTAAACCAGGACTAAACCAGGTCTAAACCAGGTCTAAACCAGGTCTAAACCAGGTCTGAACCAGGTCTAAACCAGGTCTAAACCAGGTCTAAACCAGGTCTAAACCAGGACTAAACCAGGACTAAACCAGGACTAAACCAGGTCTAAACCAGGACTAAACCAGGACTAAACCAGGACTAAACCAGGACTAAACCAGTTCTAAACCAGGACTAAACCAGGACTAAACCAGGTCTGAACCAGGTCTAAACCAGGACTAAACCAGGACTAAACCAGGTCTAAACCAGGTCTAAACCAGGTCTGAACCAGGTCTAAACCAGGACTAAACCAGGTCTAAACCAGGTCTAAACCAGGACTAAACCAGGACTAAACCAGGTCTAAACCAGGTCTAAACCAGGACTAAACCAGGACTAAACCAGGTCTAAACCAGGTCTAAACCAGGTCTGAACCAGGTCTAAACCAGGTCTAAACCAGGACTAAACCAGGTCTAAACCAGGACTAAACCAGGACTAAACCAGGTCTAAACCAGGTCTAAACCAGGTCTAAACCAGGACTAAACCAGGACTAAACCAGGTCTAAACCAGGTTTAAACCAGATCTAAACCAGGACTAAACCAGGTCTAAACCAGATCTAAACCAGGTCTAAACCAGGACTAAACCAGGACTAAACCAGGTCTAAACCAGGACTAAACCAGGTCTAAACCAGGTTTAAACCAGGACTAAACCAGGTCTAAACCAGGACTAAACCAGGACTAAACCAGGTCTAGACCAGGTCTAAACCAGGACTAGACCAGGTCTAGACCAGGTCTAAACCAGGTCTAAACCAGGTCTAGACCAGGTCTAGACCAGGTCTAAAACAGATCTAAACCAGGACTAAACCAGGACTAAACCAGGACTAAACCAGGACTAAACCAGGTCTAAACCAGGACTAAACCAGGACTAAACCAGGTCTAAACCAGGTCTAAATCAGGTCTAAACCAGGTCTAGACCAGGTCTAAAACAGATCTAAACCAGGACTAAACCACGACTAAACCAGGACTAAACCAGGACTAAACCAGGTCTAAACCAGGACTAAACCAGGACTAAACCAGGTCTAAACCAGGACTAAACCAGGTCTAAACCAGGACTAAACCAATCTAAACCAGGTCTAAACCAGGTCTAAACCAGGTCTAAACCAGGACTAAACCAGTCTAAACCAGGACTAAACCAGGTCTAAACCAGGTCTAAACCAGGACTAAACCAGGACTAAAACAGGCCTGAACCAGGTCTAAACCAGGTCTAAACCAGGACTAAACCAGGTCTAAACCAGGACTAAACCAGGACTAAACCAGGACTAAACCAGGACTAAACCAGGTCTAAACCAGGTCTAAACCAGGACTAAACTAGGACTAAACCAGGACTAAACCAGGACTAAAACAGGCCTGAACCAGGTCTAAACCAGGTCTAAACCAGGACTAAACCAGGTCTAAACCAGGACTAAACCAGGACTAAACCAGGACTAAACCAGGACTAAACCAGGTCTAAACCAGGTCTAAACCAGGACTAAACCAGGACTAAACCAGGTCTAGACCAGGTCTAAACCAGGACTAGACCAGGTCTAAACCAGGTCTAGACCAGGTCTAAAACAGATCTAAACCAGGACTAAACCAGGACTAAACCAGGACTAAACCAGGACTAAACCAGGTCTAAACCAGGTCTAAACCAGGACTAAACCAGGACTAAACCAGGTCTAAACCAGGACTAAACCAGGTCTAAACCAGGTTTAAACCAGGACTAAACCAGGTCTAAACCAGGTCTAAACCAGGTCTGAACCAGGTCTAAACCAGGTCTGAACCAGGTCTAAACCAGGACTAAACCAGGTTTAAACCAGGTTTAAACCAGGACTAAACCAGGTCTAAACCAGGACTAAACCAGGTTTAAACCAGGACTAAACCAGGTTTAAACCAGGACTAAACCAGGTCTAAACCAGGTCTAAACCAGGACTAAACCAGGTCTGAACAAGGTCTGAACCAGGTCTAAACCAGGTTTAAACCAGGACTAAACCAGGACTAAACCAGGTCTAAACCAGGACTAAACCAGGACTAAACCAGGGCTAAACCAGGTCTAAACCAGGACTAAACCAGGACTAAACCAGGACTAAACCAGGACTAAACCAGGACTAAACCAGGTCTAAACCAGGACTAAACCAGGTCTAAACCAGGACTAAACCAGGTTTAAACCAGGTCTAAACCAGGTTTAAACCAGGACTAAACCAGGTCTAAACCAGGTCTAAACCAGGACTAAACCAGGTCTAAACCAGGGCTAAACCAGGGCTAAACCAGGACTAAACCAGGTCTAAACCAGGTCTAAACCAGGACTAAACCAGGTCTAAACCAGGTTTAAACCAGGTCTAAACCAGATCTAAACCAGGACTAAACCAGGTCTAAACCAGGTCTAAACCAGGTCTAAACCAGGACTAAACCAGGTCTAAACCAGGACTAAACCAGGTCTAAACCAGGTTTAAACCAGATCTAAACCAGGACTAAACCAGGTCTAAACCAGATCTAAACCAGGACTAAACCAGGACTAAACCAGGACTAAACCAGGTCTAAACCAGGTCTAAACCAGGACTAAACCAGGTCTAAACCAGGTTTAAACCAGGACTAAACCAGGTCTAAACCAGGTCTAAACCAGTACTAAACCAGGTCTAAACCAGGTCTAAACCAGGTCCAAACAAAATCTAAACCAGGACTAAACCAGGACTAAACCAGGTCTAAACCAGGACTAAACCAGGACTAAACCAGGTCTAAACCAGGTCTAAACCAGGTCCAAACAAAATCTAAACCAGGACTAAACCAGGACTAAACCAGGTCTAAACCAGGACTAAACCAGGTCTAAACCAGGTCTAAACCAGGACTAAACCAGGTCTAAACCAGGTCTAAACCAGGACTAAACCAGGTCTAAACCAGGACTAAACCAGGACTAAACCAGGTCTAAACCAGGTCTAAACCAGGACTAAACCAGGTCCAAACAAAATCTAAACCAGGACTAAACCAGGACTAAACCAGGTCTAAACCAGGTCCAAACAAAATCTAAACCAGGACTAAACCAGGACTAAACAAGGTCTAAACCAGGTCTAAACCAGGACTAAACCAGGACTAAACCAGGTCTAAACCAGGACTAAACCAGGACTAAACCAGGTCTAAACCAGGTCTAAACCAGGACTAAACCAAATCTAAACCAGGACTAAACCAGGTTTTAACCAGGTCTAAACCAGGTCTAAACCAGGACTAAACCAGGTCTAAACCAGGACTAAACCAGGACTAAACCAGGTCTAAACCAGGTCTAAACCAGGACTAAACCAGGTCTAAACCAGGTCTAAACCAGGTCTAAACCAGGACTAAACCAGGTCTAAACCAGGTCTAAACCAGGTCTAACCCAGGACTAAACCAGATTTAAACCAGGACTAAACCAGGTCTTAACCAGGTCTAAACCAGGTCTAAACCAGATTTAAACTAGGTCTTAACCAGGTCTAAACCAGGTCTAAACCAGATTTAAACTAGGTCTTAACCAGGTCTAAACCAGGTCTAAACCAGATTTAAACCAGGTCTTAACCAGGTCTAAACCAGGTCTAAACCAGATTTAAACCAGGTCTAAACCAGGTCTAAACCAGGACTGTGAGCCTGTGACGATGGTTCAGTGACAGCAGCTGTTCACATCTGTTCGTTAATAACTGAGCTCTGCAGGACTCCTTCAGTCCTCTGACTCCGGTCTGTCTCTGAGATCGTCCTCCTGCAGCAGCAGAGACTGGACTGAGACCAGAGTGAAGTCCTCCATTTAATCATACATCGACCGTGACCACAGAGAGGTAATTGAACGCAGCTCAGAGTTATGTGGCCACAAACGCTCGCAGGAAACACTTTCAAACTCACACAGGACAGTACGTTCAGAGACGAGCCAAACCACAGCTGCAGCAGAAGAAAGCCACTACACAAACACATCTATCTTTCTATCTATAAAGAGGACGAAATCAGGTCAAGACTGGACCAGCTCAAGACAAGAACAGCTAAAGATACACTGATTCTAAACTTGGACATAGTTGAGAATAGGGATCGACAACATATTGGCGCAAATATTGTTATTGATATATGTGTTTTTTTATTCATTGGCCCGATGAGAAAAAATTGTCAATGGATAGAACTGATATTATATTCTGTTGACTAGTTTGTTTGTGGCTGTGACATCGTAGTGCTTTTCCAAAGCAGAGCAAAGGTTTGTAAGTTCAACACTGGAGCTGTCGCCGCGTCTGCCTCAGGACGTGTGTGTTTGCAGCAAGCCTCTCCCATGGAACCTCTTAAATGGTTGTCGTGTAAGGGCGCCGCCATACGGCGATTTTACAGCGAAATACAGCGATATACCTCCGTCCACCAGAGGGCAGGCTCCAAAAGCGGAAATATAAGGAGAAACCCAATGGCGACTTTACAAGAGTAAAACTCATGTTTACAGCCTTGTACAAAAGATGGCTCCGGTCTCTAGAGCTAAGTTTTTACTACAGGACAACTCTGGGGGGGGTGAATTTTTGATTATTACGTTGGTTTATGCTATCTAAAAACTATTGTTTTACTATGGAGTAAAAGCCGAAAAGCCCGGATGTAACGGCCATTTTATTGCCCATTCGTAATGACAATATTGGTGAATAGGGGACCAATGGGCGATATCATCCATAATTATACAATCTATGGTTTGCAGCAAAGACAGACAAATATACAACACATGCAATGGTGAAGTAATGCAGGAGGATCCCTCGTGTTAGCATTAGCAAGCTAGCACAAACACAAGCAACAAGAGCTGCTAAAGAGAGCCCCACATGAGCCCATGAGAAAAACAAAGAAATTCAGCCGAGATTCAGAGAAAGCCAAATCTAAAACCAAGAAGAAAATAGAAATGATTAAGGTACAATGTAATCGCACAGTTTAAGAGCAAATGTACATTTTCTAAAAAATAAAAAAGAAATACATTGTTTGGACATCAATGTTTCAAATATTGACATTAGCCAATATTGGCCACAACAGCCAGATAAATATCAGATATGGTTCCAACCCTCGACCCTTCCACTCAGTACCAGCAGCAGCAGAGTTACCTGTCCTACTTGTCTTATTAAAGCAAAAAAATTCAGTTTCTTCAAATCACTTTAGTAAAACTGTAAAGATGTAAAACTGAGTCTGGAATAAAACCATCACCAGATGATGCTCTGGATTTTTGGATGCCCTTCTCTAAATCTATAAAACACAATAAAATCATGAAGTGATGAAGTGGATAAACAGAGAAATGTTTTATAGTTTAATTATTTTCTAATTTACAGAAACAAGAACAAACCTTTTGACGTAAGTGACAAAGAGAATAAAACTGAGACTAACCCAACGGCAGTGTTTGAAATCTGACCTGGAGTTACTGCTGCAGACTTTACAACAATATTTCCCAGAGATTAGACATAAAACTTATATAAAATAAACAGATAAAACTTATATAAAATAAACAGATAAAACTTATATAAAATAAACAGATAAAACTTATATAAAATAAATAGGGCTGGGAATCGATTAAAAAAAATTAACTAATTAATTGCACATTTTCTGTAATTAATTGCAATTAATTGTGTTTTCCCCCAAGCTTGTTATCATCAATATTTAAATTAGGGCTGGGCAACGATTAAAATGTTTAATCGCGAATAATCGCACAATGTTCTGTGATTAATCGCGATTAATCGCATTATACACAAAATGTAATAATGAATTCAAAATTAGTGTACTGCATACATTTTTAAAGAACTGCTATATGAACAAAAGTGCAATAACATTTGGTTTGCACTTTAAACAACACTTTAAACAAATAATGTGCTTTTACAGCAGTTAAAACATTTCTTGTAAATCTGAACTTAAACATTAATGTAATCAAATTAAATATTAAAACCAAAAATATTTGCCACTGACAGGGCATTAATATTTTGTTTAGTTTGTTATAGAAAAACAAGTTATGTCCAGAGCTTCAATCATAACATTATAACAATATAAACAATATAAATGTCTCTCTTGTGTTTTCATTACAGTCAGAGCATGTGAATGCAGTTCCGCGCGTTTCACACACCCTCTCCCTTTCACTTGCCAAACTCAAGGGTGTATGGGTAATGTAGTCTCTGCTCTTGGTGGGACGAATTAGGAAGCGTGCATTGTGAAGGCCGCTCTGGAAAGCGGCAGAGCAGGCAAAGGATTAAAACCTCTATTAAAACAGATGTCCAAATGAGCGTACCAGTACGCTAAAAGCACGTCCTGGGCGCACGGAGAAGTGGCGGTACTGAGTACCGGTGCGCATCGCCCACTTAAAGCTCTGGATGAGGCGGCTCATACGCAGTCATTCGTCTTTCCCCATACTAATCGGCCGACGTTAACGCGCGATAAAATAATTGTCGGCGTTAATTCATTAATGCGTTAACGCGATAAAAACGCGTTAACTTGCCCAGCCCTAAAAATAAACAAATAAAACTTATATAAAATAAACAGATAAAACTTATATAAAATAAACAGATAAAACTTATATAAAATAAGCAGATCCTGCTCTGTGCTGTCTCCTCCCTGTGTTTCTCTTTTCTAGTTTTTCTTATTTTTCGCGGTTTCTCTGTAAAAAGACACTTTCTCCGTTTAATCAGGCAGGCGTTACTTTCTTATTGATGTCAATATCAACCAATGAGAGCGTCTCTTTTTCCAGACGTGAGCTGTGATTGGACAAAGCTCCTGTTCGTTTCAAATCCTTGTTGATAAAGTAATCCCAGTTTCATCTGAAGGTCGATAATAAACTCTCGGCTGGTGTTTGTGGATCTGTTTCTGGGCCAGAGCCTGAGGGGGTGAAGTGATGCATGATGGGAAATGTTGTTGTGTGAGGTCAGTGTGTCAGGTTTAAAAGTGTTGACCTCAGATCCCCCTCAGACCTGCTCAGATCCCCCTCAGACCTGCTCAGATCCTCCTCAGACCGGTTCAGATCCCCTCAGACCGGTTCAGATCCTCCTCAGACCGGTTCAGATCCTCCTCAGACCGGTTCAGATCCCCTCAGACCGGCTCAGATCCCCTCAGACCGGCTCAGATCCCCTCAGACCGGCTCAGATCCCCCTCAGACCAGTTCAGATCCCCCTCAGACCGGTTCAGATCCCCTCAGACCAGTTCAGATCCCCTCAGACCGGCTCAGATCCCCTCAGACCAGTTCAGATCCCCTCAGACCGGTTCAGATCCTCAGACCAGTTCAGATCCCCTCAGACCGGTTCAGATCCCCTCAGACCGGTTCAGATCCCCTCAGACCGGTTCAGATCCCCCTCAGACCTGCTCAGATCCCCCTCAGACCGGTTCAGATCCCCCTCAGACCAGTTCAGATCCCCTCAGACCGGTTCAGATCCCCCTCAGACCGGTTCAGATTCTCCTCAGACCGGTTCAGATCCCCCTCAGACCGGTTCAGATCCCCTCAGACCGGTTCAGATCCTCCTCAGACCGGTTCAGACTTAGAACTGCTGCAGAGTCACATAAGTGGGCTCCACTGAGTTTTATTTTCAAAAACAATTTCCATCTTTGTTTAGTCTTGGTTTAAGACTAAAACCAGAATAAACCAGGTCTGATGTATCTCTGAACATTATTCCCTTGTTTCTGACTCCAGGCTGTTCCTCCAGACTGAGCTTTTCCCTTTTTCTCGTCTTATCGCTGGAGTTTTTGCTCTGAACTGGCTCCTCTGGGGAAGTCAGAGGGTTGGACTACAGGGGGGTAAACCTCAGCCTGGGGAGGGGTATTTGTTCTGGGGCAAAAGGGCAGAAGCCGGGGGAAGAGTTTAGCTCCTTCCACAGGCTCTGAACACCACACAAGATGAAGAAAAATGTTAAAATCCTAGAGAAATCCCAGTCTGGGACTCGCCCCCGGCGGTGTTGATGCCCCTGTCTGAGGTAAGTCTGTTGTAAATACCCCCCAGTTTTACCCCGTTCTGTCCCAGTGAGGCCCAGACCCATCCTCAACTAAAAGCATTAAGAGTCTATTCTTCATTCACCCGGGTCTCAAGCAGGACAAGACAAGACATTTATTTTTGTATAGCCCAATATCACAACAACAGTCGCCTCAAAGGGCTTCACAGACTGCACTAGACAACATCCCCTGTCCTTAGACCCTCCATCAGGGTCAGAGGGAAAAAGAGAAACCTCAGGGAGAACCACAGAAGGAGGGATCCACTCCCAGGACGGACAGGCCGTGCAGGAATGTGTCCAGGACATTTTGGGTGTTGCTTTCTGAATCAAAAGTAAATAATAACTGTGCACAATCTCAGTTTTCCAAATCTTAATCAGTAAAATAAAAATAAAAAAGACACTACAGATTTGATTTGTTGAAAATGTGAAATGCCTTAAAAGCAGTTATGATCAATAACAAACAGACGACACAGCTCCGACAAAGGGACAAACTGAGCACTGCTGGAGGAGAAGCACACTCATGTTTCTCTTTGAGACACGTTCTTCCTGACGGGTTAGAACATTTATGAACTTGGTTTGTTCAGCATACTTTACTTAATATATTTAATTATATAAAAAAATATTATATTTGACAATATATAAAAAGTATTAATAAACTTCAAACAATAGAGAACAGTTTTAAATATAATATTATATTATTACAACTATTTTGTAAAATTTGTTGTTTATACAATTTAAAGTTTGTAAATTCACAAAAAATAAAAAAAAATTAAAATGGCAAAGAATAGGAGAGATATTTTACAAAAATAATTACTTATATAAACTCTATTTTTCAGTTTTCACAATCAAGTTATGTTACAATATTTCTAAGTTTAAATTTGACCTTTTTTTTATTGAATACAAAACTTTTCAACTTGGGACCAAACGAATCTTCAGCTTCAGATTCGGGGCTGCTTTTGGTAAATTAGTGAAAAGTGTGGTTTAAAGAACTTATCAGGTACAAAGTTTGAGCGTGGAGCACTCTGATTGGCCGGCCAGAAACCAATGAGAAGACTCCGTTTAAACGAATAAACGTCTTTATAAAAGTGTAGTAAACAGTGACTGAAGGAGTTTGTGAATGAGCAGCTGCCGTTCCCACACTGTCGCCTCATTAGCATCTCATTTGCATAACCCCCCCTCAGACCAGACTCTGTTAAAACAAAGCCTTAATCCACAGCTTTGGACGATAAAAGGAGGATGAAGAGAGGATGAAAGGAGAATCAATCACAAAAGTTTACTACGAAGCTTTGGTTTAAAATCAACAAGTCTCTGAGACAAATAATAATCACTTTAGAGACAGGACCATGGGACGTATCCATAAAGTCCTCAACTCCAATGACATTTCAAATAAATCATTTTGAGCAGAAGTGTAAGTTTTAATATTCAGCAGAGAAATAATTGTTTTCTGCTCGTCCTGAAGAGACAAATGTTTATTAAAAAGATAATCACATAGACCAACAGCTCAGACAATAACTATTAGCTTTGTACCCTTCCTCTCTGGAGGAAGTAAGACCTGTTTTTGGTTTGTCTCTTTCCAACTTGAAGCAAAAATATCTCTTGAGTTTATTACACAGAAACTAAAATGTCACAACATATATAACATATATTTATGTTTTGTTCGGTTATTGATTTATGCTAATGAGCCATGTGCTTTGAGGTTTTTGATTTTACCAAGCGCTTGGCGTGTTTATTATACATATGACTATGATACAGTGCACTAGTTACTGACATAGGTCGATAAATAAAACTTAAAACTGGGAAGGTTCTCAGTCATCCAGCTTTTTTACAGAAAAACATAAACCTCTGCAAAAGTCTAAAATTTACTTTTTTTTAGGAAGCCTTGGTGGCCTTTTTGTTACTGAGTTGCCAAATATTAGAACGAGAAGTTTCCCCTCGTCAGTGGCTCCGCCCCCTCGCTCCTTATTTCTTTTCCATTTACTCCAGACTTTTACAAAGCGTCCTTATGTCTCTCTTGTTTCTCCAACGCTGATTGAGATGTTAATGAGGACAAACAGACGGGCGCTTGTTGTTGTTTATTCTAATTTGTGGAGAGTTTTGGGGGGGGGCTTCTTGTTGAGTCGATAGAGAAATAATCTGATACTGACTAAAGCCTGGGAAAAACTGAGGAAAGAAACAAAACCAAACACAACACAAAAGTAATTAAATCAAACCAAACAAGTATTCAACACCTGTTCAAATCCATCTAAAACCTGTTCAAATCCACCTAAAACCTGTTCAAATCCATCTAAAACCTGTTCAAATCCATCTAAAACCTGTTCAAATCCATCTAAAACCTGTTCAAATCCATCTAAAACCTGTTCAAATCCACCTAAAACCTGTTCAAATCCAACTAAAATCTGTTCAAATCCAACTAAAACCTGTTCAAATCCAACTAAAACCTGTTCAAATCCAACTAAAACCTGTTCAAATCCATCTAAAACCTGTTCAAATCCACCTAAAACCTGTTCAAATCCATCTAAAACCTGTTCAAATCCATCTAAAACCTGTTCAAATCCATCTAAAACCTGTTCAAATCCATCTAAAACCTGTTCAAATCCATCTAAAACCTGTTCAAATCCACCTAAAACCTGTTCAAATCCATCTAAAACCTGTTCAAATCCATCTAAAACCTGTTCAAATCCATCTAAAACCTGTTCAAATCCATCTAAAACCTGTTCAAATCCATCTAAAACCTGTTCAAGTCCAACTAAAACCTGTTCAAATCCAACTAAAACCTGTTCAAATCCAACTAAAACCTGTTCAAATCCAACTAAAACCTGTTCAAATCCATCTAAAACCTGTTCAAATCCATCTAAAACCTGTTCAAATCCATCTAAAACCTGTTCAAATCCAACTAAAACCTGTTCAAATCCAACTAAAACCTGTTCAAATCCATCTAAAACCTGTTCAAATCCATCTAAAACCTGTTCAAATCCAACTAAAACCTGTTCAAATCCAACTAAAACCTGTTCAAATCCATCTAAAACCTGTTCAAATCCATCTAAAACCTGTTCAAATCCATCTAAAACCTGTTCAAATCCAACTAAAACCTGTTCAAATCCAACTAAAACCTGTTCAAATCCAACTAAAACCTGTTTAAATCCATCTAAAACCTGTTCAAATCCATCTAAAACCAGTTCAAATCCATCTAAAACCTGTTCAAATCCATCTAAAACCTGTTCAAATCCATCTAAAACCAGTTCAAATCCATCTAAAACCTGTTCAAATCCATCTAAAACCTGTTCAAATCCATCTAAAACCTGTTCAAATCCATCTAAAACCTGTTCAAATCCAACTAAAACCTGTTCAAATCCAACTAAAACCTGTTCAAATCCAACTAAAACCTATTCAAATCCATCTAAAACCTGTTCAAATCCATCTAAAACCTGTTCAAATCCATCTAAAACCTGTTCAAATCCATCTAAAACCTGTTCAAATCCATCTAAAACCTGTTAAAAATCCATCTAAAACCTGTTCAAATCCATCTAAAACCTGTTCAAATCCATCTAAAACCAGTTCAAATCCATCTAAAACCTGTTAAAAATCCATCTAAAACCTGTTAAAAATCCATCTAAAACCTGTTCAAATACAACTAAAACCAGTTCAAATCCATCTAAAACCTGTTAAAAATCCATCTAAAACCTGTTCAAATCCATCTAAAACCTGTTCAAATCCATCTAAAACATGTTCAAATCCATCTAAAAC
The DNA here is from genome assembly GCA_024416835.2 of Perccottus glenii. Lineage (NCBI taxonomy): Eukaryota > Metazoa > Chordata > Actinopteri > Gobiiformes > Odontobutidae > Perccottus > Perccottus glenii. Next base: position 29,614,613 of record CM044559.2, read on the forward strand.
CTGTTCAAATCCAACTAAAACCTGTTCAAATCCATCTAAAACATGTTCAAATCCATCTAAAACCTGTTCAAATCCATCTAAAACCTGTTCAAATCCATCTAAAACCAGTTCAAATCCATCTAAAACCTGTTCAAATCCATCTAAAACCTGTTCAAATCCATCTAAAACCTGTTCAAATCCATCTAAAACCTGTTCAAATCCAACTAAAACCTGTCCAAATCCATCTAAAACCTGTTCAAATCCATCTAAAACATGTTCAAATCCATCTAAAACCTGTTCAAATCCATCTAAAACCTGTTCAAATCCATCTAAAACCTGTTCAAATCCATCTAAAACCTGTTCAAATCCAACTAAAACCTGTCCAAATCCATCTAAAACCTGTTCAAATCCAAACTAAAAGATCAAGTTGTTAAAGTCTTGAATTAAATGACAGAGTTTTGTCAGGACTAAAACCATATGAAACCAGGATTTTGAGATTTGTTCTGAGTCTGACTCAGCTGTAAAATCTCTGGTTTCCCTCTGGAGGCTCGGGCCCTGAATGCATCGCGCGGTGTGTAGTGTTTGTGCAGCGACAGCTCGTAAAAGATGTAGATTTACGGCCGGACACAGACGGACACCGAGCTGCTGCTGAGTGGACATCTCTCCAACTCTGACGAACCAAGAAGTGTATTTCCTCTGACCACCACTAGGGTCTGGCTCCACTTTATCTGTCATTTTATTATTATGGTCATTTTACTCCCTTTATTTACTCCTTTTTTAACTAAGCTGCCTGTTCGGGAAGTCTGTGTGTGTTCTCTGTGTGTTTATGATGCTCTGTGTAATTTCATTCTGTCTTATTTTATACTCGTGTTGTTCAGCACTTTGTAAACATTGTTTTATAAAGTGTTCTATAGTAAATAAAGATTATTATCATGTTATCCAAACAAAAAGCTCCAACAAACTATATTCTTCCATTTTAAAAACAGTTGTATGAACGCACAGTGAGAATAGTGAGTTTTTATCGTTTGTCAAACGACCATCTGAACATGTCGAACTCAAAGTCAGTCTGGTTTCTCCATACAAAACTTTCATTAAGCGCAGAATGGTAAATTATTTATTCTGCTTCTAAAACTTCTTAAACATTGTCAATAGATGAAGGTTCAAATCCTGCTGTGTGTCAGAACACAACGGTTATTTTTGAATTGAGTTTGCTCTGAAATAATTAAACATCAGTAGAAAGTGAAGGGATCGGAGTGTTTCTTTGGAAAGGGACACAAATATTGAGGCTGGAGGCGTCGCTGCAGAAACAGTTCAATAATTCAGCCTCAGACCTGCACTAATCCTTCAGATGTCAATAATTCAAACAGGAACCACAGGGAGGCGTCCCGCTTCGAGTCTGGACCAGGGCCAACCAGGTTTTCCTCCAAAAGGAACAGCTCAGTCACTGATTCTGAAGACGTTGTTATAGACGCCATGTTAGAAGCACTGTTTTAATGTTTTCTTTATTAAAATGTTCTTCTCAGAGTTGTCTGGGTCTATTCCTAAAGAGGGAAAGTGTTTATCCTGAAGGGCAGAGTTTGGGTCAGGACCTTCCGCTGACCTCTGACCTGTGACACGTGTGGGCTGCGTTTGTAACAGTGACCTTTGCTCTGCTTCACACAGAGCTCCGTGAAACAGGTTAGAGTCAGTCTGAGGTCAGAGCCACGGGACAAACTGGTCCAGGACCAGGTTTGGACTAGATTTATTTAGTCAGGTCCTGATTCAAAGCAGTAAAATTTAACATTCAATAATAAAATTGCATTGTGTTGTAAATGGAAAAGCCCCAAAACGATCAAAGGTTGAAAATTTGCAAATAAATTAGTCAAAAAAAAACAGGCTAAACACAAACAAGAAAATAATATAATAAGAAAATAATGGTGGTGGTGGGGGGGGGGCTGATGCTTAATTACTCTTTACAAGGCGGAGAAGATGACAAATAACATACTCAACGAATGAACCAAAAATAGATTATAAAGTTAGAAAGAGCTCAGTGCAGACTCTGTAGCGGCTGCTGCGACGGCGTCCACAGTTGAAGGAGAAGACTGCTTTGAGTAACACTTGAGTGAACGGTTGTTCTGAAAGGCCGGATAAGTTTGTAAAATTTGTAATAAAGGCTACAACTCTCTAGAAAACCAGCTCTGTCTCGTCTCTTCTTCCTCGAGAGACGTGAGCCGCTCTTTATCAGCTTCATGGCTGATGGTTCTATAGTTCCACCTTTAAAGGGCAAGTAAGTAGAAATAAAATCAAAAGGTTTTGGACATAGCCTTTTGCTGCTGAGGAGAATTCAACCACTGCATTTAAGTTGTATCGAACACAGCCAGCTCTAGTGACAGGGAAGAGTGAGTGCCTAAAATATTAAACCTGCTGCAGCTTTGTGTAATTTCCATTAAAAAAAAGAAAAAAAACTAAATGGTAAAGAAAATCTACTTTATATTTTCCAGAAACATCGTTCTAGACTGAACCTAAAGCTGAGTCTGTGTGGCTCCCTCAGATTCAGGAACAAAAGGTCGACGGCGGCGGGGCTTGATTTAAACGCAGCCCGGCCTCGGATAAAGACGTTTATTACAGATGAGATAATATTTATGTGAGCCGTGAAGCCAATTAAACATAATTAGAGAGATGGAATCATAAAAGTCCCGTCCACATTAACAACACAGCGCTGTGTCTCTGAGAGTTTTAATGTAAGAGCCAAATAACTTCTGCTTTATGGGACTCACTTAACTAAATATACAGCCGTGTTTTTAATAATAATAATCAAAGAAGAAGAAGTGTGTCCTTTAGAAGTTCAGCCGGCTTTGGAAACTCATCCAAACTCTGAAGCTTTTCAAACCAGAGCATTCACAAAACTCGAAACAAAACAGAAACTTTGATTTTTGTGATATTTAGTGTGAAATTGCCTGGTTTCTATTTTTTTAATTTTTTATTTTTTATTTAACCTTTATTTATCCAGGATAGTCCCACTGAGATTACAAATCTCTTTTGCAGGGGAGTCCTGGCCCCATGTGCGTTTGGGGGGGGGGACTATTGTACATGTTTTTAGTGGTAGGGGAAACCGGAGTACCCGGAGGAAACCTACGCAGACACAGGGAGAACATGCAAACTCCTTCCCATCCAAGGCCCTGCCCTGGATGGGAATCGAACCAACGACCTTCTTGCTGTGAGGCAGGTGTGCTGACCACTCTGCCACTGTGCCGCCTACTTTAAAGGATCTAAAACTAAAACTGAACTGGATCCTATCGACCAGAACCAAAGTCATCAGGAAAAAACATTTGACAAACTGTACCTGAGTACAGGTAGATTTTTTTTTCTAGTTGAGGGAAAATGGTTTAAAACCCAAATAGTTTATTTTTAAACGCAACAATTTATGTAAAGAACAGGCTTTTGATGCCATTTACTGTTTATTAAAGAGGATTTCAAAACTTTTCCCAGAACCGGCAAACCTTGGCCAATCATCTGCTCGAAAAAGGAGTGCTCCTATTGGTTGATAGCAGCTTGTCATGTGACGTTCCAGGAAGTGTAACAGCTGTCGATAAAGTGTATTTTCAGCTGAAGATGTCTTTAAACAGAGAAAGAGCAGAAAAAAGAAAATATCAACAAAGAAAATGGCCGAAAATACTGTCAATTTAATCAATGTTTAACGAGTTACTGCCGTCCTGACGCTGAAGTCGGAGCTAAGCTAACGCTAAACTTCAGTTTGGTGTAATGTATTAGAATTTTGGAGGAAAAATTGGTCCGGTTTAACTTTTTTATTAAAATAAAATCAGGAGAGGTCCCTCTGTCGGAGGAAAATCAGGGAGTAGAGCCAAGACATTTCCAGGTGAGGTTCAGCTGAACAAAGAACCAGGTAAGCAACAAAAGAATACAATTCAAACATGCTTTAGCTTTTGAAGAGAACCCGAGCAACACATTATGTGTCGTTTAAGCCTTGGTGATCAAATGGAAACGAATGAAGCCAACACAAAAACCTGGGTTGTGTAGCTTTTTAGACCATTTACATTTGATCTTGTTTTGCCTTTTTAGGACTTTATTTTTAGGACTTTATTTTTAGGACTTTATTTTTAGGACTTTATTTTTAGGACTTTATTTTTAGGACTTTAGAGGCTCTGTATGATTAGGGATATAAAAGTTCAAATATAATTCTGCTACTTCTGGGAGTATTTTTATAACAAATAAAGTTTAGGAAACTAAGTCAGAAAGTTTCGAAATGACACCAACAAATTAACCTTACACTTTTTCAGAAGGTTTCTATTTTCTCAAAAGCCACAAAAGAGAAAACACCAAGCCCTGAATCCACCAAATACTACTGAACACATAACACACTTTTGTTTTCAGAAATACTTCATTTAAATCAATCATTCAGCTCCAAAATTAACTTCACACAATTTATTTTGTGTAAAGACAGGGATTTCAACAATGTTCAGCCAAACTAAGCAAACATCCACAAAATCTATTCAGAAGAGATCCATGGAACTCCAAGAAACCAAGACTTAAGCTCCACTTTGACTCTCTCAGCCTCAAACTCAATCAAAATCCAGCTCCACACTCGTCCAAACTCTTAAAACTCTTACCTGAGTGGACAAAGTAGGCCAGGTACAGGTCGAGCTCTTTGACGGAGACTCCGATGTGGTGCGGCTGGACGCAGAGGCTGGGGTTGGCGCACTGAGGCGACTTCACCAGCCGCTCTCCGTCGGTGCTCTCCAGAGGAATCCCTTTGAACAGAATAACCATCACCAGGTCCAGACGCCACACCTTATCGGCCTGACGCAGACAGTCGATCCTCCTCATCTTCCCCTTTTGGTCCGGGTTCGACAGAACACAGCACGGCGCCTTCTTCCCAGTCACCGTCAGCACAAAGTCCTCCCGAAACTCCGGACGGATGTCTTTACGGAGCTTGGCCAAAAGCCGCGAGGCCCATTTCTGTTTGACCTCGGGTTTCTCGCCCAGAAGCTCGTCTTTAACGGCGCGCTCTTCCTCTTTGGACATGCGCTTCTCGTGCTTTTTGAAGTACTTCCTCTTGCGCGCCTGGAGGTTGAACCAGGTGTAGGCGAAAGCACGGACATGGGGCAGCAGCGCCTCGATGAACGGATGGAATTCATCCTGGAATAGAAAGACAAAACAGAGGAGAAATAAAGGAGATGTGTTGGCTCCACCTTCTGCTTCAGAAGCTTGGCCTCAACCAGAATCATCTGTGTTAGGCTTAGGTTTGGTTAAGTTTAGTTAGCACGAAATATACACACACAATATATCACATTATTGCAAAAAAACGACTTGTTTCACACTACGTTCCTCCAGGTGATGGACATTTACTTTTTGCATCATCCAAATCCAACTGAGGTTTAACCAAACAAAACACTTGTGCTTCTTTACATTTAGTCCTGATTCTGGTTTTATTTATAGTAGATTTATTTTCAGTGCCGCAGATACTGCAGTCATATCATTATGACATTATTTAAAAGTCATGTTTTTCATTCAGCCCTGGTTAATACATAATGTGGATATTATAAAGTTAGTGTGTGTTTACTGTTACACCTGTATTTTGCTCAAGGTTTGGAAATGCTCCTGTTGTAGCTCTGTCTGTCTTTAAAACACTGTCTGAGATGAAAAAACAAAACCACGTGTCCATAAAGCTACTGCATTACTGGTCTTCATCTAAACATTTCAATCAAAAACATGTCACAAGTCATCTCCAGCATCACAGAAAAACACACCACATGAAAAGCTATTTTTGAAACACACGAAGCTCTGTTGTGAAAAGAAACCCAGAACTTTGTGACGAGGAAAAGGAGCTGAGCACCAAATGTGTCACAAACGGCCGCAGACGCTGGATAAACTGTGGATAAAGCTGTATTAAAGTCGTGTCTGTGGCGAAGTCTGAGCAGAGCCAGATTTGACTGTGGTCACAAACACAAACCAGACTCATTTAAACCAGACAACACGCCTGACTTTCCTGTCACCCTGGTCCAACAGTCCTGAGCCTGAACCTGGTCGCGCCTGAGCCTGACCCTGGTCCGAACACGTCTGAGCCTGACCCTGGTCCGAACACGTCTGACCCTGAACCTGGTCCGAACACGTCTGACCCTGACCCTGGTCCGAACACGTCTGACCCTGAACCTGGTCCGAACACGTCTGACCCTGACCTGGTCCGAACACGTCTGAGCCTGACCCTGGTCCGAACACGTCTGACCCTGAACCTGGTCCGAACACGTCTGAGCCTGACCCTGGTCCGAACACGTCTGAGCCTGACCCTGGTCCGAACACGTCTGACCCTGAACCTGGTCCGAACACGTCTGAGCCTGACCCTGGTCCGAACACGTCTGAGCCTGACCCTGGTCCGAACACGTCTGACCCTGGTCCGAACACGTCTGAGCCTGACCCTGGTCCGAACACGTCTGAGGCTGACCCTGGTCCGAACACGTCTGACCCTGAACCTGGTCCGAACACGTCTGAGCCTGACCCTGGTCCGAACACGTCTGACCCTGAACCTGGTCCGAACACGTCTGAGCCTGACCCTGGTCCGAACACGTCTGACCCTGACCCTGGTCCGAACACGTCTGAGCCTGACCCTGGTCCGAACACGTCTGAGCCTGACCCTGGTCCGAACACGTCTGAGCCTGAACCTGGTCCGAACACGTCTGAGCCTGACCCTGGTCCGAACACGTCTGAGCCTGACCCTGGTCCGAACACGTCTGAGCCTGACCCTGGTCCGAACACGTCTGAGCCTGAACCTGGTCCGAACACGTCTGAGCCTGACCCTGGTCCGAACACGTCTGAGGCTGAACCTGGTCCGAACACGTCTGAGGCTGACCCTGGTCCGAACACGTCTGAGCCTGACCCTGAGCACCATCCTCAAGTAATCGTTCAAAATCAATTTAAAGTGAAAATGTTGAACAAAATGCCAAAAACAAAAGTGGTTTCAGAAGAAATGGTTGCAGAGAAAATATTGTAAAATGATGACATGGAAACAAGATGGCGGCAGATGTTCAAACAACTTAAACCCATTCAGCTTAAATTCAACTCCACACTTCGACAACCTTTTACAGATTCTTACAAAGTTCTTGTTTTAGTGGGACGCCTTGTTCTCAGCGGCTCTTTACCGAGTGTCCGTAAGAACAGAGCGATGCGTTCACTTGTTTGTAATCAATACAACTCTTCCTATTATTATAAAGTATCGTGAACTTGTATTATATTGTGTTCAAACGTACGTCACAATAATATCTTTGGCTTTTCTCTCTTTCTCTGTTTGGACTTTGGACATTAGCTCTTATTCTGTTTCTCGGGTTATTAAGTATTGGGTCGATGCTGATAAAAGTAAAATGCCAAATAATGACTTAAAATGTTAAGATATTTGATAAACTGGGTTTTTCTTCCTAAAATTCTAGATCTGACAAACACTTTATTATTTCCTTCTTGAGGTTTGACTCTTGAGGAACAGAAGAAGCCAGAGTTTTCTCTCGTTTTTTTCTTTTATTTGTCTCGAGGCGTTTGTGGATCTGGAGCTGATCCAAAACCAGAACAATGTGGTGCATTCAGGGCCCCGCTGCTTCACGGGAAATGCAGAAAAACACAGAGGAACACAGCGAGAGGCAGCTGCTCTCGAACGTCACACGGGACTCGCAGCCGTCTCTGGGTCAGAGCCGAGAGGAACGAGGAAGATGTACTCTGAAATTTAACCTTCTGAATGTAAAGGCAACCGGGAGAGAGTCCGACATAAACACAGCTTTAACATCCAAATGGAAAAATGTTTAATAACCTAAAAACATTTTGTAAAATGACTCACTGCAAAAAGGATTTTTAACGAATGTAAAGGTTTAGATTTTAATAAAAAGCTTTGTCCAATCACAGTCTTACATTTCCAGGGCTCTGCTCCCATTGGCTGTTTATCTACACAACGTGTTAACATTGACTCAAAGGCAGTCAAAAATACAGAGAAAGCTTCTTTTCCAGCTCTGGACAGATCAAACAGCACAAAAAAAGAAAAAGCAGAAAAGGGAAGCCGAATGAAACATGGATAAAAACATTTACGAGACGTTTAAGTGAGGCTAAAGGTAAAAGATATAAGACACTGTTCTGTTTAAATTATTTTCAAGAAAAACACCAGAATGTGTCAAAAACGGTCGAGTGTAAAAAGGAAAAAGAGATCGAGATCTAAGAGTTTTACGATTTTTCTTAAAGAAAAGAAACGAGACGTTTAAGAGCGAGCAAATAAACGAACCACAAACGGCTCATTTGTCCGATTGCTTTGTGTTTGCTCAGTCAGAGTTTTAATTCAGAGTCCCCCCCCCCCACAGGACTTTAGACTTCTGTATTCTCAGGTAAACACTGGCAGTATTTAAAAAAGAGGTTAAAATAAACGGAAAAACGAGAAAAGACGAGTGAATGGAACAAAATGAAGCCTTTTTGAGAAAACGTCTTCAACACTAAACACAACATCAACACCATTCGTCGTCTGTTTCTCTTAAATCTGCAAAATCTTACATAAAAATACACAACTAAACCAGATATAAGTGAATAAAATGTGGGATTCTTTGCAGTTTATCTTTATTTGGATCAAATCCAGAAAAACAACACTTGTTTTTCTAAAACTAACCTCTTTTATGTCTGTGATTCAACTTCATTTAAATGATAAGAAAAGAATGAAAAGAAAAGGATTAATGAGACGAGAAACGATGAGAAACAATGAATAAATGTTTTAAATGTTTCTAAATGACGTGAAGAAGGTAAAAAACTGTTCAATAAAGCAACATTTCAGACAAAACTGGATCCGAGGCGAGTCCTTTTAGAGACAAAAGACAAACAAAACCAGAAATTACTAATGTTTTCTGAAAGAAATCTTGATCAAAAAGTGCAAAAAACGGTTGAAATTTCATGTAATTTTGATTAAAATGAGATCCGTTTGAATAAAATGTTTGGAAATGGAAAATGAGAGACAGAAAGAAAGGCTTATGGCCTTTTAAATGAAATATTTTTTCATAATTCTTAAAGATTAAGAAAACAAGTCTAGTTCATTAAAACCAGGCTTAACTTAGATCAAAACCAGAACAAAAGGAGAAACAACAAAACAAATCTGCATTTTTATCTGAAAATACTGACAATGTGAAAGAAATGAAGCAAAAAGACTTTGATGTAAATCTGTGAAAATGTGGAAAACAGAGAGAATACGAGGAACGACTCATCAATGAAAAAACGAGGATGGAAAAATGTCGATTGACAAAACTGGGAATAAAAAAATATAAATGAAGCTTGAAATTTAGGAAATGTGTTAAAAATAGGTCTGAGTTTTTGTTTATGGAAATAAAATGCAGATGTTTTTTGTTGAAGCGACGCCAGGTTTGGATAAAGTCTGTCGATCCCTTCGACTGGAGCTAATTCAAAACAGATTAAATCCCAATTTAGCTTCTAAATCCTAATTTAATCTGAAAAAGGCACAGGTTCTTAATCAGAGGAAGGACTTGAGGCAGTGTTTACAGAGAAAATGTAAGAAAGAAAAAGTGTTGAGTAGAAAAGAACAGAAGCGTTTAGAGGAACAGGACCTTAGCTCACCTCTGACTCTGCCTTTTTACATCACTTGGTCTTAGATCATTAATGTTTGAAAGATGAAAGTCTGAAATAAATAGAAAATACATGTGTAATTGTCTGATTTGGCCTTTTTTTGCAGAAAAAGTCTTTGGCACAAAACCAAAATCTCATCCAAAAAGGAGCCATCGCTTTAAAACAATCCACATTTCCAACTGTTTTATGCCTAATTCTGTTCAAATCAATACTATTTTTGTAAAAGACAGTCTGGATTTTAGGAAAAGGTCACCAAAATAGGAATTAATTAACTTAATTTGTCAAAGAACAGCCTCATTTTCCTAAAAACCCTAAAGCTGTCCAGATAAGACTCAATGCTTCAAAACTGTAGGTGATATATCCCTTATTTCTGGTTAAATATTATAAAATAAGGGTCGTTTTACTTAAAGCAGTTGTAAATGATAAGTGCACAGACAAGGTTTTTCAGTTGGAGCCGAGAAACTGAAGAGAATCAGTTTTACAAGAAGCGCTTTTTACGCGTCGAGATTTCTGCAATTCCTCCACTTAAAACTTACATCAGCAACAAAGTTGGAGATGTTAAGTGTAAAATAGAGTTTATAGATTGTGTCTGTGGTGAAAATTATGAGCAAAGTGTTGAAATAAAAGCGGGAAAACCAGAAACGGAGACCGGGAATTGGTGGGAGCTGCAGCCGTAGAGGGGTGCACGTAACTCGGCTGCGAACTCACACGAACACCGCCCCCTTTCCCGCGGAGCCTGGAAGAAGAGAGGGAAAAGTAAAAGGAGGGGAATGTAAGGAAGGGGAAGGAAAGAAGGGAAATAAAGTCCAAAAGGAAAGGGGAAGTTGAGAAAAACGGAGGGAGAAGTTTGGGGAAGAGAAGGCGGAGAAGTGGACGCTATAGGGCCGGCGTTAAAGAAGCATATAGCGGCTATTATCGACCGTATAGAGTCCTATGTAGGGCACAGAGCACCGGAAACAGTACAGTACAGGCTCGAGACATAACGGGGGAGAGCGGAGTGCACGCGCAAACGATAAGGGAACACGCACGGAGTTAAAGTTTAAGTTAAAAATCACCCAAAAAAGTGTCACTCACCTGCGTCAAACATAGCGGAGAATACATATCTGTCCAACCGCGTTCACGCAGCTCCGAGGCTCGCTGTGTGGGACTGGTCCGTGCGCGTGCGTGAACGGGAGCAGGACGCGTGCACGTGCGTGGAAAAAAAGGGGGGAAAGGAGTGAAAGAGTGCAGAAAGAAAGAAGGAAGGGAAAAGAGGAGCGTAACAGTTGTCTCCTTTTCTGCGCGTTCACATTTCCAAAGGCTGAGCGAACTTCGACCTCTCCCCCTTCCCCGCTGCAGCCTCGGGTTACACGCACTCGCACTGCTGTCCCGAGACCTGTTAGAGGCCCTGCTGTAACGGGGTAAGGGACACGCACGTGCACGGTGACCGGGAGCGCGCCACGTTGAGTCCAGACTCGAAAAAGGAACGGGACATTTCCAAAAGCGAGAACAACAAGTCCAAGAATAAACCGAGGGAATGGAGCGGGAAGTCACAGTGGAGTTCCCGGTGGGAGTCGAGGCAAAGCCGGGGGGGCGTGAGGCGAGGGCGGCCGGTGCGGTCCAACACGTCCCGAAGCAGCATTTCACTCAGTAAAGAAGAAGTGTGGCCGGAGCTCCAGGGCAGACAGCGGGACACGCCGGCATGTTTACCCGGGCTGCGGTGCGTGAGTCCCGGCTGGAGTTGGTGGTGTTGCTCGTTGTCGTTGCTGGTGGGTGCGGTGCAGTTGCTCGTCTGCAGTGACTGTACAGAAGGGAGGAAGGACGGAGAGAAAAGCGGTATCCCTGAGCTGCACGCGGCCGCCTCGCCTCTGAAACAACCGGCAGCTGCTTTCCGGTAATTTATGTTCGACCGTAAAGCGGTGCGCGGGACAGAGAGAGGCGGGGGAAGGGGGGCTGTCCCGGGGAGAGAGGAGCGCCACCTCTGCGCCTGTGTCCAGTCCTCCTTTCTCTCCTTTTTTCCTTCCTTCCGTGATATGTTTTCTTCCACTTTTGTTACTTCCACACCAAACAGCGAGAGTTTGTTCCAACTGTAGCCGAGGCAGAGTGCACCATCCCTGGATTGGCTGAGTACAAAGACTCGATGTCTGCTCTGGAAGTGTATTTATTTTCCCTACTTCCTTTCATCCTTCTTTCTTTTTTTATGTACCGCTTTCACTTTTCTCTTCTTCGAGAGCAAACAGCAGGGGTTTATTCCAATTATGGCCGGGCCAAAGTGCACTGTTTCCGGATTGGCTGAGTGGGTTGACCCGGTGACTGCTCTGGAAGTAAAGGAAGTTTATTCTGTTCATTTGAACTTTTTCTTTATTGTTTTACTTTTTGAGGAGCCCCAGAGTTAACTGTTGCCTTCAGAGTGCGTAATCCCCGAGTTAAATGAGAAGAATGACCTGGAGTCTACTCAGGAAGGAAGGAAGGAAGGAAGGAAGGAAAAAGGAAGGAAGGAAGGAAAGAAAGAAAGAAAGAAGGAAGGAAGAAAGGAAGGAAAGAAGGAAGGAAGGAAGGAAGGAAGGAAGGAAGGAAGGAAGGAAGGAAGGAAGGAAGGAAAAAAGGAAGGAAGGAAAGAAAGAAAGAAAGAAGGAAGGAAGGAAGGAAAGAAGGAAGGAAGGAAGGAAGGAAGGAAGGAAAAGGAAGGAAGGAAGGAAGGAAGGAAAGAAGGAAGGAAGGAAGGAAGGAAGGAAGGAAGGAAAAAGGAAGGAAGGAAGGAAGGAAACAAAGAAGGAAGGAAGGAAGGAAGGAAAAAGGAAGGAAGGAAGGAAAGAAAGAAAGAAGGAAGGAAGGAAAGGAAGGAAGGAAAGAAAGAAGGAAGGAAGGAAGGAAGGAAGGAAAGAAGGAAGGAAGGAAGGAAGGAAGGAAAAAGGAAGGAATGAAGAAAGGAAGGAAAAAAGGAAGGAAGGAAGGAAGGAAAAAAGGAAGGAATGAAGAAAGGAAGGGAGGGAGCTTCCTCCAGCTGAGGGACTCAGCTCCAGTGTTTGAAGGAGACAGAGTTAGTCCAGACTTAGACCAGGTCCGGTCTTAGACCAGGTCCGGTCTTAGACCAGGTCCAGACTTAGACCAGGTCCGGTCTTAGACCAGGTCCAGACTTAGACCAGGTCCGGTCTTAGATCAGGTCCAGACTTAGACCAGGTCCGGTCTTAGATCAGGTCCGGTCTTAGACCAGGTCCAGTCTTAGACCAGGTCCGGTCTTAGATCAGGTCCAGACTTAGACCAGGTCTGGTCTTAGATCAGGTCCAGACTGGACTACAGTTGTGGTCTGGTCTGACCCTGGTTTCTAAAGCTCTAGACTATGTTCTACTAAAACTATATTCGGTTTCTCTGCAGTACATGTTGTGTCTGATGCTAATGAGCCGAGTGTAAACTGCAGCTCTGTGACCTCTGACCTCAGCCTGTTTCATATTTATGTGAATTTTTTAGAAACACCACAAACATTTAGATTTATCTGTACTTTTGTACTGTCTTTTTTTGTTACTTTTTAGTTTAGTTTTAGGTTTTATTCAGACCCTTTACTGTGACCAACATAAGTTAATCCAACCACAGCACATTTTCACAGTCACCAAATATTAATAATAATACATTCTGCATGAACAACATGGTTTTGTTAAATGTGAGTGAGTGGGTCGAGCATTTATTTTACAGCAGCTCAAGGCTACAGGCCTCTGGAGGATTAGCAACGACTATAACAACACCACATGGAGGAGACGGAGTTATACACAGAAGGTTTTAGGACCTGTGCTTCCTCATCAAACACTGCTAAACTGAGCTCAGACCAGATTGTGACACAGGTGACCTCATCGAACACTGACAAACTGAAGGAGACACGAGCAAAGACGAGTTGATCCTTTTGTTTAGGCGTCTCGCGGTTCCAGAGACGAGTATCTGTGTTTCCATCAACGTTTTAACGATTTTCAGGCTCTGACTTACATAGGGTTCCTTTAATATCCTATAAACCTCAATACCACCACTGTCCACTAGGGCTGGCTACAGAAAAGTCTTTTCCATTGACTGCCATTCAAAAACGGCCTTAAAGTCTCGTAGTCTTTCTGTCCATCTGTAGAGTTTTTGTGACCAATAACAGAGTCTGTTAGAGCCATAAACATTACTCTGAAGCCACTAGAGCACACTTAGGAGAATATAAAACAAGTTAAATCTCTATTATCGTTATCATTAGGCTTCATTAAATCTCTATTGAGCGGCTTGTTAAAGTTAAAACGTCAGACACAAACAGAGGTCTTTGGGGGAATATAATGAAGTCCCCTCTGACACTTCTAATGAGGGGCTTGAAGGGAAAGCTGTAATAATATTAGTGATAAAAAGACATTAAACTGGTGAACTTTAGAGACAGAGCAGTGTTGTTGAGGCAGAAGAGAGTCTTTCTGACACTGAGCTGTGGCTGTGCTGGACAGCAGTGTAACCTGTGTCCGTCAGAACCGAGACCGAGTCAAGACCTAATCAAGACCAGAGTCAGGGTACAATACAATAATATACACACCGGAACAGTCTCAGACCCGGCCCAGACTCATGGAGGTCAGTGAACAGACAATAATAATGGATCAGATTTATTCAGTGCTTTTCTCTCCATTATTCATTCACTCCACAGTCACACACTGGTGGTGGAGACCTGGCATCCATTTTGTGCCCATGGACTCTCCAACCTCCAAACCTTCTCACACATTCATCTCCAGAGCTGTGGCAAGGCCCAAGGACACAACGACAGTATGAACTGTGGAGAGAATCGAACCACCAACCTTCTGTTATAGGACAACCGCTCGACCACTGAGCCACACAAATATGGCATCATGAGACAAGATCCAAGTCTTTTACAAAATTGGCACTTTTACCAAGACTCAGGTCATCCAAGGATTTAAAAACAGTGGCTAAAGCGTAAGTGCAGTTTTGTGAAATAAACCTCGTGTTTAAATAAAAAAATGGTTGGATATTACAGTGTTATTTGTCCTGGTAGTGATAAAACACATTAAATCAACTTTTTTAACTTTAAAATCTACTTAAACTATTACTAACAATATTATACATTTACTTTTTTAACCTAAGTTACATTTACTTTTAATTTAAAACAGCATTTAAGCTCAAATGTACAGTTTTCTTTCTACCACTGTTATCTGCTCAAGAGCCAATCAGGAGCCGCCACGTCACAGCCCTTTTTCTCGCGCTAAAGCTGAAGAAAAATCAACATTACTATATTAATAATCACCAAAACAATCATGAAATGTGCTTAAATGTATAAGAGTTTGTCCAACACGAGAAGTGGTTTAATTGATCTTCACTGAGAAAAAGCTCAATTTAAGGAAAAAACAAACAAACAATAAATCATTTAAAATTCACATGAGTAAGTCCAGCGTTATTATGTTTTTTTATTGATTTCATGTTGTTTTTTTCAGTTCGGTGTTTAGATTTTGTTACAGCTGGATTTAAGAGCGTATGCCACGCTTTTTGTTCTTGTCTGCGCTTCGGACAGGCTGCGGGGTCTCGTGCAGAGCGGCAGCCGCAGAGAAGCGCTCAGGGGCGGGACACAACGCGGACACGACCCGCTGTTGTTCCTGGTGTGTGCGTGTGCGCGCGCGCGTGTGCTGCGGTCGTGCGTGAGAGCGTAAAGCGGAGGAGAAAGTGCTGTGTTTGCAGAAGCAGACTCTGCAGAGACTGGAGGTAAACCCGGGGAACTCTGGGCCACTGACACTGATACAGCACTCTTCACTCTTTCAAACCGTCCTGCGCACGTTTGATTTCTGGAATATGTTTTAAGTCACAAGACATTTATTGATTTGGGAAATGGACCGTTTGCATCAAAAGTATAATTCAATGGCATTTGGTTAAAAATGATTAAAGTGTACAAAGTCCTTTCCACCTTTTGCCAGGTTCTTTTAAAGTTAATGTCACTGAAAATATTGGGAAAGACTGAGTGTGCTGAAGGATTACAGCTCATTATGAAAATGATGATGGACCTAGTGTCCGGAGCAGAACCCAACAATGGCACAGTTATCTCCAGCTTTATTTTTACAGTCCAATGGTACAGGATAATATCCAGAGTATGTAGCAGGGAAACTTGACCAGGATGAAGGTCCGGAACACACGGAATAAACTGGAATTACAAAATACTTAACAGAAGGAAACGTGACTCAGGACAACCGGACTCAGGACAACAGGACTCAGGACAACAGGACTCAGGACAACGTGACTCAGGACAACGTGACTCAGGACAACCAGACACTGGACAATTGGACTCAGGACAACCGGACTCAGGACAACTGGACTCAGGACAACAGGACTCAGGACAACCGGACTCAGGACAACTGGACTCAGGACAACCGGACACTGGACAATTGGACTCAGGACAACCGGACTCAGGACAACTGGACTCAGGACAACCGGACTCAGGACAACCGGACTCAGGACAACTGGACTCAGGACAACCGGACTCAGGACAACTGGACTCAGGACAACCAGACTCAGGACAACCAGACACTGGACAATAGGACTCAGGACAACGTGACTCAGGACAACCAGACACTGGACAACCAGACACTGGACAACCAGACACTGGACAATAGGACTCAGGACAACGTGACTCTGGACAACCGGACTCAGGACAATTGGACTCAGGACAACCGGACTCAGGACAACCGGACTCAGGACAATTGGACTCAGGACAACCGGACACTGGACAATTGGACTCTGGACAACCAGACTCAGGACAATTGGACTCAGGACAACCAGACTCAGGACAACCGGACTCAGGACAATTGGACTCAGGACAATTGGACTCAGGACAACCAGACTCAGGACAATTGGACTCTGGACAACCAGACTCAGGACAATTGGACTCAGGACAACCGGACTCAGGACAGGGTTGAAGACAATCTGACACTGAACAGGGAAACACACAGGTTTTAAAGGAAGACCAGGAGGGACACATCGGGGGTGGAAGGAAAGACACAAGACAGGAAGTCACTCAGAAACATAGACTCTTCACAATAAAACCAGGAACTCAGATACAACAAAGAAACAGACTTACAACAGAACACAAGGTTGGGATCATTACACAAATATTAAGACAAATAAGAGACAAATGTTTTAAAACTAAAGCCTCTGGGCTTTGAATTGAGAAGTAAATGTGTCACATTAATGTGATATTTGTCCATCACTTTCAAAACTCAGAAAGTCCTGCTTTTGTATTTTTTATTTTTTTTTAATGTTTCTGGAATTCAATTAAACTTTCTACAATTCCACTTATTACTATTGCATATTTTCCCCAACACTGCACAGAACCGGATATTATTAGACTAAAGTCATGTTTTTAAAAGGGTTTATATAATGTAAATATAAGATGTGGATAAAAATACAAATCCATGTTTCACTTTCAACAATGAATGAAATGAAAATAAGGCTTTGTTGTTTTCCAGCTCCTTTTTGTCTTCACCACTGCCACGTATCTTTTCACAGTAAAAATCTGTTTAAAGCTGTAAGACACAGATGGATACTTAAAGAAATATTCAAAAGAAGCCTGTTTGCAGTTTTAAAAAAGGTCAGGGTGCTTTAACCTGACGAGTCCATATTTCTTTTCAGTGGACAAGTGTTCATCTCCAGCTCTCACTTTTTACAGAACACTACACAAATGCTCCAAACTGTGACATGTTTGTAGATTTTCATTCATATTTTTTCACCAGAGCTGTTCTAGTCCAATGTTAGGTTAAAAAATCCCCTGTTTTCTGGTTCTTTGTTCTCTTTTGTTGAGCTGACTGAGGAGTTTTTCTGGTCTTTGGTTCGGGCTCTGGACGAGATGGGTCTCCTCAGTGTTTGGTCAGAGAAGACAGTTCTGTTTGTGACGTTAACGAGGCCCTTTGTCGGATCCATGTTGGAGCTCAGAGGCAGTGATGTCAGAATAGACCGTGTAAAATCTGTGTTGTTAAAGTCCTTCACCACAAATGGAAACGTTCAAAGGCCTGTCTTTAGGTGGAATGATTTTTCACAGCAGGTAAACGCTGATGAACAGATTTATAGTGTCATATTTAGATATAATTTTTGCAGATGTTCTGTCTCTTGAGTTTATAGTTCTGGACTCTGTGTCTGAACATTTGTCACATTTGTTTCAGGGAAAGTGCTTTAGTGCCTATAAAACTACCTTTTATTGATGCTGTGGACGTTTTCATTTAACGAAGAAAACTTCAACAAGAGAGACTCACTTGAGAAATTTATTAAACAAACTCATAAGTCTTCATTACATTAGTGTTTAAATAATTACATAATAAATACTGCAATTATTTTCAGTTTCAGAACCATTATTCTATAATCCATAATTAATAATAACTAATATACTATTAACCCATTAGAGAGGCTTGACAGAACTGGAGACAGTAAAGTATGAAGAGGCGCCATCTAGAGGCACCTGAGGGGAACTGTCTAACATCAGCCTCTCAGATTTAATATTGGATTCACTGACAATTATAAAAAAAACTACAACATTTTGTGGTGATATATTTTATATGTTATGTGTTTTAAACCAGTTAGTTATTCATTATAACATATTAATATAAAAGAGAAAAACCTAATGTCAGACACACACAGGAAGGACCAGATAAAGACGCAGGATCAGAACTATCAGAACTGTATAAAAGCTTATGTCTACTGTTCAAACATCAGTCGAGCTGGGGAGACTACTGGTCGTTTATTGTGTTGGTTGTGAAACATGCGTTCATAACTTATTCCATACAATAGTGCCAAAGACTGAGAGGTCAGTTTTGACACTACAATTTCCAAATTTGTCTTTTATAAATATATATATATATATATATATATATAAATATATATATATATAATATATATATATATATATATATATATATATATATATATATATATATATATATATATATATATATGTATTTATAAATAAATATAAACTGCTCAGAAATATTATAAAATACCAGAACCCTTGTCAAAACCAGACCTGCAGTAAAAGACAGAACACAGACACTTTAAGAACACTGGACCAATCAGACGTGAGCAGAAACCCAAACCAGACGTCTCCATGGAAACGGGCCGAAGAAAACGGGCCAAAAATACAGTCCACCTGCTCACACTGGACCTCAGCCAAAAGAAGAGGAGACGAGAAGTGCACTAGAGCAGGAACAAGGAGACGAGAAGTGCACTAGAGCAGGAACAAGGAGACGAGAAGTGCACTAGAGCAGGAACAAGGAGACGAGAAGTGTGCGTAAGAACAAATTAAGTAAACTCGCAAAGACGAGAAGTAAACGAGGAAAAACAGAGACATGAGAAGTATACTCATAAATATGAGAGGTATAGAGAGTAAAACAAAAAGAAGAAACGAGAACAAGTTACACTTTAGAAGACGATAAGAAGATGAGAAGTATATAAAAGTATACTGTAGTACTATATTACAGAAGGTTCCATTCCCGATCTCCCCACAGTTCATACTGTCGCTGTGTCCTTGGGCAAGACACTTAACCCACCTTGTCTTGTATGAATGTGTAAGATTGTGACTGTATGTGGTGTTGGTCGGAGAGTCCGCCCAGGGCAGCTGTGGTTACAGATTACCACCACCAGTGTGTGACTGTGGAGTGAATAAATAATTCTGTAAAAGTGCTATCTAAATCTGATGTAATAATAATAAGGCAAGAGTAAAAAAGACAAGTATTCTAAGAGAAAAACAGGAATATAAGAAGTGTAGAAGAGAAGTATGAGAAAAGTAGAATAAAGAAAAGGAGAATGTGACAGCTGCATCCATCTAAAACCTGATTCAGTAAAAAGACAAGTATTCTAAGAGAAAACAGGAATATAAAACCTGTTCAGATCCATCTAAAACCTGTTCAAATCCATCTAAAACCTGTTCAAATCCATCTAAAACCTGTTCAAATCCATCTAAAACCTGTTCAGATCCATCTAAAACCTGTTCAGATCCAACTAAAACCTGTTCAAATCCAACTAAAACCTGTTCAAATCCATCTAAAACCTGTTCAAATCCATCTAAAACCTGTTCAAATCCATCTAAAACCTGTTCAAATCCATCTAAAACCTGTTCAAATCCATCTAAAACCTGTTCAAATCCAACTAAAACCTGTTCAAATCCATCTAAAACCTGTTCAAATCCAACTAAAACCTGTTCAAATCCATCTAAAACCTGTTCAAATCCATCTAAAACCTGTTCAAATCCATCTAAAACCTGTTCAAATCCATCTAAAACCTGTTCAAATCCATCTAAAACCTGTTCAAATCCATCTAAAACCTGTTCAAATCCATCTAAAACCTGTTCAAATCCATCTAAAACCTGTTCAAATCCATCTAAAACCTGTTCAAATCCATCTAAAACCTGTTCAAATCCAACTAAAACCTGTTCAAATCCAACTAAAACCTGTTCAAATCCATCTAAAACCTGTTCAAATCCAACTAAAACCTGTTCAAATCCATCTAAAACCTGTTCAAATCCATCTAAAACCTGTTCAAATCCATCTAAAACCTGTTCAAATCCATCTAAAACCTGTTCAAATCCATCTAAAACCTGTTCAAATCCAACTAAAACCTGTTCAAATCCATCTAAAACCTGTTCAAATCCATCTAAAACCTGTTCAGATCCAACTAAAACCTGTTCAAATCCAACTAAAACCTGTTCAAATCCATCTAAAACCTGTTCAAATCCATCTAAAACCTGTTCAAATCCATCTAAAACCTGTTCAGATCCATCTAAAACCTGTTCAAATCCATCTAAAACCTGTTCAGATCCATCTAAAACCTGTTCAAATCCATCTAAAACCTGTTCAGATCCAACTAAAACCTGTTCAAATCCAACTAAAACCTGTTCAAATCCAACTAAAACCTGTTCAAATCCATCTAAAACCTGTTCAAATCCATCTAAAACCTGTTCAAATCCATCTAAAACCTGTTCAAATTCATCTAAAACCTGTTCAAATCCATCTAAAACCTGTTCAAATCCATCTAAAACCTGTTCAAATCCATCTAAAACCTGTTCAGATCCAACTAAAACCTGTTCAAATCCATCTAAAACCTGTTCAAATCCATCTAAAACCTGTTCAAATCCATCTAAAACCTGTTCAAATCCATCTAAAACCTGTTCAAATCCATCTAAAACCTGTTCAAATCCATCTAAAACCTGTTCAAATCCATCTAAAACCTGTTCAAATCCATCTAAAACCTGTTCAAATCCATCTAAAACCTGTTCAAATCCATCTAAAACCTGTTCAAATCCATCTAAAACCTGTTCAAATCCATCTAAAACCTGTTCAAATCCATCTAAAACCTGTTCAAATCCATCTAAAACCTGTTCAAATCCATCTAAAACCTGTTCAAATCCATCTAAAACCTGTTCAGATCCATCTAAAACCTGTTCAAATCCATCTAAAACCTGTTCAGATCCATCTAAAACCTGTTCAAATCCATCTAAAACCTGTTCAGATCCATCTAAAACCTGTTCAAATCCATCTAAAACCTGTTCAAATCCATCTAAAACCTGTTCAGATCCATCTAAAACCTGTTCAAATCCATCTAAAACCTGTTCAGATCCATCTAAAACCTGTTCAGATCCATCTAAAACCTGTTCAGATCCATCTAAAACCTTTTCAAATCCATCTAAAACCTGTTCAGATCCAACTAAAACCTTTTCAAATCCATCTAAAACCTGTTCAAATCCATCTAAAACCTGTTCAAATCCATCTAAAACCTGTTCAAATCCATCTAAAACCTGTTCAAATCCATCTAAAACCTGTTCAAATCCATCTAAAACCTGTTCAAATCCATCTAAAACCTGTTCAAATCCATCTAAAACCTGTTCAAATCCAACTAAAACCTGTTCAAATCCATCTAAAACCTGTTCAGATCCAACTAAAACCTGTTCAGATCCATCTAAAACCTGTTCAGATCCAACTAAAACCTGTTCAGATCCATCTAAAACCTGTTCAAATCCATCTAAAACCTGTTCAAATCCATCTAAAACCTGTTCAAATCCATCTAAAACCTGTTCAGATCCATCTAAAACCTGTTCAAATCCATCTAAAACCTGTTCAGATCCATCTAAAACCTGTTCAGATCCAACTAAAACCTTTTCAAATCCATCTAAAACCTGTTCAAATCCAACTAAAACCTGTTCAAATCCATCTAAAACCTGTTCAAATCCATCTAAAACCTGTTCAAATCCATCTAAAACCTGTTCAAATCCATCTAAAACCTGTTCAAATCCATCTAAAACCTGTTCAAATCCATCTAAAACATGTTCAAATCCATCTAAAACCTGTTCAAATCCATCTAAAACCTGTTCAAATCCAACTAAAACCTGTTCAAATCCATCTAAAACCTGTTCAAATCCAACTAAAACCTGTTCAGATCCATCTAAAACCTGTTCAAATCCACCTAAAACCTGTTCAGATCCATCTAAAACCTGTTCAAATCCATCTAAAACCTGTTCAGATCCATCTAAAACCTGTTCAAATCCATCTAAAACCTGTTCAGATCAAACTGAAATCATATAACGTTCTAATCCTTAATCCGTTTTTCTCAGAGGACTGTTTTCAGTTTTTGGAAGTTCTTTGTTTTTTTGCACCAAGCTCCAAAATAAATCTTCGCCGACGGCAATACGAGGCGAGGTCGAAGGTCAGCGCTCCTTACATTCTTCTTCTACTCTTTCTTATTTTACCGTCTCAGAGCCCACACAGAGTGCAGCGCAGCCTCCACCTGAATTTCTCTGACAGCAGAAGAAGAAACGGCCGCAGGGCACCAAAAACCTGACAGGAGGGGGGTTTATCTGCGAGAGGAGGGGTCCGTCTGCGAGAGGAGGGGCCCGACTGCGAGAGGAGGGGTCTGACTGCGAGAGGAGGGGTCTGACTGCGAGAGGAGGGGCCCGACTGCGAGAGGAGGGGTCCGACTGTGACAGAGGGGTCTGTCTGCGAGAGGAGGGGCCCGACTGCGAGAGGAGGGGTCTGACTGCGACAGAGGGGTCCGACTGCGACAGAGGGGTCCGACTGCGAGAGGAGGGGTCTGACTGCGAGAGGAGGGGTCCGACTGCGAGAGGAGGGGTCTGACTGCGACAGAGGGGTCCGACTGCGACAGAGGGGTCCGACTGCGAGAGGAGGGGTCTGACTGCGAGAGGAGGGGTCTGACTGCGACAGAGGGGTCCGACTGCGAGAGGAGGGGTCTGACTGCGAGAGGAGGGGTCTGACTGCGAGAGGAGGGGTCTGACTGCGAGAGGAGGGGTCCGTCTGCGAGAGGAGGGGTCCGTCTGCGAGAGGAGGGGTCTGACTGCGAGATGAGGGGTCCGACTGTGACAGAGGGGTCCGTCTGCGAGAGGAGGGGTCCGACTGCGAGAGGAGGGGTCTGACTGCGAGAGGAGGGGTCCGTCTGCGAGAGGAGGGGTCTGACTGCGAGATGAGGGGTCCGACTGTGACAGAGGGGTCCGTCTGCGAGAGGAGGGGTCCGACTGCGAGAGGAGGGGTCCGACTGCGAGAGGAGGGGTCCGACTGCGAGAGGAGGGGTCTGACTGCGACAGAGGGGTCTGACTGCGACAGAGGGGTCCGTCTGCGAGAGGAGGGGTCCGTCTGCGAGAGGAGGGGTCTGACTGCGAGAGGAGGGGTCCGTCTGCGAGAGGAGGGGTCTGACTGCGAGAGGAGGGGTCCGTCTGCGAGAGGAGGGGTCTGACTGCGAGAGGAGGGGTCCGTCTGCGAGAGGAGGGGTCTGACTGCGACAGAGGGGTCCGTCTGCGAGAGGAGGGGTCTGACTGCGAGAGGAGGGGTCCGACTGCGAGAGGAGGGGTCTGACTGCGAGAGGAGGGGTCCGCTGCGAGAGGAGGGGTCTGACTGCGAGAGGAGGGGTCCGTCTGCGAGAGGAGGGGTCTGACTGCGAGAGGAGGGGTCCGTCTGCGAGAGGAGGGGTCTGACTGCGAGAGGAGGGGTCCGTCTGCGAGAGGAGGGGTCTGACTGCGAGAGGAGGGGTCCGACTGCGAGAGGAGGGGTCTGAAGAATCGGCCGGAGACCAGCCGGCCCTTGGATTCACAAAGTCTCGCAGGAGTCTCGGGTCTCATGATAAACTAATTCTTTTCAACACGACAAACATAAACGTGGCAGAACGAACGTAAAGAAGCTCGAGGTCAAACGAGGAGAAGGCAGGGAGTTGTTACGACAGCGTTTTTAACATTCGACTGAAACTGTGACCTGTCACTTTAAGTCCGGTTTTGTTTTAAAACAGGTCCATCAAACTCCAAAAACCTGTTCTGAGGACTTGGTTTCAAACTGACTCTAGTCCAGTTCTTTTGTGTTGAAAACAACTGCATAAAGAGCAGCACTTTTTGGACTCAACAGGCTCCTGTAACTGTGGGAGCTTTGGTCAAAACCTTTATAAACTCACAAACATGTGTTTACGTCGGCTGATCCCAGGTCTGAGCTCTGCAACACAAGTCCAGATGTTTACTATTGTTAAAGGTTTCTTTTATACTTTTGGGAAATGTAAAGCACTTTGGTCTTTTTGTTTTTTGTAAAGTGCTGTTGGTAAGTTTTCTGTGGACTTCATTTAAAGAGAGATTTGTGTTAAAATTTCCATTTGAGGTATTTATTACAATAATCATGAGCTTCTTGTGTCTTTGTGTCGGTCCCTGAACATATTTTCTCTGATTCAAAACCGAACAGAAGCTGTTGCTGCAATGAACCAATCAGGAACTATTACATCATCTGAATTGTTCTTAAAGGTGTAACCATGTACAAGATGTGCTCTGAGCTGTTTCTTACGATGCTCTTGTGTATTTATTTTTTTTGTGAGAGACAGAATGAGTGTTGTTTTTTGAGGCTGCAGGTTTATTACTAAGTGTATATTTAGTCTGAGATAAAACCTGAACAAAAACAGGTCTAAACCATTGTTTTTGATGCACCTTATTTGTGTATATTTTCTTATATTTTCTCTTTTCCTGCATTAAAACACATCTCTCCGACTAAAATAGTGTTTCTAAAGCCCTTCTAAAGTGAACGTTAGGACGAGCCCTGCAGTGATTACAAATGTCACCAGGTAAAACTAAACCTGCCCAAAAAGAGCGTTTAGTGTTTAAGTCATGGATCAATAATGTCTATAACTTGACCTGAAACGTCTCACAAGGCCAAACGTAGGTCTGAACCCACATTAAACCAGCCTTTGACTTCTCTTCATGAGTCCTGTTTTTCTCTGGAGTCAGTCTGAGTCTAATTCCTCTTTAATCGTCTCCTGAGCGTTTTCCTCTCAGTGTGGCCTCAGTCAAAGAGGCTTTAGCAGCTCCTTTCTCAGCCTTTAGTCCGTGTTGTGTCGCTCTTTTGTTCAAACGGAGCTGTGTCTAACGCAGAGCGACAGCCTCACAGCGTTCTCTCTCCGTGAGCCGCTCTAATCCTGTCAGAGCCACACAAACGTCTCCATCCGGCTCCATTCACTCATTAAACCAACGGCTCACAGGGGCAGCACTTCATTAAACACTGGACTATACGTATTCCAGGTTTTCCAGGAAAAGCAAGGACACAGTGAGGTCCACTTTCTCAAAGCCGGAGCTAAACGCTGCTGATTGTGAGAGAAAGGTTTAATAAAGCTAGTGTTTGAGACAGTTTTAGATGGATTTGAACAGGTTTCAGATCCATTTAAAACCTTTAGATGGATTTAAACCTGTTAGATCCATTTAACCTTTTGTTGCCATTTGAACAGGTTTTAGATCCATCTAAAACCTGTTCAGATCCATCTAAAACCTGTTCAGATCCATCTAAACAGGTTTTAGTAATCCATCTAAAACCTGTTAGATCCATCTAAAACCTGTTCAGATCCATCTAAAACCTTTTAGATCCATCTAACCTGTTCAAATCCATCTAAACCTTTTCAGAATCCATCTAGAAACCTGTTCAGATCTAAAACCTTTAACAGATCCATCTAAAAACCTGTTCAGAATCACACTAAACCTGTCTTTTGTCTCTTTTAATGCAGCTGTTGTTAAATTAAAATGTCAAAAGAATCCCACTTTCTGATTGGTTCGTATAATTAACACTGCGAGAGTAAAACTACTGTCTGCTGCAGGTTTGTGTCACTCTTTAGGAGGTGTGTGAGGATCCGTTTTAAACAAACAACAGCTCCCTAATGAAGAATTAAACTCTTTTAAAGTCTTTTAAAGCAATACATACAATGCTTTTAATTGTTTAAGGTATTTATTTTAGGTTTTAAATTTTAATGTTTCCCTAGTATTTTATGTATTAGCTTTAATTTCACTTTTTCTCATGATATCACTTCCACAGTGGATTAAAGTGAGCCCTGAGTGTGTGATCCTCGGTGTGACAGCGCCCTCTGCTGGACCCTCACAGGCAGTGCTCTAGGATATTTGAGTCTGGGGTCACGCAGAGGTCACTCAGACTTTAATGAAATAAAGACACTCGATACACACTTGACTCACAAACAAACAGGAAGTAGAACCTGTTCAAATCCAACTAAAACCTGTTCAAATCCAACTAAAACCTGTTCAAATCCATCTTAAACCTGTTCAAATCCAACTAAAACCTGTTCAGATCCATCTAAAACCTGTTCAAATCCAACTAAAACCTGTTCAAATCCATCTAAAACCTGTTCAAATCCATCTAAAACCTGTTCAGATCCATCTAAAACCTGTTCAAATCCATCTAAAACCTGTTCAAATCCATCTAAAACCTGTTCAAATCCATCTAAAACCTGTTCAAATCCATCTAAACCTGTTCAAATCCATCTAAAACCTGTTCAAATCCATCTAAAACCTGTTCAAATCCATCTAAAACCTGTTCAAATCCATCTTAAACCTGTTCAAATCCATCTAAAACCTGTTCAAATCCATCTAAAACCTGTTCAAATCCATCTAAACCTGTTCAAATCCATCTAAAACCTGTTCAAATCCATCTAAACCTGTTCAAATCCATCTAAAACCTGTTCAAATCCATCTAAAACCTGTTCAAATCCATCTTAAACCTGTTCAAATCCATCTAAAACCTGTTCAAATCCATCTAAAACCTGTTCAAATCCATCTAAAACCTGTTCAAATCCATCTAAACCTGTTCAAATCCATCTAAAACCTGTTCAAATCCATCTAAAACCTGTTCAAATCCATCTAAAACCTGTTCAAATCCATCTAAAACCTGTTCAAATCCATCTTAAACCTGTTCAAATCCATCTAAAACCTGTTCAAATCCATCTAAAACCTGTTCAAATCCATCTAAAACCTGTTCAAATCCATCTAAAACCTGTTCAAATCCATCTAAAACCTGTTCAAATCCATCTAAAACCTGTTCAGATCCATCTAAAACCTGTTCAAATCCATCTAAAACCTGTTCAGATCCATCTAAAACCTGTTCAAATCCATCTAAAACCTGTTCAAATCCATCTAAAACCTGTTCAAATCCATCTAAAACCTGTTCAAATCCATCTAAAACCTGTTCAAATCCATCTAAACCTGTTCAAATCCATCTAAAACCTGTTCAAATCCATCTAAAACCTGTTCAAATCCATCTAAAACCTGTTCAAATCCATCTTAAACCTGTTCAAATCCATCTAAAACCTGTTCAAATCCATCTAAAACCTGTTCAAATCCATCTAAAACCTGTTCAGATCCATCTAAAACCTGTTCAAATCCATCTAAAACCTGTTCAGATCCATCTAAAACCTGTTCAAATCCATCTAAACCTGTTCAAATCCATCTAAAACCTGTTCAGATCCATCTTAAACCTGTTCAAATCCATCTAAAACCTGTTAAAATCCTTCTAAAACCTGTTCAAATCCATCTTAAACCTGTTCAAATCCATCTAAAACCTGTTCAAATCCATCTAAATCCTGTTCAAATCCATCTAAAACCTGTTCAAATCCATCTAAAACCTGTTCAGATCCATCTAAAACCCGTTGAAATCCATCTAAAACCTGTTCAAATCCATCTAAAACCTGTTCAGATCCGTCTAAAACCTGTTCAAATCCATCTAAAACCTGTTCAAATCCTTCTAAAACCTGTTCAAATCCAACTAAAACCTGTTCAGATCCATCTTAAACCTGTTCAAATCCATCTATAACCTGTTCAAATCCATCTAAAACCTGTTCAAATCCATCTAAAACCTGTTCAGATCCATCTAAAACCTGTTCAAATCCATCTTAAACCTGTTCAAATCCTTCTAAAACCTGTTCAAATCCATCTAAAACCTGTTCAGATCCATCTAAAACCTGTTCAAATCCATCTAAAACCTGTTCAAATCCATCTAAAACCTGTTCAGATCCATCTAAAACCTGTTCAAATCCATCTTAAACCTGTTCAAATCCATCTTAAACCTGTTCAAATCCAACTAAAACCTGTTCAGATCCATCTAAAACCTGTTCAAATCCATCTTAAACCTGTTCAAATCCATCCAAAACCTGTTCAGATCCATCTTAAACCTGTTCAAATCCATCTAAAACCTGTTCAAATCCATCTAAAACCTGTTCAGATCCATCTAAAACCCGTTCAAATCCATCTAAAACCTGTTCAAATCCATCTAAAACCTGTTCAAATCCATCTAAAACCTGTTCAAATCCACCTAAAACCTGTTCAAATCCATCTAAAACCTGTTCAAATCCATCTAAAACCTGTATTTGTAGAGACTGTATGATCTTTTTTGGTTATATATGGTTTAATCTAGACTAGATTTAGTCATGTTTTTATTCCTGGTGTTGGTTTAGCCCTGGTTTGGTCACAGTTTTCTCATGTTTTGAATCTTCTCAGATTCAGTTCAGTTTGGTTTTAGTCCTGGTTCTGATTTTAGGTTTATCTCCTAAAAGATTGAACACCTAGCACTTTTTTAATCATTTGCACAATAATAACTTTGTTTGCACATTGTAAATATTCATGTTTTTAATTCTATTTTTGCACTTTTTTATCTTTGGGTTTTTAGTGTTGATCCTGCTCTTGAGTTGTTGATGTGTGTTTTTATGTTGAATGTTTTTAAGAAGCATGATGATACAAAATTAATTTCCCAAGAAGGACAATAAAGAAACTTTGAACTTTGAACTTTTGAATCTCTGGTTTAGGCCCGTTCTCCTCAGGTGACCCTGTGTTGGACAGAACTGCAGTAAAACGGATCTCATTAAGATCGATTACATTTTATTACAGATCATATTGGTCAAATTGTAATTGACTCCATTTTAAGAACTTTTGACCAATAAAAAGAGAGAACAGCAATGTTATAAATCGTTCATATGGCGACTTGGTTTAGTCCGGATCCCCCCCCCCCGCATCATGTGACCTGCTGCCCCCGCCTCGTTTCTTTAGTCCTGTTTTAATCCTGGTTTTAGCTCTGGTTCAGTCCGGTCTTGCTCTCCTCAGCTGACCCTCTGTAAAATGCTGCTGCAGTAAAAAGAGGTCAGCTCTGGTTTCCTCCGGTTTAACGAGAACCACATGAGACCACTGTGAGCCCTAGACCTCCTGGACCTGCTCATCCGGATCAGGCAGCGCTGCGGGGGCCTGGAGTCCCACAGACACACCCCCAAGACCAGACCAAGACCTGGACAAAACCTGGACAAAACCTGGACTGGGACAAGACCAGAAAAGGACCAGGTCACAAAAAGTGAAGCAGAATCCAACCAAGACCAAACTGACACTGTTTAGTCTTAGTTCTTTTAAATGTTCACGCTTTCTCATTTCTGTGGATATCACTTTAGCTTATTGTACCGTCTAATTTTATTTAAGATATTTAGTTTTGTTGCTATAATTAAACCCTTTCATTCTCATGAAACCTCTGCAAAATTCATTATTTGGACATTTCTTCTACATCTGCCTTTCATTACTTTTCTATTTTATCAGAAGTTACCTTTAAAACTTTACACATTTCAGCTTTTCTCGAATCGTGATCATAGATAAAATTTGACATGCTTTTTGATTTTGTTTTGTCCTGTGTATGTATTGTATGTAAAGCGTCTTATGTAATATAAATATAAGATTTTTTCTTATTAAACTGTGAAAAGGAGAACGGAGACTGTTTAGTCGGCAGTAGCTCAGTGGTAGAGCGGCCGTCCTTCAATCGGAAGGTAGTAGGATCGATTCCCGCTCTCCCCACAGTTCATACTGTCGTTGTGTCCTTGGGCAAGACACTTAACCCACCTTGCCTCCAGTGACTGTAACACTGGTAATGTAATGTAAGTCGCTTTGGATAAAAGCGTCTGCTAAATGAATAAATGTAAATGTAAATGTAGTCTTGGTTTAGACCTGCTTCATTCTTTTTCTTCCATTTTTTCTGCGTTCAACTTTAAAATGTCTCTAAATTCAGGGACAATTTGCTAATCATACCTTTACAATTTTTAGCTAAGTTTTTATGACATTTTGGCCTACTCATATGGACCTTTTGCAAATTTTAACTTTTATGGTAATTTCTTCTGTCATTTTTAACTTTTGCTAGTTTCAACATGTTTGTACCGTTTAAGCAACTCCCAAAGTTTTTACATAATTTTCCACTTTTTGTGATCATGAGCGTTTTTTGGGGACTTTTACGACTATATAATGGGTTGCTATGGTTGCTAGGGAGAGTCACTTGCCAGTATTACTGCTCATGTCTCTTTACGTCCCGTTCCTCGATTTGTGTTTGTCTTTTTAAGCATTCAGTATAAAACAATGGTTTATTACCTCGTGTGTGATTGGTTCTGACTGGTTTGAGGTGTCTTTAGTAAAACTGAGCATACAGCGTTGAGTGGAGCAGCTGTTTTACAGATGAATATTCATAATAAACACCTGTTTCCACATCTGTCCAGCTGCAGGCTCCAGATGAACCCCAGCCTCTGAAGGTGTTTCTACAGGAGAATCATGAACTACACATGTTCAACTGAGTCCAATAATTAACTAATGTTTAATTAAAATCCCTGAATTAGACCTGGTTTAGTATTTCAGAGTACTTGTACTTATGCTTTGTTGTTTTCTGCTCTTGTTTTTTTTTTTTTCTTTTATTACTGCAACTGTCTTGGTCTTGATAAAATCTTTATTCCTTTTCCTCATTTATTCCTAGTATATTTCTGGTTTGGTCTTGGTCCAAAGTTTAGTCCTAATCTCATGGAGTTTGGACTTAAATTAAACTTTAGGTTTAGTCCTAGTTTTCTGTTATAATTATGAGCATTTCTTATGAATCCTCTGCAAAATCCAGTATTTTCTGAAATTACTTCTACATCTGCCATTTAAACCTTTACCAGAAGTTACCATTAAAACTTTAAACTTAATCAAATTTTACAAAATATATAGTTTTTACAACATTTCATATCATTTTAGTGATTGTTAGTGTTATTGTACCTGCTTTTTGGGACCTTTTTGATTTTATAATGGGTTGCTATGGTTGCTAGGGAGTGTGCCCTGGTTCAACCCTAGTCCTGACTCAGGTTTATTCTTATTTTTTGGAGTTTGCCCAAAAAACTTTCTCATTTACATCAACACATAACTTAATATCCATAATTTGGATAAAAAACTGGCATCTATCCCTTTTACAGTTGTCCAGGTCTTTGTTTTGTCCTGGTTTTATCAGAGTTTCCCTCGTCTCTCTCTCTCTCTATGAGGTCTGGGTCCCGGTCTTGGATGGTCCTGATGGTTTAGGTCTGTGTCTAATAAAGTCCTGGGCCCGGGGCAGAGCCGGACTTCCTGTGCCGGATTTATTTATCCGAGCTGTGTTTTATTTATCACTGGCTGAGAGCTCTCTGCAGAAACACGATCCAGGCCGCCGCTCGAGACCTGGAAGAGACTCAGTGGTCCAACAACAGTCCTACAGAGTCCAACAACAGTCCTACAGAGTCCAGCAGAGTCCTACAGAGTCCAACAACAGTCCTACAGAGTCCAGCAACAGTCCTACAGAGTCCAGCAGAGTCCTACAGAGTCCAGCAACAGTCCTACAGAGTCCAGCAGAGTCCTACAGAGTCCAGCAACAGTCCTACAGAGTCCAGCAGAGTCCTACAGAGTCCAACAACAGTCCTACAGAGTCCAGCAACAGTCCTACAGAGTCCAGCAGAGTCCTACAGAGTCCAACAACAGTCCTACAGAGTCTAACAACAGTCTCTACAGAGTCCAGCAACAGTCTCTACAGAGTCTAGCAGAGTCTCTACAGAGTCAGCAACAGTCCTACAGAGTCCAGCAACAGTCCTACAGAGTCCAGCAGAGTCCTACAGAGTCCAACAACAGTCTCTACAGAGTACAGCAGAGTCTCTACAGAGTCAACAACAGTCCTACAGAGTCTCCAGCAGAGTCTCTACAGAGTCTAACAACAGTCTCTACAGAGTCCAACAACAGTCTCTACAGAGTCTAGCAGAGTCTCTACAGAGTCCAGCAACAGTCCTACAGAGTCTCAGCAGAGTCTCACAGAGTCTAACAACAGTCCTACAGAGTCTAACAACAGTCCTACAGAGTCTAGCAGAGTCTCTACAGAGTCTAACAACAGTCTCTACAGAGTTCAGCAACAGTCTCTACAGAGTCTCAGCAGAGTCTCTACAGAGTCAGCAACAGTCCTACAGAGTCCAGCAACAGTCCTACAGAGTCCAGCAGAGTCTCTACAGAGTCTAGCAACAGTCTCTACAGAGTCCAGCAGAGTCTCTACAGAGTCAGCAACAGTCCTACAGAGTCCAGCAGAGTCTCTACAGAGTCCAACAACAGTCCTACAGAGTCCAGCAACAGTCCTACAGAGTCCAGCAGAGTCCTACAGAGTCCAACAACAGTCCTACAGAGTCCAGCAGAGTCCTACAGAGTCCAACAACAGTCCTACAGAGTCAGCAACAGTCCTACAGAGTTCCAGCAGAGTCTCTACAGAGTCCAACAACAGTCTCTACAGAGTCCAGCAGAGTCTCTACAGAGTCAGCAACAGTCTCTACAGAGTCCAGCAGAGTCTCTACAGAGTCCAACAACAGTCCTACAGAGTCCAGCAGAGTCCTACAGAGTCCAACAACAGTCCTACAGAGTCCAACAACAGTCCTACAGAGTCCAGCAGAGTCCTACAGAGTCCAGCAGAGTCCTACAGAGTCCAGCAACAGTCCTACAGAGTCAGCAACAGTCCTACAGAGTCAGAGTCTCTACAGAGTCAACAACAGTCCTACAGAGTCCAGCAGAGTCCTACAGAGTCCAACAACAGTCCTACAGAGTCCAACAACAGTCCTACAGAGTCTCAGCAACAGTCCTACAGAGTCCTAAGCAACAGTCTCTACAGAGTCCAAGCAGAGTCTCTACAGAGTCCAGCAGAACAGTCTCTACAGAGTTCAACAACAGTCCTACAGAGTCCAGCAGAGTCTCTACAGAGTTCAGCAGAGTCTCTACAGAGTCTCAACAACAGTCTCTACAGAGTCCAGCAGAGTCTCTACAGAGTCTCAGAGTCCAGCAGAGTCTCTACAGAGTCTCAACAACAGTCTCTACAGAGTCTAACAACAGTCTCTACAGAGTCCAGCAGAGTCTCTACAGAGTCCAGCAACAGTCCTACAGAGTCCAGCAGAGTCTCTACAGAGTCAATAACAGTCTCTACAGAGTCAGCAGAGTCTCTACAGAGTCAGCAACAGTCTCTACAGAGTTCAGCAGAGTCTCTACAGAGTCTAACAACAGTCTCTACAGAGTCTCAACAACAGTCCTACAGAGTCCAGCAGAGTCTCTACAGAGTCTAACAACAGTCTCTACAGAGTCCAGCAACAGTCTCTACAGAGTCTCCAGCAGAGTCTCTACAGAGTCTCAGCAACAGTCCTACAGAGTCCAGCAGAGTCCTACAGAGTCCAACAACAGTCCTACAGAGTCCAGCAACAGTCCTACAGAGTCCAGCAGAGTCCTACAGAGTCCAACAACAGTCCTACAGAGTCCAGCAGAGTCCTAAAGAGTCCAGCAGAGTCCAACAGAGTCCAGCAGAGTCCAACAGAGTCCAACAACAGTCCTACAGAGTCCAACAACAGTCCTACAGAGTCCAACAACAGTCCTACAGAGTCCAACAACAGTCCTACAGAGTCCAGCAGAGTCCTACAGAGTCCAGCAACAGTCCTACAGAGTCCAGCAGAGTCCTACAGAGTCCAGCAACAGTCCTACAGAGTCCAGCAGAGACCTGGTTTAGACCTGGTTTAGACCTTGTTTAGTCCTGGTTTAGTCCTGGTTTTGTCCTGGTTTAGACCTGGTTTAGTCCTGGTTTAGTCCTTGTTTAGTCCTGCTTTAGTCCTTGTTTAGTCCTGCTTTAGTCCTTGTTTAGTTCTGGTTTAGACCTGGTTTAGACCTGGTTTAGTCCTGGTTTAGTTCTGGTTTAGTCCTGGTTTAGTCCTGTTTTAGACCTGGTTTAGTCCTGGTTTAGACCTTGTTTAGTCCTGGTTTAGACCTGGTTTAGTCCTGGTTTAGTCCTGGTTTAGTCCTGGTTTAGACCTGGTTTAGACCTGGTTTAGTCCTGGTTTAGTTCTGGTTTAGTCCTGGTTTAGTCCTGTTTTAGACCTGGTTTAGTCCTGGTTTAGACCTTGTTTAGTCCTGGTTTAGACCTGGTTTAGTCCTGGTTTAGTCCTGGTTTAGACCTGGTTTAGTTCTGGTTTAGTCCTGGTTTAGTCCTGGTTTAGAACTGGTTTAGTCCTGGTTTAGTCCTGATTTAGTCCTGGTTTAGACCTGGTTTAGACCTTGTTTAGTCCTGGTTTAGACCTGGTTTAGACCTGGTTTAGTCCTGGTTTAGTCCTGGTTTAGTCCTGGTTTAGTCCTGGTTTAGACCTGGTTTAGTCCTGCTTTAGACCTGCTTTAGACCTGGTTTAGACCTTGTTTAGTTCTGGTTTAGACCTGGTTTAGTTCTGGTTTAGTCCTGGTTTAGACCTGGTTTAGTCCTGGTTTAGTCCTGGTTTACCTGGTTTAGACCTTAGTCCTGGTTTAGACCTGGTTTAGTTCTGGTTTAGTCCTGGTTTAGACCTGGTTTAGTCCTGGTTTAGTCCTGGTTTAGAACTGGTTTAGTCCTGGTTTAGACCTTGTTTAGTCCTGGTTTAGTCCTGGTTTAGTCCTGGTTTAGACCTGGTTTAGTCCTGGTTTAGTTCTGGTTTAGACCTGGTTTAGACCTGGTTTAGACCTTGTTTAGTCCTGGTTTAGTCCTGGTTTAGTCCTGGTTTAGACCTGGTTTAGTCCTGGTTTAGTCCTGGTTTAGTCCTGGTTTAGTCCTTGTTTAGTCCTGGTTTAGTCCTGGTTTAGTCCTGGTTTAGACCTTGTTTAGTCCTGGTTTAGTCCTGGTTTAGTCCTGGTTTAGTCCTGGTTTAGACCTGGTTTAGTCCTGGTTTAGTCCTGGTTTAGTCCTGGTTTAGACCTGGTTTAGTCCTGGTTTAGTCCTGCTTTAGTCCTGGTTTAGTCCTGGTTTAGTCCTGCTTTAGTCCTGGTTTAGTCCTGGTTTAGTCCTGCTTTAGTCTTTAGGTATGTCTTTTGTCCAGTTCTACATGACATCATTCATTTATTTATTTACCTACATATTTGAAGCATTAAGCAAAGTTGTGATCACAAGGTTATCCTGCTCCAGGTTCTTATATTGTCCCAGGCCTGGACATTGTCCCAGGCCTGGACATTGTCCCAGGCCTGGACATTGGGCCAGGACCCAAAAGTGGGAGGTGGTATTTTTTTTATTTGGGTCGCCAAAAGTATTGTAACCCATTAATTAAAGAAATTCAGGTAAATATTTTTTCAAAGTCACTGGGCATTTGATGTAGATAAAGAACAGATTTTCTATGGATTTTAAAAGGTTTTATTAGGATTTAAATAGGTTTTAGATGGATTTATGAATTGGTTGTAGTCACAAAGAACACCAGTCTGGTTTCTCTCGTCCAGGTCCGAGTCTCAGTCCGGACTCTGGTCTCTGTGGTCCTGGTCCAGGTTTAGTCCGGACTCTGCGGTGAATGGAGAGGTCTGTTTGATGAAACCCGATCGTGGCTGGATTTAATTAATCAGGACTGAACCCAGACGCAGCAAAAACCGAAACTCTGCCCGGATACAGTTTCTGTCCCGGAGGTCAGAGGTCAGCAGGATCAGAGGTCACCCAACGGTCAGCGCTTCCTCTAATACATTTACATTTACATTTATTCATTTAGCTGACGCTTTTATCCAAAGCGACTTACATTGTTCTAATGTAATTACCAGTGTTACAGTCACTGGAGGCAAGGTGGGTTAAGTGTCTTGCCCAAGGACACAACGACAGTATGAACTGTGGGGAGGGCGGGAATCGAACCGCCTACCTTCCGGTTGAAGGACGACCGCTCTACCACTGAGCTACTGCCGCCATAATAACTCTTCACAATAAAAGCACAGGGAATTTATCAGTGCAAGGAACGTTTTCACAATAAAAGCATAAAGTATTTGCAGTTATGGGAAAAAGACTTCATAATTAAAGCACTTTCTTTGCAATAAAACAAAAAAAATGCCTTTAATTAAACACTAACACTAAGAATGTTTTATACCAATTACTAAACCATAACCCAAACCCAGACCTGTTTCACTTCCTCAGGTAACACTTCACATTAAAAGCACCGACACATTACACAATAGACCTTTACTTCACAATAAAAGCCCTGTCTTTACATTTAAACTAACATTACTTTACAATAAATTGTCTATAATTAATAAAAGATGAGACATTTATTTTTGTAGAGCCCAATATCACAAAAACAGCCGCCTCAAAGGGCTTCACAGACTGCACTAGACAACATCCTTAGACCCTCCATCGGGGAAAAACCAGCAGGACACTTTACATCAGGGGTCTTCAACTAAAATTAGCCGAGGTCCGTTTAGTTAACTTTTCTCACTGAGGGTCTGAACATTTTAAATGAAAGGATATGCGTTTAAATATAACTCTTTAAAGTAAAGTGTCATTCATTCCACACCTACAGCCTCTTAAACAATCTGGAGATGAATGTTTTCTGTATTTGTTCCTTTGTTTCCATGAGGAGGATGTTTGAGTGTTTATCTTTCACAAACACAGCTCACAGACAAAAATACTACAAAAACAAAAGAGGCTAAAGCTAAGGCTCAGGACCTGGTTGTTTATTGACAAGAGCCTGGAATCCTACATATAATGCCTAATACTCCTTCATAAATGTGTGAGAACATTTAAAATACAAAACCATCAACTCAAGCCAAAATATATTTGTTAAACAAATATGAAGATACAGTCATAATTCATCTCTTCAACATTTAGGATTCAGATAGAAACTGACACAACTGACGACTTAACCTGTGTCACACATCTCCAAACCCTCCTTTGACACCTTTTCTGTTTTTAATCTCCCAAATGAACATGTGTTTGGTTCAAATGAACGTGATTAACGTGAGCTAATTACTCACAGTGTTTGTAAATGATTTGCAACACCTCACTTACAACAGAAGAAAGAAGTTAAAACACATTATTAGACGTCCTCACTTCCCTCTGAGTCTTTTTAATCCTGACACTAACTGTTCAGTTCTGGATTCATTCTGTGATTGTCCCAGCAGCCTGGACTGTTCAGTTTTGACACTGACACGGAGCTCAGGAGCTGTATTTTCTGACGTCAGTGAAAGTAATGTTTTGCCGAGGCTCAACTTTTAGATTTGAGTCGTTTCTAACTCATTATCAGGTCACGCTAAACATGTTGAATTTGCCTCTGCTCTGTCCGTAACCATAGTAACCTGAGGCGTGTACACATAGCTGTCCTGTGTCCACTTCACAATAAAAGAGCTCTTTTACAGTAAAATGTCACTACTTCACAATAAAAACATATTTATTTAACTAATTACTTTTATTTGATATTGACGTTATTTAAATGTTTCAAGACTCCACCAAGTTCTTTCTTAAGTAACAATTTCTTTCTTTCTTAAGTAACAATAAAATCACAGTAACTTTATAAAACAACAGCACTTTTTGTCAAACCACAGACTCTTCACAATAAAAGCATATTTTATTTTCACATTTATCAGAACTCTTTTCAAAGAAAACATTTTAAACCTTACTTAAGAGTTTCCAAATTTACCAAACCATACCATAAAACACTCCCAGCATTGTGTTTTCACAATAAAAGCATTCTCACATAAAAACTTACATATCTTTGCATTTTGCACTGCTGTACTTCAAAATCATTTCCACTTCAGTGTAATTATATCTAACATCTTTTCTGACCCAGTGTCTGTGAAAGGCCCCAGAGTTAAGCTCAGATCCTGTTGTTAGTGAAAACACTCTGAGGCTCTGATAATAAACGACGGCTGTTACGAGTGATTGACAGCCGCCTACGAACGCAGTGGGACCCTCTCCAAACACAGACCCATCTGCTGCGTGACCTCTGACCCCTGCTCACCGGCAGCAGTTACCTCATTTATAATCAGCCGCAGAGATAATCTCGTGTCGACATCACAGCTGCACGACTCGTCCAGGGCTGTGTCCGAACCAGTGACTACTGAGTCCTCTCGAGTAAAGTCCACCATGAAGAGTGCTCAGTAAAAACGGTCAATACGTGGACCGTCATTAACGCACCGTGAAGAGTGCTCAGTAATAACGGTCACTACGTGGACCGTCATTAACGCACCGTGAAGAGTGCTCAGTAATAACGGTCACTACGTGGACCGTCATTAGCGCACCGTGTAGAGTGCTCAGTAGTAACGGTCACTACGTGGACCGTCATTAACG
This sequence comes from Perccottus glenii, assembly GCA_024416835.2. Lineage (NCBI taxonomy): Eukaryota > Metazoa > Chordata > Actinopteri > Gobiiformes > Odontobutidae > Perccottus > Perccottus glenii. The sequence continues at coordinate 29,652,799 of CM044559.2, forward strand.
CACCGTGTAGAGTGCTCAGTAGAAACGGTCACTACGTGGACCGTCATTAACGCACCGTGAAGAGTGCTCAGTAATAACGGTCACTACGTGGACCGTCATTAACGCACCGTGAAGAGTGCTCAGTAGAAACGGTCAATACGTGGACCGTCATTAACGCACCGTGAAGAGTGCTCAGTAGAAACGGTCACTACGTGGACCGTCATTAACGCACCGTGAAGAGTGCTCAGTAGAAACGGTCACTACGTGGACCGTCATTAACGCACCGTGAAGAGTGCTCAGTAGAAACGGTCAATACGTGGACCGTCATTAACGCACCGTGAAGAGTGCTCAGTAGAAACGGTCAATACGTGGACCGTCATTAGCGCACCGTGAAGAGTGCTCAGTAGAAACTCGTGGACCGTCATTAACGCACCGTGAAGAGTGCTCAGTAGAAACGGTCAATACGTGGACCGTCATTAGCGCACCGTGAAGAGTGCTCAGTAGAAACGGTCAATACGTGGACCGTCATTAACGCACCGTGAAGAGTGCTCAGTAGAAACGGTCAATACGTGGACCGTCATTAACGCACCGTGAAGAGTGCTCAGTAATAACGGTCACTATATGGACCATAAAGATTTGTAAGATTAGCCAAAAGACAGACGCATGACTTTAACCAAATCTGAATCAATATGACACCAAATCATAACAAGTTATGACACTTCTAGTTAGTTTAGTTCACAACCAAACAATTTTTAAAAAATTTTGATGCCACACAATCATTATGTCCTGTTTAAATATTTATAAAATTATAATGAAACAAGGAAAGCATTAGGCTTTTGTTTTGGTTTTGTTTGAGACTGGCCTGGGACCACTTCACAGAATTTTCCACTTCCAGTGACACCTTGTCAGACCAGCTGTAACCTTTTATCTAAAATGGGACAGGACTTAGTGCTTTAATTTGTTGTATGTTTAGTTGTTTCAAAAGGCTGTTTATTCTTAACCCGACTCTTCCAAAAGAGCATTTATCAACCAGAGCTGCCATTGGACACGAGTCTAAGGCCAGGGTTCAGACAGAACACTTCATTAATATTAATATTATATTATTAATATTATTTATTAATATATATAATATTAATAAATGGTGACACCACAGAAAACCTGGCCGGTATGTGGTTGTCCTTTGTCCAGGGACTCATCCATATTTCACTGATGTGTTTATAGAAAGTACCTGAAGAGACAAATGTTTTCAAAAGTGGTACTCAGTGAAAAATGTACCAGTACGTCACAAATTAGTTTAGACTAGTTAAAAGCCAAGAACAGAGTAATTAACAAGACTTTTATTCATTTATGGTCTTTTGTAAATTTGTCCAGAGAGACCAAAAGAGACTCAGAGCTAAAACCTGTCACTAATGTCACCAGTGAACGTACTATTAAAGTAAAAATCCAAGACAAAGTACAGTTCCACAGACTTCCACTGGAGGCCAATCCCACGGACTCACTCAAAAAAACACATCTTTCATTTTCCAGCACTTTTTAGGCTTCATTGTCTTTCTCCAAACCCTGCTTGGAGCCTGATTACTTTCCGACGTAATTGTGGAGGTAAATATTAGTGGATTTGTGACATGTTTAGTTTTTCAGCGACAGAACGAGCCGTTGTTTTGAGCCGCACTGTTGTTGTTTTTTTTGTGATTCCTGAGGGGGTTATATGTGCTTCATTAATGCTTCCAGTCGACCATCAATCCCACAGCGCTCTCTGGTTTCATCGCAGCTGCCTCTGGAGCAGTGGACGGTGACGCTCTCGGCCCCAAAACTCAGCGGATACCAACCCTGCAGCCGACATTTTAGGATTTAGACCAATTAGAGTTTGTGGAGAATGGCTCAATTCAATCTTTTAGAAACAGGTGGGTCTGAGTCAAAAGAAGTGAAATGATTTTGATTAACTATAACTCAGTTATGGAAACAGTATGAGATTTCTACAGTAAAAAGATCGAGTTTGAAAAAGAGAAACATGGGTTATGTTAAACATTATGGGACCGCCAAAATTAGTTTTTCACGTGTCACAAAGAACACAAACGTCTATACGAACAATGCCCTATTTATTACTGTGTTGCTGTGGTACTCATCAAACACTGCCATATTCGGATGTTCCACAATGGTCCAGTGTGTCATAAGTTTTAAATAATTGTTACACAAAACTCTTATGTCACAAACAATAAAAAAGTGTATTTCCCTAACAATGAGCCAAAAATAAATGAAAGCAGTTGAAACTTAACACAAAAGGCTCATATGGAACATTAACGTTTAAAAATACAATATTTGGTGCAGGAACACCTTTAATGACGTGTTGCTGTAGGGGTCAGAAAACCTGACAAATCAAATGTTGATTAATAGTGGATAAAATCTGTAATAATGAGATAGGTATAATTGTAGATTTGTGGTTTTTTTGGTCAAATGTGGTACACTCATCCTTTAAGTCACAAGAAACAAAGTCTCTAAGAACTTTCCGTGTTGATGCAGTGAAGGCTGAAAAATGCTATAATGCTATAAATAATGCTATAAAGCACATGAACTGTATAATAGGAAAATCTCCATACAAAGAGCTCCTATGGGAAACCCGTATTATTTTATTTGTCAAAAAAGCCAAAGTTCTCTGGGAACCATTATCTATCTGCTCACATTCCAAAAGTCAAAGCCTTTTGGGGCCTTGCTCCAACTTCAAAAACTGAAAATTCCAACGACCCACAAATACACACTTTTTTAAAAGGCCCCATCTAGGATCAGCTTTTGGTCCCATATTCACAGATCACAGTCCCAGTGTCAGTGGTGGTCTCAGTCAGTCCCAGTGTCAGTGGTGGTCTCGGTTAGTCCCAGTGTCAGCGGTGGTCTCGGTTAGTCCCAGTGTCAGCGGTGGTCTCGGTTAGTCCCAGTGTCAGCGGTGGTCTCGGTTAGTCCCAGTGTCAGCGGTGGTCTCGGTCAGTCCCAGTGTCAGCGGTGGTCTCGGTTAGTCCCAGTGTCAGTGGTGGTCTCGGTCAGTCCCAGTGTCAGTGGTGGTCTCGGTTAGTCCCAGTGTCAGTGGTGGTCTCGGTCAGTCCCAGTGTCAGTGGTGGTCTCGGTTAGTCCCAGTGTCAGTGGTGGTCTTGGTTAGTCCCAGTGTCAGTGGTGGTCTTGGTCAGTCCCAGTGTCAGTGGTGGTCTCGGTTAGTCCCAGTGTCAGCGGTGGTCTTGGTCAGTCCCAGTGTCAGTGGTGGTCTTGGTCAGTCCCAGTGTCAGTGGTGGTCTCGGTCAGTCCCAGTGTCAGTGGTGGTCTTGGTCAGTCCCAGTGTCAGTGGTGGTCTCGGTTAGTCCCAGTGTCAGTGGTGGTCTTGGTCAGTCCCAGTGTCAGTGGTGGTCTCGGTTAGTCCCAGTGTCAGCGGTGGTCTTGGTCAGTCCCAGTGTCAGTGGTGGTCTTGGTTAGTCCCAGTGTCAGCGGTGGTCTTGGTCAGTCCCAGTGTCAGTGGTGGTCTTGGTTAGTCCCAGTGTCAGCGGTGGTCTTGGTTAGTCCCAGTGTCAGCGGTGGTCTTGGTTAGTCCCAGTGTCAGTGGTGGTCTTGGTTAGTCCCAGTGTCAGTGGTGGTCTCGGTTAGTCCCAGTGTCAGCGGTGGTCTCGGTCAGTCACAGTGTCAGTGGTGGTCTTGGTTAGTCCCAGTGTCAGCGGTGGTCTCGGTCAGTCCCAGTGTCAGCGGTGGTCTCGGTCAGTCCCAGTGTCAGCGGTGGTCTTGGGCAGTCCCAGTGTCAGTGGTGGTCTTGGTTAGTCCCAGTGTCAGCGGTGGTCTCGGTCAGTCCCAGTGTCAGCGGTGGTCTTGGTTAGTCCCAGTGTCAGTGGTGGTCTCGGTCAGTCCCAGTGTCAGTGGTGGTCTCGGTTAGTCCCAGTGTCAGTGGTGGTCTCGGTCAGTCCCAGTGTCAGTGGTGGTCTCGGTTAGTCCCAGTGTCAGTGGTGGTCTCGGTTAGTCCCAGTGTCAGTGGTGGTCTCGGTTAGTCCCAGTGTCAGCGGTGGTCTTGGTTAGTCCCAGTGTCAGTGGTGGTCTCGGTTAGTCCCAGTGTCAGCGGTGGTCTTGGTTAGTCCCAGTGTCAGTGGTGGTCTCGGTTAGTCCCAGTGTGGTCTTGGTTAGTCCCAGTGTCAGCGGTGGTCTTGGGCAGTCCCAGTGTCAGTGGTGGTCTTGGTTAGTCCCAGTGTTAGTCGTGGTCTTGGTTTGTCCCAGTGTCAGTGGTGGTCTTGGTCAGTCCCAGTGTCAGTGGTGGTCTTGGTTAGTCCCAGTGTCAGCGGTGGTCTTGGTTAGTCCCAGTGTCAGTGGTGGTCTTGGTTAGTCCCAGTGTCAGCGGTGGTCTTGGTTAGTCCCAGTGTTAGCGGTGGTCTTGGTTAGTCCCGGTGGTCTTGGTTAGTCCCAGTGTTAGCGGTGGTTGTGTCCAGCTCAGGCCTTGGTTGCAGCAGCAGTGGTTGAGGGCACAGCTGATGGCTCTGCAGATGTGGTGCCAGCTTTCACCGGGGGTCACCTTGGACCGCTCCTCCTCTCCCCCCGTCCTCCCCCCTGTGGCGGATTAATGTGGGAGCCAGCTGCAGGAGGGGGAGGACGGGGGGAGGACGGGGGGCACAGAAGGAGGACAGCTCGATCCATCGTCCACTGAACCAGAGAAACCTCAAAGTTAAAGCCAGAGTCCTGCTTTACTCACAGTTTAATTAAAGTGAAAACACAAGACATGCACAATATTTAATGGATGAATAAAGAAGAATGAATAAATGGACATATATTAAAGAAGCATCCCTCTTATAGAGCAAGGTTTAGTCTTAATTTATCCTTGGTTTAGACCTGCTTTAGCCAAAACTAGAACCATTGTTAAACCCTGAATTATAAACCTAGAGCCACGTTTCAGTCCAAATCCCAGGAGACATAGACACAATGGCTTCATTATGGGACTTACATTACACACGTTTTTTTCTCTTCCATTTAAGAAATAGTGTTTAATGCGGCATATAGTAATAGGAATATGTATAAAGAATCTGTCGAGGGAAGTAAACAAAACTCAAACAGATCTGTGCCATTTCTCAACATTTATCGTCACGTCACTAACGTCCACACGACTCACAAAGTTTCAGTGAAAGACTGTAAAACTGCTCAGATGTACAGGAGAGTAATTAATGAAGACATTTCCTCAGTTTGTGTTTGGCTCGGTCTGTATTTTCCACTCCTCAGCCTCTGGTCTCTGTGAGGTCTGTGTGTGGTCTGAAGGTGGACTGTCCTTTTAATCAGTGTTCATCTCACTCCTAATGGTTTCCAGGTCTCTTCCTCTGGGTTTAATCTAACCCCGGTCCTGTTTCAGACCCAGACCGCTGCAAGGATTTAGTCCAAACCAGGTCCAACCTGCATTTTACAAGACTTTTTACATTTATACAAGGACCAGGACTAAACCAGGTCTAAACCAGGACTAAACCGGGACTCAACCAGGTCTAAACCAGGACTAAACCGGGTCTAAACCAGGACTAAACCGGGACTTAACCAGGTCTAAACCAGGTCTAAACCAGGACTAAACCAGGTCTAAACCAGGTCTAAACCAGGACTAAACCAGGACTAAACCAGGACTAAACCAGGTCTAAACCAGGACTAAACCAGGTCTAAACCAGGTCTAAACCAGGTCTAAACCAGGACTAAACCAGGTCTAAACCAGGTCTAAACCAGGTCTAAACCAGGTCTAAACCAGGTCTAAACCGGGTCTAAACCAAGTCTAAACCGGGTCTAAACCAAGTCTAAACCGGGTCTAAACCAGGTCTAAACCAGGACTAAACCAGGTCTAAACCAGGTCTAAACCGGGTCTAAACCAAGTCTAAACTGGGTCTAAACCAAGTCTAAACCGGGTCTAAACCAGGTCTAAACCAGGTCTAAACCGGGTCTAAACCGGGACTAAACCGGGACTAAACCAGGACTAAACCAGGTCTAAACCAAGTATAAACCAGGACTAAACAGGACTAAACCAGGTCTAAACCAGGTCTAAACCAGGACTAAACCGGGACTAAACCAGGTCTAAACCAGACTTTGATGGAGCAGTGGTCTCGTTGGGAGCAGCCGGTGTAGGTCCTGGACCTCGTGTAGAGGACACTCCCCGCTGAGAGGCAGGAGTCCGGGGTCCGCCCTGTGTCCCCCAGGAGGACACCTGGAGGGGGGGGCACAAGGTGCTCCATCTGTAAACTCAGGCTTCAGGAGTCTGAGTCTGTTTGAACAGTAATCAAATTTTTTTTTTGTGACAGATTTTAAAGTCAGAGATGTAGTTAAACAGCGACACAACAGAAAAGAGGATGTTCTTCTAAAATGGGATTTATTATTATTATTATTAATATTATTATTATTATTATTATTATTATTATTGTTATTATTATTATTATTATTATTATTAATAATAATAATAATAATAATAATAATTAAAGCCGCATAGCGGCGATAAAGGCCCTCGCCTCCTTGAGATCAGCGGGGACACATGCACTCGGAGGAGATTGCATGTCGTGCTTTAAAGCAAATTTGGAGCTGTTTAGATGAAAACCCTTTAGCACAAAGTGTACGATTTAGGTGGTCATGTATTCCACCCAACATAGTAGATTTTCTGTTGAGTTTACGGTATGGCTGTAATAAACTTTTCTGTTTGCCCTGAGGTGTTCTATGGATGTACCAAGTTTTGTATTTCTACATTGGAAAAATTTACTTTCATTTTCCATAGAACCAATTATTTTGACTTTTCTAGGGGTCGCCACTGAGTCATTTTTCCTATTTTTTTTCAGGGACTTCAAATACATACATTTTTGCCGGGCTTGAAGTCTGGGACCAATAAAAATGACTTTTAGTTGCACGTTTACTGGGTCAAATTGAAAATCATTTTTCAGAAAAATTATAATAAAAAAATATATACCAAATTATAATAAAATAAAATATACCTCGAGCAAAAACGACAAGAAAAAACGCCTGTCTATTTTACACACGTGTTTAGCTCATTTTGCCCAAGTTTGGTGTCTGTGGAATGAAGCAGCTATTTTCTGTTGTTTTTTAAAAGAGAGGTTGTATTCTAAGTCGGTTCACATCTTCAATTAAAAATGGCCCCTTCCCGTGTGTGTGATACGGTGTGGTCCCCTTTGGCTTTTTGTTCATAAGCCCATACTGGATGTGTGTACTAAGTTTCATTTGCCTACAAACTAAAATTTTCACTTCCTTTTGACTTTTTCCACATATTTGGGACGTTGCTATGGCAACACATTTATAGATAGGGGGTGGTTGTCATTGGCTTTTATGCTCCTCATGACATAGGAGATGTGTGTACCAAATTCCATGTCTCTATGACAAACTAAATTCTTGGGTCCCATTATAAGTTTGTAGGGGCGCTGGAGAGCCATTTCTAAAGATAACCCCTTTATTTACATATCTTTGTGTTCAGGTCATGAATGTGCACAAACGCCTTTTTGGGTCCGACTTGATCCGAGAAGGCGTTTGAGAGTTAAGAGACATTTTATTTTCACAAAAATGGCCACCTCGTTACAGGCTTGCCACACCCATACCCGATAAGATATCAACAATAAAGTCACAAATTTGGTTGGCACACGTGTCTAGATGATACTCACCAAATTTGGGGCCATTTAAATTAAAACACAAGGATTTGCATCTTTTTGCGCAAGGGGTGCGATTTTAGTGGCCATGCGTTTCACTCTATGGCGGACTTCCTGTTTAGTTTAGGTGTGGCTGTCATAGACTTTTCTGTTTGCCCTGAGGTGTCCTATTGATGTACTAAGTTTCATTTTTCTACGTTGGAAAAAAGTTACTTTCACTTTCCATAGGCCCAATGTATTTTGACTTTTCTAGGGGTCGCCACTGAGTCATTTTTCATTTTTTTTTTTCGGGGACTTCAAATACATAAATTTTTCGGGCTTGAAGTCTGGGACCAATAAAAATGACTTTTAGTTGTTGGTTTACTGGGTCAAATTGAGAATCATTTTGCAAAAATTATAATGAAAAAATATATATACCGAATTATAATAAAAAAATATAACTCGAGCAAAAAAGTCTAGAAAAACACTTGTCTCATTTACATACATGTGTTTAGCTCATTTTGCCCAAGTTTGGTGTCTGTGGAATGAAGCAGCTATTTTTGTTGTTTTTAAAAGAGGTGTATTCTAAGTCGGACTAAATTTTCAATTCAAAATGGCCGCCTTCCCGTGTGTGATAGGGTGTGGTCCCCATTGGCTTTTGTTCATAAGCCCATGGTGGATATGTGTACCAAGTTTCATTTGCCTACAACAAACTAAAAATTTCACTTCCCATTGACTTTTTTCACATTTTTTGGGACGTTGCTATGGCAACACATTTATAGATAGGGGGTGGTTGTCATTGGCTTTTATGCTCGTCATGACATAAGAGATGTGTGTACAAAATTTTATGTCTCTATGACAAACTAAATTCTTGGGTCCATTATAAGTTTGTAGGGGGCGCTGGAGAGCCATTTCTAAAGATAACCCTTTTATTTACATATTTTTGTGTTCAGGTCATGAATGTGCACAAACGCCTTTTGGGTCCAACTCGATCCGAGAAGCCGTTTGAGAGTTAAGAAGGCGTTTTATTTTCACAAAAATGGCCACCTCGTTACAGGCTTGCCACACCCATACCCGATAAGATATCAACAACAAAGTCACAACTTTGGTTGGCACACGTGTCTAGATGATACTCACCAAATTTGGGGCCATTTAGATTAAAACACAATGATTTGCATCTTTCTGCGCAAAGTGCGATTTTAGTGGCAGCGCGTTTCACCCCACATGGCGGACTTCCTGTTAAGTTTAGGGTGTGACTGTCATTGACTTTTCTGTTTGCCTGAGGTGTCCTATGGATATACCAAGTTTCATTTTTCTACGTTGGAAAAAGTTACTTTCACTTTCCATAGGCCCAATGTATTTTGATTTTGTAGGAATTCGCCACTGAGTCATTTTAGTATTTTTTTGGCGACTTCAAATACATAAATTTTTAGCGAGCTTGAAGTCTGGGACCAATATAATGACTTTTAGTGCATGTTCACTGGGTCAAATTTAGGATCATTTGTCGACAAGAAAGATAAAAAAAAAAAAAAAAAAAAAAAAAAAAAAAAATCCGAGCAAAAACAATAGGCCCTCCCGGCCATCACAGCTCGGGCCTAATAATAATAATAATAATAATAATATTATTATTGTTATTGTTATTATTATTATTATTATTATTATTATTATTATTATTGTTGTTGTTGTTGTTGTTGTTGTTGTTGTTGTTATAATAATAATTATTATTATTAAGATCAAAGGTGCAGCACCAGGACTAGGACTAAAATAAGACTAAACAAAGGGCTGAATGCAGAAATAAACCAGGACAAAACCTGAACCAAACCCATGAGAAAGTAGAACCAATGACAATACTAGTGCTTAACGAGCTCCAAACAATAAGACAAGACTTAACCAGGATTAACCAGGACTATAGCCCTGGTCCGAGCCTTGGACACATCATGGCCAAAACCTTGAGCTGCGGGACTAAACAAAACTATATCACCTAACCTGCTCTAAACAAAGGTCAAGACCAGGACTGAAAAATAAAAAAGGACTACATCAGAATTAAACAGGACAAAAATGGACGAAACAAAGGTCTAAAACAGGTCCTGGTGTAGGGGCCGGTCTGTGAGAGGGTCTGATGGGGTCTGAGGGGGTCTAACGGGTCCAGGTCCTGGTGTAGGGGCCGGTCTGTGAGTGGGTCTGATGGGGTCTGAGGGGGTCTAACGGGTCCAGGTCCTGGTGTAGGGGCCGGTCTGTGAGTGGACAGTTAGTGATGAGCTGTGCTCTCAATCTGCATCACTTTAATTAGAGCCACAGGAGTTCAGTGTAATTAATGAGAGCAGCTCTGATTAACACTGTACACTCACTGTTTATGAGGTTAGTCCTGGTTTAGTCCTGGTTTAGTCCTGGTTTAGTCCTGGTTTAGTCCTGGTTTAGACCTGGTTTAGTCCTGGTTTAGACCTAGTTTAGTCCTGGTTTAGTCCTGGTTTAGACATGGTTTAGTCCTGTTTAGACCTAGTTTAGTCCTGTTTAGACCTAATTTTGTCCTGGTTTAGTCCTGGTTTAGTCCTGGTTTAGACCTGGTTTAGTCCTGGTTTAGACCTAGTTTAGTCCTGGTTTAGTCCTGGTTTAGACCTGGTTTAGTCCTGTTTAGACCTAGTTTAGTCCTGTTTAGACCTAATTTAGTCCTGGTTTAGTCCTGGTTTAGTCCTGGTTTAGACCTAGTTTAGTCCTGGTTTAGTCCTGGTTTAGACCTGGTTTAGTCCTGTTTAGACCTAGTTTAGTCCTGTTTAGACCTAATTTAGACCTGGTTTAGTCCTGGTTTAGTGCTGGTTTAGTCCTGGTTTAGTCCTGGTTTAGACCTGGTTTAGTGCTGGTTTAGTCCTGGTTTAGACCTGGTTTAGTCCTGGTTTAGTCCTGGTTTAGACCTGGTTTAGACCTAGTTTAGTCCTAGTTTAGTCCTGGTTTAGTCCTGTTTTAGACCTGGTTTAGTCCTGGTTTAGACCTGGTTTAGACCTAGTTTAGTCCTGGTTTAGTCCTGGTTTAGACCTGGTTTAGTCCTGGTTTAGACCTGGTTTAGTCCTGGTTTAGTCCTGGTTTAGACCTGGTTTAGTCCTGGTTTAGTCCTGGTTTAGTCCTGGTTTAGACCTGGTTTAGACCTGGTTTAGTCCTGGTTTAGTCCTGGTTTAGTCCTGGTTTAGTCCTGGTTTAGACCTGGTTTAGTCCTGGTTTAGACCTGGTTTAGTCCTGGTTTAGTCCTGGTTTAGACCTGGTTTAGACCTGGTTTAGACCTGGTTTAGTCCTGGTTTAGTCCTGGTTTAGACCTGGTTTAGTCCTGTTTAGACCTGGTTTAGTCCTGGTTTAGTCCTGGTTTAGACCTGGTTTAGTCCTGGTTTAGTCCTGATTTAGTCCTGGTTTAGTCCTGGTTTAGACCTGGTTTAGTCCTGGTTTAGACCTGGTTTAGTCCTGGTTTAGTCCTGGTTTAGTGCTGGTTTAGTCCTGGTTTAGACCTGGTTTAGTCCTGGTTTAGTCCTGATTTAGTCCTGGTTTAGTCCTGGTTTAGTCCTGGTTTAGTCCTGGTTTAGACCTGGTTTAGTCCTGGTTTAGTCCTGGTTTAGTCCTGGTTTAGTCCTGGTTTAGACCTGGTTTAGTCCTGGTTTAGACCTGGTTTAGTCCTGGTTTAGTCCTGGTTTAGTCCTGGTTTAGACCTGGTTTAGACCTGGTTTAGTCCTGGTTTAGACCTGGTTTAGTCCTGGTTTAGTCCTGGTTTAGTGCTGGTTTAGTCCTGGTTTAGACCTGGTTTAGTCCTGGTTTAGTCCTGGTTTAGTCCTGGTTTAGTCCTGATTTAGACCTGGTTTAGTCCTGGTTTAGTCCTGGTTTAGTCCTGGTTTAGTCCTGGTTTAGACCTGGTTTAGTCCTGGTTTAGACCTGGTTTAGTCCTGGTTTAGTCCTGGTTTAGACCTGGTTTAGTCCTGGTTTAGACCTGGTTTAGTCATGGTTTAGTCCTGGTTTAGACCTGAAACATGTCCCAGTGATCAATCAGGGTCGAGGACCTAGCTACAGGCGTCGTGGACCGAGGAGCGAGCTGATGAATGCTCTCTGTGATCATGTGAACAGTAGACACCACACTTCTGATGGTTACTTGAGTCTACACTGTGTCCACAATTAATAGGCAAGTAGTATTTTTGAGGATTCAGTTATCTTGCCTAATATTTGTGCACACAGTGTAGTGTAGTGTCATCTACTCTCTTACTCATTTGCTTTGTGATATATATATATATATAAAATGGGATGTCATTCGGGCTTGAGAAGTGTAGTCGAATGGTGACGAAGAGAGGGAAGGTAGTCCACACAGAAGGGGTCTCACTCTCAGAAGGAACAATAGCAGACATTGAGGATGGTTACAAGTACCTTGGAATACCACAGGCAAATGGCAACCTCGAAGAGGAAGGAAAACAGCAACTGCCAAATACCTCCAACGAGTAAGGCAAGTCCTAAGAAGTCAGCTCAATGGCAAGAACAAGGCACGGGCAATAAACAGCTACGCCCTGCCAGTGATCAGATACCCTGCAGGAATAATAAGGTGGCCAAAGGAAGAGATACAGATCACAGGCGTTAAGACACAGCTCCTCACCATGCATGGAGGGTTCCACCCCAAATCCAGCACCCTGAGACTGTACGCTAGCCGTAAAGAAGGCGGCGGTGGACTAGTGAGTGTGAGAACCACTATCCAGGATGAAACATCCAAGATCCACAAGTACATCAAAGATAAGGCCCCAACAGATGACGTGCTCAGTGAATGTCTCAGGCAATGGGGAACAGAGGAAGAGGAGCTGGAGGAGGGACCATCATGGGAGGACAAACCCCTACATGGGATGTACCAGCGGAACATAACTGAAGTGGCTGATATCAAGAAATCCTACCAATGGCTAGAACGGGCCGGACTGAAGGACAGCACAGAGGCACTCATCATGGCTGCACAGGAGCAGGCCTTGAGCACCAGAGCAATAGAGGTCCAAATCTACCACACCAGACAAGACCCAAGGTGTAGGCTGTGCAAACAGGCCCCTGAGACAATCCAACACTTAACTGCAGGGTGTAAGATGCTGGCAGGAAAGCATACATGGAGCGCCATAACCAAGTGGCTGGCATAGTGTACAGGAACATCTGTACGGAGTATGGACTGGAAACCCTGAGGTCAAAGTGGGAAACACCTCCAAAGGTGATAGAGAATGACCGAGCCAAGATCCTGTGGGACTTCCAGATTCAGACTGACAGAATGGTAATGGCGAACCAACCAGACATTGTGGTGGTGGACAAACAGCAGAGGAAGGCCGTTGTGGTTGGACGTTGCAATACCAAGTGATTGCAACATCAGGAAAAAGGAACATGAGAAACTAGAGAAATACCAAGGCCTCAGAGAAGAGCTGGAAAAGGCTTGGAAGGTGAAGGCGACAGTGGTGCCTGTGGTCATCGGAGCACTCGGGGCAGTAACCCCCAAACTGGAAGAGTGGCTACAGCAGATCCCTGGAAGAACACCAGACATCTCGGTCCAGAAAAGTGCAGTACTAGGAACAGCAAAGATACTGCGCAGAACCCTCAAGCTCCCAGGCCTCTGGTAGAGGAGCCGAGCTCGAAGGATGAGAGACCACCCGCGGAGGGTGAAGGACAAAGTTTTTTTTTTTATTGTCTTATGATTGTATATACTTTATTGCACGCTAACCTTTTGATTTTTCTCACACTTTTTGGCCCTTTAGCAGTTTTTTGATGCAGCGTCTCTTCTTCTTCTACAAACATCTGGAGCCGCTTTAATCCACAAACCGGCTCTGATCTGAGTTTTTAATCTGAGTTATTACCGGGATCAGCTGATGATGGGATTACAGGCCGTTCCCAGCGTCACACAGCTGCCTTTTCCCGAGTGACTCCATTAATTAGAGCTCGTCCCCAAACAGACGGTCCCACTGCAGCACACCTTTTACTCTAATGACAGCTCCATTAACCGGATCAGCTCTGACAAATCTCACTCACACACAGTTCATTACAGCACACATTCTGATTAATCTCATCGTTATTGGACGTTTCTGACAATTCAAAATACAGGGAATCCTGAAAAAAAACATTATTAACAGACGTGTTTGTCTAGAAAGTGAAGGTTAATGTTAATATATTGTGGCTTTTTATTGATTGACTTATATTATCACCTGCAGATAGTATATTTTTGGTAACAACGCTTTAAACCATTCGGTTAACGCCAGGTTGAACGGGCACTTGTCGTTGTCTAAAAATATTCTGTGGTTGAACAGAGCTAATGCGTACTATGAAGGTAGTGCAACAGTCTATAAACCACCAAAGACATCACATGAAGCTTTTACATCCGATTTTGCTGAGTTTCTGTCTATGTTGAGCTTGAAGTTCCATAGAATTCTTATTGTGGGGGATTTTAATATACATGTGGACAGAAGTGACTCTGCGGCTGCCAAGGATTTTTTATCACTTCTTGACTGTCTTAACTTCTCACAGTTGGTAACAGGCCCAACTCATTGTAAAGGCCATACCCTGGATCTTGTGATATCAAATGGTTCATTTGTATCACAGTTATCATCTGTTGACATTGGATTGTCTGATCACTCAGCTGTTTTCTTTAATCTGGAGATGCATCTTTCAAGTGTGCCTACAAAACGAACTGCAACATTCCGGAAGTGGAAGTCTATTGATCAAACAGTTTTTTCTAATTCTGTTGTATCCACTTTACGTGACCAACATTCAACATCTTTGGAGGAGGAACTTTCACAGTTTAACAATGCACTTGTTACTAATCTTGACTCTTATGCACCTCTAAGGTCACGTCAGATTACTTCAGCCCGTACTGCTCCTTGGTATAATGATGATTTGCGCATTAGGAAGGCTGCATGTCGTAAAATGGAGCGTAAATGGCGTCTTACTGGCTTGAATGGTCATTATTTGGCTTGGAAGGACCTTCTGGGTGACTACAGAGCATTAATTGAGACTGAAAGATCTTCTTATTTTTCTCAGACTATTGAAAACAACCAAGGAAACCCCAGACATTTGTTTCAAACTATAAATAGACTGCTTAAAGTTGATACTGCCACCACCTTGCCTGTCTCTCAACAGCTATGTGACTCTTTTCTTAAATTTTTTAACTCTAAAATTGAAAGTGTTCGCAAACAAATTTCTGCTGCATCTGCTCCCACTGTCTCACTTCTCTGTTCATCTGGGTTTACTGGTTTTCCTCTCACTAATTTTCCACATCTTGATTTTGAGGGTCTGAAAAGGGAGGTATCAAGCATGAAATCTACCACTTGCTTGCTTGATCCTATTCCCTCAAGCTTGTTTAAATCTTGCTTCAATGTTTTGAGCCCTAATGTCCTTAGTATTATGAATGATTCATTGCAACGGAGAGGTTCCTGCAGCATTAAAGATTGCTGCTGTAACCCCAGTACCAAAAAGAAAATACTACTCTGGAGGATTTTAATAATTTTCACCCATCTCCAACCTTCCGTTCATGGCAAAAATACTTGAGCGTGTTGTTGCCTTTCATCTACGTAACCATCTCGCAATTAATAACCTGTTTGATCCTCTTCAGTCAGGTTTTCGTAAATTCCACAGTACTGAAACGGCTCTGGTCAGAGTTACCAATGATTTGTTGATGGCTTCTGACTCTGGTGTAATTTCCATTCTCATCCTTCTTGATTTAAGAGCAGCTTTTGATACTGTTGATCATAGTCTATTACTCGCCCGTCTTGAACAAGATTTTGGTGTGTCGGGGACAGCTTTGAAGTGGTTTAAATCCTATTTTTCTGACCGTTCTCAGTTCGTTTCTATGGGTGGTTTCAGGTCTGAGATTAGCTCTGTTTCCACTGGGGTTCCTCAGGGCTCAGTCTTGGGCCCTCTGCTTTTTAACATTTATCTGGCACCACTTGGACAGTTGTTGCGATCGCTTGGCCTCCATTATCACTTTTATGCTGATGATACGCAGATTTATATACACTCAAAGTCTGGTGAACATCTTGATATTGATTTTCTGTCCGGCTGTGTTTCTGAGATAAAGAAATGGATGAGTACAAATTTTTTGTGTCTGAATAGTGGTAAAACTGAAGTTATGCTTATTGGTTCCGTCATCAAATTTCAAAAACTGGTTCATTATCTCTGACTATTGATGGCTCTGTCTTGGCTACTCAAGCTAAAGTGAGGAATCTTGGAGTTATGTTTGATTCCAGGCTTTCATTTGATTCTTTTGTCCAGAGTACAGTTAAATCATCTTTTTTTCACCTCAGAAATATAGCTAGACTACGTCCTATGCTAAACTTCTCAGTAGCTGAAAAGCTGATGAACTCCTTTGTCATCTCTAGGATAGATTACTGTAACGCCCTTCTGGAGTCTCTAAATCCACACTAAAAACTACAATATGTTCAAAATTCGCCGCCAGGATACTGACTGGGACCAGGGTTTGTAATCACATCACTCCAGTCTTGGAGTCTTTACACTGGCTCCCAGTCCGATTCAGAGTAGATTTTAAAATTATGATGCTGACATATAAAGCGTTGCATGGCTTGGCCCCTTATTATCTGTCGGAATTGTTAACTCCCTATACCCCAACTCGGAGACTGCGTTCATCTCAATCCAACTTGTTGACTGTTCCTCAAACACGCCTACGATCTATGGGTGACAGGGCTTTTTCTTCCTATGCTCCTGTCCTTTGGAATTCTCTGCCGCCTGATCTTAGAGAAGCACAGGGCTATGACATTTTTAAAGGTAGACTTAAGACCTATTTTTTTAAATTAGCATTTGATAGTTGATGTTACTTTTAATTGTTTTAATTTTGTATTGCTTGTTTTTGTATTGCTTGTTTTTGTATTGCTTGTTTTTTGTACAGCGCTTTGAGAAGTTGCCTTTAAAGGCGCTTTATAAAATAAAGTTTATTATTATTATTAGTGTTCAAAACAATGTTATATTTCATTTTATGAGCTAATGTTTCACCTGCTGAAGTCTGTCTCAGGTAAAAACATGGAGACATTACTACATCTGTTCTCTGCTGAGTTAACATTCGGACATAAACAGCTGAGAGGAAGCCAAAAACACAGAGAGACACGCCAAAACCTGCCACAAACACACAGAGATGTGCCAAAGACAGAGAAACCTGGCTCTGGTCCTGGTTTTGGTCCAGAGCCAGGACGTGATGAAACTGACACCGAGAGAAACAGGTGAGGTCTGTTCAGAGACAGAGACATGGCACCGATCCATTCAACTGTGCTTACAGCAGCTGGTCTAAACCAGGTCTAAACCGGGTCTAAACCGGGTCTAAACCGGGTCTGAACCGGGTCTGAACCGGGTCTTAAACCAGTTCTGAATCGGGTCTGAACCGGGTCTGAACCAGGTCTAAACCGGGTCTGGACCGGGTCTAGACCGGGTCTAAACCAGGTCTAAACCGGGTCTAAGCAGGTTTCAGGTAAAGTCCAGCCCCACAGTCCTTCACACACAGCAGATGGTCTTGGATCAGTTTCCATTTTATTTCTGAGACAAAAGAGGGACTTTGTAAAAGCCCCGTCACTGGATCCATCCTGGTCCTGAGTCGGGTCACAGTCGGGTCAGCGCTGCATTCACGGCCCACTGAGGAACTACCTTATAACAAACCAAATGTGCCGTACAAACAGGTTATTAATAAATAATGTGATAATAATGAGTAAAGCAGAAACATCCCCATGTCTTCAGTTCAAATATGCTTCTTTATGTGCGCGCAGTGGTCCATATGCAGCATCGATTATTTTGCTTTTTATCTTCACTCAAAAGTGATTTTTGTAATAATTTTAAGTATAAATTGTAACTCCAACATGTCTTTACATGTTTCTCACTGAAGATCAAACCCTGACACTCATCTCTTTTCTGAAACGTGAGTTAAATGTTTTGGTGAATAACTCTCTTCAATGAAACGTCTGAAGAGTTTGGATCAAGCTCTGAACTATTTCAGTTTTAGACAAATATTGAACTTTTTCAGAGAAAAGTTAATCCAGGTTGACTCCAAAAAAAGGTTTCCAAGTAATGTTTTAGTCAAGACCGCTCCGAGACCGAGACATGTCCGAGACCGGAGAGTATCAAGACTTTTAGCTACTGAGACTGAGTCATGACTTAGACCAGGTCCAGACTCACGGAGGTCAGTGTTTGAAGGAGACAGAGTTAATCCAGACTTAGACCAGGTCCAGACTCACGGAGGTCAGTGTTTGAAGGAGACAGAGTTAGTCCAGTCTTAGACCAGGTCCAGACTCACGGAGGTCAGTGTTTGAAGGAGACAGAGTTAGTCCAGACTTAGACCAGGTCCAGACTCACGGAGGTCAGTGTTTGAAGGAGACCGAGTTAGTCCAGTCTTGACCATGACAAGACCAGGACTTAGTAGTAGTAGTAAATAGTCTTAAGATCGACCTCATCGACTCTCAAGTCCTAAAACACTAGTATCAACAGAAACTTTTACAGCAACATTATTTCTATGGCTTTGAAAAAAAATACAACAAACTAAACCAAGTCTAAAACAGTATTTTATTTTGCTTTTCTGTAGCGGACTTCTACATTTCTTTCAGATATGATTTCTACTCAGCCGTAGTTAGGGCCTGAGTAGAGTCTGGTTTGAACAAAGCCGGGTCTGGATTGGACCAGAGCCACGTCGGACACAAAGAGCCCATTGTTTTCCAGAGTTCATCTGTGTTCAGAGATCCTTTCTGTGACGAAGGGAGGTCTCTGACTCTGTCCACACACCTGTCCCACTCTCCCCTCGTACGGTATCACCTCTACCATCGACCGACCACGGGCTCTGAGAGAAAACAGCTGCAGACCATCACCCAAACAAAACGCAAATAAATGACACCACGGCAAGTTTCCAGAACAAAACCTAGCCTAATAAAAAAGTTCTTATTGGTATATTAGACTGTTTTTAATTTTTTTCTTGGTCATCATGATTGATGTTGATGGTTCTCTCTCTTGTTGATGGTTCTCTCATGTTGATGGTTCTCTCTCATGTTGATTGTTCTCTCTCATGTTGATTGTTCTGTCTCATGTTGATGGTTCTCTCTCATGTTGATGGTTCTCTCATGTTGATGGTTCTCTCATGTTGATGGTTCTCTCATGTTGATGGTTCTCTCATGTTGATGGTTTTGTCTCATGTTGATGGTTCTGTCTCATGTTGATGGTTCTCTCTCATGTTGATTGTTCTCTCTCATGTTGATTGTTCTGTCTCATGTTGATGGTTCTCTCTCATGTTGATGGTTCTCTCATGTTGATGGTTCTATCTCATGTTGATGGTTCTCTCTCATGTTGATGGTTCTCTCTCATGTTGATGGTTCTCTCATGTTGATGGTTCTCTCATGTTGATGGTTCTCTCATGTTGATGGTTCTCTCATGTTGATGGTTTTGTCTCATGTTGATGGTTCTGTCTCATGTTGATGGTTCTCTCTCATGTTGATTGTTCTCTCTCATGTTGATTGTTCTGTCTCATGTTGATGGTTCTCTCTCATGTTGATGGTTCTCTCTTGTTGATGGTTCTCTCTCTCATGTTGATGGTTCTCTCTCATGTTGATGGTTCTCTCTCTCATGTTGATGGTTCTCTCTTGTTGATGGTTCTCTCTCATGTTGATGGTTCTCTCTCTCATGTTGATGGTTCTCTCTTGTTGATGGTTCTCTCTCATGTTGATGGTTCTCTCTCTCATGTTGATGGTTCTCTCATGTTGATGGTTCTCTCATGTTGATGGTTCTCTCATGTTGATGGTTCTCTCTTGTTGATGGTTCTGTCTCATGTTGATGGTTCTCTCTTGTTGATGGTTCTCTCTTGTTGATGGTTCTCTCTCATGTTGATGGTTCTCTCTCATGTTGATGGTTCTGTCTCATGTTGATGATTCTCTCTCATGTTGATGGTTCTGTCTCATGTTGATGGTTCTCTCATGTTGATGGTTCTCTCTTGTTGATGGTTCTGTCTCATGTTGACGGTTCTGTCTCATGTTGATGGTTCTCTCTCATGTTGATGGTTCTCTCTCTCATGTTGATGGTTCTCTCTCATGTTGATGGTTCTCTCTTGTTGATGGTTCTCTCATGTTGATGGTTCTCTCATGTTGATTTTTCTGTCTCTTGTTGAAGGTTCTCTCATGTTGATGGTTCTCTCTTGTTGATTTTTCTGTCTCTTGTTGAAGGTTCTCTCATGTTGAAGGTTCTCTCATGTTGATGGTTCTCGCCCATGTTGATGGTTCTCTCTCATGTTGATGGTTCTCTCTCTTGTTGATGGTTCTCTCTTGTTGATGGTTCTCTCTTGTTGATGGTTCTCTCTCATGTTGATGGTTCTCTCTCATGTTGACGGTTCTCTCTCATGTTGATGGTTCTCTCTCATGTTGATGGTTCTGTCTCATGTTGATGGTTCTCTCTCATGTTGATGGTTCTCTCTCATGTTGATGGTTCTCTCATGTTGATGGTTCTGTCTCATGTTGATGGTTCTGTCTCATGTTGATGGTTCTCTCTCATGTTGATGGTTCTCTCTCATGTTGATGGTTCTCTCTCATGTTGATGGTTCTCTCTCATGTTGATGGTTCTCTCATGTTGATGGTTCTCTCATGTTGATGGTTCTCTCATGTTGATGGTTCTCTCTTGTTGATGGTTCTGTCTCATGTTGATGGTTCTCTCTTGTTGATGGTTCTCTCTTGTTGATGGTTCTCTCTCATGTTGATGGTTCTCTCTCATGTTGATGGTTCTGTCTCATGTTGATGATTCTCTCTCATGTTGATGGTTCTGTCTCATGTTGATGGTTCTCTCATGTTGATGGTTCTCTCTTGTTGATGGTTCTGTCTCATGTTGACGGTTCTGTCTCATGTTGATGGTTCTCTCTCTCATGTTGATGGTTCTCTCTCATGTTGATGGTTCTCTCTCATGTTGATGGTTCTCTCTTGTTGATGGTTCTCTCATGTTGATGGTTCTCTCATGTTGATTTTTCTGTCTCTTGTTGAAGGTTCTCTCATGTTGATGGTTCTCTCTTGTTGATTTTTCTGTCTCTTGTTGAAGGTTCTCTCATGTTGAAGGTTCTCTCATGTTGATGGTTCTCGCCCATGTTGATGGTTCTCTCTCATGTTGATGGTTCTCTCTCTTGTTGATGGTTCTCTCTTGTTGATGGTTCTCTCTTGTTGATGGTTCTCTCTCATGTTGATGGTTCTCTCTCATGTTGATGGTTCTCTCTCATGTTGATGGTTCTCTCTCATGTTGATGGTTCTGTCTCATGTTGATGGTTCTCTCTCATGTTGATGGTTCTCTCTCATGTTGATGGTTCTCTCTCATGTTGATGGTTCTCTCTCATGTTGATGGTTCTCTCTCTCATGTTGATGGTTCTCTCTCATGTTGATGGTTCTCTCTCATGTTGATGGTTCTCTCTCATGTTGATGGTTCTCTCTTGTTGATGGTTCTCTCATGTTGATGGTTCTCTCTTGTTGATGGTTCTCTCTCATGCTGATGGTTCTCTCTCTCATGTTTATGGTTCTCTCTCATGCTGATGGTTCTCTCTCTCATGTTGATGGTTCTCGCCCATGTTGATGGTTCTTTCTCTCATGTTGATGGTTCTCTCTTGTTGATGGTTCTCTCATGTTGATGGTTCTCTCATGTTTATGGTTCTCTCTCATGCTGATGGTTCTCTCTCTCATGTTGATGGTTCTCACCCATGTTGATGGTTCTTTCTCTCATGTTGATGGTTCTCTCTCATGTTGATGGTTCTCTCTCATGTTGATGGTTCTCTCATGTTGATGGTTCTCTCATGTTGATGGTTCTCTCTCATGTTGATGGTTCTCTCTCATGTTGATGGTTCTGTCTCATGTTGATGGTTCTCTCTCATGTTGATGGTTCTGTCTCATGTTGATGGTTCTCTCTCATGTTGATGGTTCTCTCTCATGTTGATGGTTCTGTTCCGTAACAAGGACTCATCTCCAGTGATTAGTGACTGAGGTTCTAGCACACGACGCATACAATAAAGAAAACAGGCCTTTACACTGGAGCCTACAGAGTCCTGTTTGGACTTAATACATTAAAATGTTCTTTCTGAGGAACTTGCAGCTGGGATAGTCTCTACTTGTAACAAACGCTGTGGCGTTGGTAACTGCAGCAGCACAGAGAGGGATCTGCGCCCTCTACTGGATAGAGATACATGGTGCTGCTTTAAATCAGATTCTCAGTGAAATCAGCAAAGTTTTTACTAAATATTACCAGTGTTTCATCGTTTGAGCCTCGGCAGCAAAAGGCTTTTAAGTAAAGAAACATTAGGCCTGAGATCAGACGCTTTTGATTGAATACATTTTGCAGAAAACATTACAAATGAATGAAAAGACTCAGATGTGCTGTTTATTCTCTCCCTGTGAATGTGAGCTCAGTGTTTTGGCCTAATGTGGCCTGGACGTCAGTTTTGTGATCAGTTCAACCATAATTTGTGACTCCAACAGAAATGTGTACTGAGGCTCAAACAGTGATACAGCAACTTTTCTTTTTGAAAAAGTCACGTTTAAGCTCTGTGGTCTACTTGGTTAGATTCAGATAAATGACACACCAGATTTTCTTCCAAAAACACAGAGAGACCAGAGAGATTTGGGACGAGTCCAGACCTGGTCCTGGTCCAGAGAATCCAGTCCAAAAGCTAAAACTGATGAGAGAAAGCTTCTGTCAGAATCACAGCCAGAGACTTATCAATGTGTTTGAGTGAATGAGTTTTCACTTTAACACCGACCTCTCCATCAGCTGTGATTAACACAAAACAACTCTCAAAACCCAAAGAGTATCATCCTGAACTAAACCCAGAGCCACTGAGAGAAGAGTTAAAAAGAGCTTGTCTCTGTTTTGAGTTTGGCCTCAGGCTCGGGTTTAACTGAAGCAACAGGAAATTAGACAAAAAAACAGAGAAAACAGGATGAAACCAGTGGAATATACAAAAGAAGGAGGAAGGAAGATCTTTCTGCAACCAACTGGACAAATTATTAAATAAAAAGGCAAAGGTGAGAATCGTGGAGCAAATTGTACTTTTCAAGCTTCACTTCCTGTGACTTTAGAGCTGTTCAGACCCTGTCCTGTTCAGACCCTGTCCCATTCAGAGTCTGTCCCGTTCAGACCCTGTCCCGTTCAGAGTCTGTCCCGTTTAGATCCTGTCCCTTTCAGAGTCTGTCCCGTTCAGACCCTGTCCCGTTCAGACCCTGTCCCGTTCAGACCCTGTCCCGTTCAGAGTCTGTCCCGTTCAGAGTATGTCCTGTTCAGACTCTGTCTGTCTGAATATTTTTTGTGTTTGTGAGTTTTTTTGTGAGTGTTGGATTCTTGTGAACCGTCCAGATTCAGAGTTACACAAGTGTAGATTTAACTCAATATGTTTAAACATCTCCTGAAAACGGGTTCTCAGGAGTGCCCTGCTCAAACTGAACAAAAAGACTTGTTTTGTCATGAGGTCATTTAGTCGAGTCCATCCATGACACCCAGCCTAAAGCCCGCTCCTGACTCCTGTTGTGCTGCTGTTTTCTTGTTGGAAGCAGAGTTTGTTAAAAAGATGTCGATTTTGAGGAAGTGGATGCAGACAGCTGTAATCCTCCAATTTCCTCTGCAGTAATCAGCTCTGGAGCCGCTCCGACTTTAAATCAGGACCATGCTGCTCTCTCTCAGCGGGGTTCAGTGTCTCTGTGAGGACGCTGCTGCTGCATGTTTCACCCACAGACCTCTTCATACTCGGAGAGAAGAGTGTTCACAGCAGCGCAGATTTGTTAATAAAGAGACTTTATCTGGATTAAACCGATCACAGAAATGAGATTAAAATAATGAATATAAAAGGAATATGTTTGTCCAGGAAAAGCTCTTTGTGACACTTTTTCTCTTTGGGTCTCATTGCCTCTGAGAACAGGACGAGCCTAAAAGCAACACCAGCAGCACTGACCAAATAAGAACGTGAGGTTAGAGTATGAGCTCTAAGGGCCTGTAACAGTGGGACAGAAGAAACTCAATAGAGCTGTGGATTCATCTTGAAACAGGCCCCAGAGTGTGGACCAGGACCTGTGACCTCTGAACCAGACCTGTGACCTCTGAACCAGACCTGTGACCTCTGAACAAGAGCTGTGACCTCTGAACCAGACCTGTGACCTCTGAACCAGACCTGTGACCTCTGAACAAGAGCTGTGACCTCAGAACAAGACCTGTGACCTCTGAACCAGACCTGTGACCTCTGAACAAGAGCTGTGACCTCAGAACAAGACCTGTGACCTCTGAACCAGACCTGTGACCTGTGACCTCTGAACCAGACCTGTAACCTCAGAACAAGACCTGTGACCTCTGAACCAGACCTGTGACCTCTGAACCAGACCTGTGACCTCTGAACAAGACCTGTGACCTCTGAACAAGACCTGTGACCTCTGAACCAGACCTGTGACCTGTGACCTCTGAACCAGACCTGTGACCTCAGAACAAGACCTGTGACCTCTGAACCAGACCTGTGACCTCTGAACCAGACCTGTGACCTCAGAACAAGACCTGTGACCTCAGAACAAGACCTGTGACCTCTGAACCAGACCTGTGACCTGTGACCTCTGAACCAGACCTGTGACCTCAGAACAAGACCTGTGACCTCTGAACCAGACCTGTGAACTCTGAACAAGAGCTGTGACCTCTGAACCAGACCTGTGACCTCAGAACAAGACCTGTGACCTCTGAACCAGACCTGTGACCTCAGAACAAGACCTGTGACCTCTGAACCAGACCTGTGACCTCAGAACAAGACCTGTGACCTCTGAACCAGACCTGTGACCTCAGAACAAGACCTGTGACCTCTGAACAAGACCTGTGACCTCTGAACCAGACCTGTGACCTCTGAACCAGACTTGTGACCTTAGAACAAGACCTGTGACCTCTGAACCGAATTGTGACCTGTGACCTCTGAACAGACCTGTGACCTCTGAACAGGACCAGAGTCGGTCTGGACTGGGACTTGTCAGGACTTGTTGACTCTAAAGCCCTGGGACGGAGCTGCTCGGTGGAAACAGGTCGTGTTTGAGGTTAATTGCTTCAGCGACAAAAGTGTCAGGAGCCAAACTAACGACGGGAACAATGTGGCTGTTCTCTGAGCTCTTCATTAACTCTGACGGAGCGAGGGACGGAGGAGAAAACAGGGGCAAACGAGGGAAGGAAACCTGGCAGAGACCCTGAACGAGACACGGACCAGAGCCTCAACAGGACTCCAGCACAAACGGGTCAGAGTCAGGACTAAAGTCCTCAGAGAACCTCCAGGGTTCAGCACTGAACAAGTACGGTCGTGACGAGGGGCCCCGGCGCAGGTTTTAATGAAGGGCCCTAAAGTTATGGACACTAACTTCTTAGATCAAAGCCATATGACGATAATTACATCACACATTACATAATCAGAAGCTGGACAGACTCAGGCTTCAGTCACATATAAGTGAATAAAAACTATGTGTCTGTAAAGAAATAAACCTCAACCTCACGACAAACTGCCTTTTGTCCGTCTCCTCAGTCCCTTATTGAACTGAGCCAGTCACCCGACACACAAACAGCAACATGAATCATCTCTTTATCTTTTTGAACTCACTGTGAAAGAAAGATGTTCTTGTCTGAGTCCATTTGCTTAACAGCCTTTTGAAAATATTTTCTTTCAAAACTAAATTCTTTTAACATACTTTCATATTGTTGTTTGTTCAATGAATTCAAATCGAGTCAATTTCTGTCGATCAACCTCACAACCACAGTTTCAGAGCGTCGGGACGATCCAGGACTATACACTGTACATTTACTAGTAATCCATCTTATACACAGCAGTACACAGGGGCAGAGCAAAAAGAACAGGAGACCATTTCACATAAATCCAGTCTTCTTTGGAAATAACATGTGGATATTGTCAAGTTCAGAACCAAACATGGATAATGCAGCAGCGAACGGCCCAGAGACAGAGTGTGTCGGACGAATGCTTCTTAAAAAAGAAGAGCTTAAAACTCCAAAAATCCCATCACATTCCATTTATTTGCCTTTATGTAAGTTTCACATTCAAAAGACTGTTCCTGCTCAGGATCAACACCTGGTGTCTTTAACGCAGTGGGCGGAGCTACAAATGTCTTCTACAGAAGAGCAAACCAGAAACTCCACAAACAAAACAGTTTATGTCCTCAGACTGAGAACAGATATACCCCAGTCCTTTACTAGAGCTAAACCGGGTCTAAACCGGGTCTAAACCGGGTCTAAACCAGGACTAAACCGGGTCTAAACCAGGACTAAACCGGGTCTAAACCAGGACTAAACCAGGACTAAACCGGGTCTAAACCAGGACTAAACCAGGACTAAACCGGGTCTAAACCAGGACTAAACCGGGTCTAAACCGGGTCTAAACCGGGTCTAAACCAGGACTAAACCGGGTCTAAACCAGGACTAAACCAGGACTAAACCGGGTCTAAACCAGGACTAAACCGGGTCTAAACCGGGTCTAAACCGGGACTAAACCAGGACTAAACCGGGTCTAAACCAGGTCTAAACCAGGTCTAAACCAGGTCTAAACAGGTCTAAACCAGGACTAAACCAGGTCTAAACAGGTCTAAACCAGGTCTAAACCAGGTCTAAACCAGGTCTAAACCAGGTCTAAACCAGGACTAAACCAGGTCTAAACCAGG
This sequence comes from Perccottus glenii, assembly GCA_024416835.2. Taxonomy (NCBI): domain Eukaryota; kingdom Metazoa; phylum Chordata; class Actinopteri; order Gobiiformes; family Odontobutidae; genus Perccottus; species Perccottus glenii. Next base: position 29,679,017 of record CM044559.2, read on the forward strand.
TCTAAACCAGGTCTAAACCAGGTCTAAACCAGGACTAAACCGGGTCTAAACCAGGTCTAAACCAGGTCTAAACCAGGTCTAAACCAGGTCTAAACCAGGACTAAACCAGGTCTAAACCAGGTCTAAACCAGGTCTAAACAGGTCTAAACCAGGACTAAACCAGGTCTAAACAGGTCTAAACCAGGACTAAACCAGGTCTAAACAGGTCTAAACAGGTCTAAACCAGGACTAAACCAGGTCTAAACCAGGTCTAAACAGGTCTAAACCAGGACTAAACCAGGACTAAACCAGGTCTAAACAGGTCTAAACAGGTCTAAACCAGGTCTAAACCAGGACTAAACCAGGTCTAAACAGGTCTAAACAGGTCTAAACCAGGTCTAAACCAGGACTAAACCAGGTCTAAACAGGTCTAAACAGGTCTAAACAGGTCTAAACCAGGACTAAACCAGGTCTAAACAGGTCTAAACAGGTCTAAACCAGGTCTAAACCAGGACTAAACCAGGTCTAAACCAGGTCTAAACAGGTCTAAACAGGTCTAAACCAGGTCTAAACCAGGACTAAACCAGGTCTAAACAGGTCTAAGTCCAGAGCTGTGGGACCTCGGTTTGAACAGATTCAAAGGAAAGGCTTTAAATCAATAAAAGAGCATCTGATCAACAACTTGAACACATTATGTTCTATTTAAATGATAACTTGAGGAATCTTCTTTTAAAGCTTGTTCTTGTCAAACACAGCTGTCGTTATTAAACTGAGATGGACGAACGTTAAACTAAAAAAGTCTGAACAGAAACAGAAACAGCGGCGAATGAAGGAGGAGCGGTTAAATGATCGGAACAAGTCTGATCTTAAACTCTTTAAACTTTTCAGTCAAACGCGTTAATTCAGAGAATGAAAGATTTTATTGTACTGACACACTTTCCGAGTGTTTTTAAACGCATCTACTGAATCTAAAGACCGTAAATGTAAAGGACTTAAATAATGAAGAGAGTGGAAGCTACGACTAAGAAACAAAGATAAACGGGCTGTAGGGGACATTAATGTGTCAGTGCGTAAAGAGTCAAAGGAGCAGAATAATGTCACAGCTTTGATTTTTAACTCTAATAATTCAACCCAAGTGCGTTAAAAGAAAGAAACTAAAACGTGAAAGCGCAGAACGGCGTCAGATGAAAGAGTAAGAGCTCAAACTGATCAGATCTTCATCAGAGACGGACCTCTTCTTCAGCCTAATCTCTAAATGTCACGTGACACACAGAGTTAATTGTAAACGTCCAAAAGCAGAAGGCAGTCAAATAAAAGAGAAAACACAGTCTTTTGGCAAAAGTTAAAGTGAACTTTGAAGCAAAGTGAGGAGTAAATGAGAGAAAAGCAGTTCAAGTAAATATCATTGAATATAATCACATTTTTTCTGGAAATAATAATCATATTAAAGTATTTAAGTGTCGGGAACGGCGCGTAAAGTAAGAAGGATTTCTGAAGAATTAAAGCCTAAAGGAAACTCTTGTAGTGGTTCTGAGAGAAGCGCGTGAACCCGTGGAATAAAAGGAAATAAAGGAGAGACATTTCCAGCTAAAGTCTTTGAGGAAAAAGGAGGAAAAGTAAAAGAATGGGAAATAAAAAGAGAAAAGGAGACAATGTTCCAGCAGCAGATGAAAAATGATGCGTTTAAAGAACGAGAGAAAAACGTGTTCATTTAAAGAGGACTGAGTGAAATAAAAGAGAAAATCTGTTTGTTTGTTTTATAATTTAAAACCCCATAAGAAGCACTTAAAACGAGCAGAGACTCAAAGAAAAGAGACGGCTCCGTGCGTCAAACTAAAGCTGGATCAAGTTATTGGAGCCAAATAAAAATGAAAAACCCACCTTTTTAATCTTAATAAAAATATTTCAAGAAGAACGAGAAGGACAAAGACAGAGACTCTGGAATAAAGGATAAAAGAGAAAATTACAGGAATTTAATTTAAAAAGACGCTCAGGTGAAATAATAAAAGGCGTAAGAGAGGCTTTAGGACAAAACAGAGAGACTTGATCAAAGACAGAACACCTTTGGAAACACACTCAGGAGACTGTTACAGCTGGACTCTGTAACAGTCCTTTTTTAAATCAACAAATACATATAAATAAGTTACAGCCAAAAAACAAAGAGGGATGTGTTTTTAAAAGTGGCTTAAATGTGGAAAACAAATCAGACAAAATCCCACCCTTTAGAGCTGCCGTGGCAATAATTACAGACTCAGCCTCAAATAAAGGTACAACACCGAAAACAAGCAGGATTCTTTTTAAAACAGACAAAAAACTCAACGGACAAACATTAGAAAATACGCCAAACTGCGTTTATAGCAATAATTACAGAGTTCAAAAACGGCACAAATAAAAGCAACAGATCCAGGACCAGTTACAGCCAAAGAACCAAGAGCAACGTGTTTTAAAAAGACAAACGCGTCCAAAGCCAGCCCTTTAAAGCCAGAGAGACAGAGTTTTACAGCAACAATTACACGGTTTGAAAAAAGCGTCCAGAACAGCAGCAGCAGACTCTGAGAAGTTCCAGCAGGACAACACAGAGGACAGCTCTTTAAACAAGTTCAAACGCGGGAAACAAAGGCGTCAAAAGCGTCAAAAAGCCCCAGACTCACCATCCACCAGGTGCGCGCGGAGATGTCGTAGCACAGCTGCCATTTGATGGAGCCTTCCGAGCCTTTTCCTGCCGCCATCCCGCCGTCCGCGAGCCTCATCCCCGGCCGCGCGCTGCTGCTGCGTGACTCGAGCGCAGTGAGACGCGACACTCTCCGCCGCGCACGAACGGAGCCAACGCGGCGTCAACAACAAGAAGAAGAGGCAGAAGAAAGAGGCGCTGATAAAAGACGGAGCTGAGGCGAGGCACGAGCTGCGCAGCTCGTGGCGAGGTGAGCGGGACACACACTGCTGACGGACACGCTCCCACTCACGGGCATGCGCGCACGCCCCGGGGCCGCGCAGAGGAGCGGAAGGAGAAGGGGGCGTTTTGTCTTACGCTTCACTGAGAGAGATGCGCGGCGGGATTTTCTGATGATTTTTGACCAAATGAATGAACTTTGAGACCGGACTAAAGAGAGAATAGACTTTTAAAAGTCTACACCTGAAGCTTTAAAACTGCTGCGAACGTGAGCAGAACTGGTTTTTAAAGGCTGCTTGTGATGAGTCTTGGACGGGATTGTTTTTGTGATTTATCTAGAATTATAACTGAACTGTGAGCGTAGCTGGCAGTTCTAACAGGTGCCTTCATTCTTTTGAGTTAAACCACGAACAGACTGAAAGTCTTAAATGAACAAATGACAGATTATTGAAAAGCTGCTGGCTCCAAACTCAAACTAAAGTGGCTCAGATTCAAGCGCGTGTCTTCTGCGTTTTCACTAAATCCGACTCAAAACGAACTGAATTCTTTTAAAGCTTCGTAAATCTACAAAGGTACAGTTAAAATGAGACGGAAATCGCAGGAAAGGTTCGGTTGCTTTTTAAGGCTGTGGCAGTGTCTTTTGGACTTTTTCCGTCTGTTCTTGTTATAGATCCACAAACCCTAACTTTCTCAGAGACACAACTTTAATCAACTGTGACTTAATCCTTTGAACAACGTCTCTCAAATAAACGCTTCTTGTCGTTTCTTCTTAAAATTTACGAATTGTATCTTTCCCAGAGACAGAAGCTCTAACGCCTCCGACGGAACTTAAACTCCTGCAAAAGTCCTCTTCAGTCAAAACGCTTTATTCAAAATAATACTTATGTGCCGTTTTGTTTTTCCATAATTACGATTAAATGAGGAGCCAGGCTCTGAGCCCACTTTAAGACAGCCTCACGTTAGGATTCACGCAAGTTCACAAATGATCCAGACTCTTTGCTTTTCACGCGTCTTCCCTGCCACTTCTCCTTGTCTCCTTTGAGGTTCCTTCCTAAATCCACAAAGTTCAGCTCGAGCAGAGGCAGGACAGGCTCCAGAAGTCCGCTGCGGTGGCTTTAATGAGGCTCATAAACAAACGCCTCCTACGTTGTGTCTCGGCGCCTCTTCGCGTCCTGTGCCTTTTCCCTGGTCCTTCCTCTGAGCAGTCCTCGTGGTGTTCGGGTCAAAACCACGGCCAAAAAACACCGTTGAACTCGCTCCAAACTTGACCTTTAACGAGACAGGTAGATGCGGACACGGCGTGACGTAAGACACGGAGCCAAACCTGGAGCTGGACTAAAGCCATTCAAACCCAGAGTTAACGCGTCTTTTTAGAGTTGTTTTAGACTTTACTTTGGTTTTACAGCTTTTTCAGGTTAAATACTAAACAAATAAAACGGACCAAAAAAGACCAAATGCTTTTCAGAGGCAGGTTATTGAGAGGAAACGAGGGAGAAGTGAAAAAAAAACGAGGGAGGTTTTGGGCAGAACAGATGGAAGCGTTTACGGTGCCATCATTTTCTTGTTTAGTTTCCATCCGCGCTGCCCTTCTCCACCTCCACCTTTCCCACTGCTCCATCTGCGCCTCGGACCCTCAACAAAACCCGGGAAAAAGACCACTTCCCCGGAGGAACAAGAAAACAGGACAGCGGGGCGAGCTAGGACACGTAGCCGGGAGAGGAGTCACCTTCCCCGGTTTAGATTTTAGTGAGTGCCCGCTAAAGACCGTGGTTAAAAATAAATCTTTATTACATCTTGAATTTAAATGATATTATTATTAATATTTCATATTCATTGTTGGTGCTTTTTCATAATAAAGATTGACCGGAGAAACCAGAGAACCAGGACACCGAGGTGAGGAAGGAAACGTAGCCGGGAGAGACGCCACCTTCCCCGGCTTAGATTCCAGTGAGTTCCCGCTGAGGACGTTTAATGTAAATGGTTATTATAACAAGAGATTTATGTTTTAAAAATGCCTAATTATACTTATAATAATCGGGTTCTACGGAGGAGCAGGACACCGAGGCCAGCAAGGACACTGAGCCGAGAAACGATGCACCTCCCCCGGTTTGGATTCCAGGCAGTACCCGCTGAAATAACCCCGGAGGAAAAGGACCATGAAAATAATCATTATATATATATATATTAAATGTTTTATAATAATCCACATTTAATGCTAAAATAATGTAGGAATAGCTTTGTTGTTTCTAATTTGGCTTTAGAGTAATTGATCTTAATTGATTTACTTTAATTAACTTCTATTTTATTATAATAAACAATACATATTAATTAATTTCAAGACTTGCCAAAACATGTTGATAATCAAAACAATAAAAGAAATTACACAGATTTATATTAAAATATGGCCTTTAACACAAGTCAATAATTCAGAAATATTCTGAAACAATAAAAAAACAAATGTATTATTTGAACATTTTGTGAAATACATCCAGTGATATTTTTAGGGGTATTTTTTGAGAATAAATTAAATGCCCATATTTGTATAAATGTTAAAAAACATTTTAAAGGCATTAAAATAATCCACAATATTTTTTAATAAATCAGTGTTTTTGTTTCTAAATACACTGCTTTAAAATATGTTCAGTGACATCATCATATTGTTTAAAAAGTATAAAAATGAATTTAATCAGGCTTTATAAATACATTATTTTCTATAATTTTACTAAAACTGCAGGGTTTAAAATAAAGACGGCACATTCGTAATTTGAATGTGTTTTTTCTCAAACTCTGGAGGCAACAAGGAAAAAAACAGAAGTAAACTTTTGGGTTTATTTGGAGCCATACGACACATTCAACAAGAAACATTTAAATAAAACAATATAATACAATGACAAATGAACAAGACGTGTGACAAAAACATTAGACAGCAGTTCTTTTCCTAAAAAGTGATTAATAACTTGCACAAGTCTGAATTCAAAAGAGAAACGCTGCTCAGGACGTGACAACCTTTTGGTAAAAGACAAGGAATAAAAAACAAAAGACTTCAGTTTATTTGAGCTGTTCTTTAATCTAAGGTCTGTTTTTAAGGCTTGGACCTGAAGGTCAGGGTTCAGGTTTGGAGAAACAGACAGGAGCAGCACAAATGAGTCCAGAAACTGATCTCAGGTTTTAGTTGGATTTAAACAGGTTTTGGGTGGTTTTGCTGAAGAGGAGTTGATCAGAACTGGACTTGGACAAAACCAGGTCTAAACCAGGTCTAATCCAGGTCTAATCCAGGTTCTTAAAGGGCTTTACAAACTGAAAAGAACCAGTTAAAACTTGGTTCAGGTTAAACACATCTGACTCAGAGAGCAGCAGCCGGGATCAGACCGGTCTTTGTTTAGACCTCAGTCCCGGTCGGGTTAAGTCCGGTCTTTAATGTTGTGCAAAAGCTGATGTGGCGTGAACCAAGTTTAAACAGAGAACCACAGCAGGAGCTGCAGACCTCGAGGAAACACCAGATTAAATCAAAGAAATACCATTGACTTTATGAAAGGTGGAAGTTTGATGAAGTGCAGAGTCTCGTTGGAGTCATCGCTGTCGTGTGTTGTGTGTGCTCGACTCGATTAGAACTAATCATACAACTTTAGCCAAAGGTGAACCTGTTTTTACATCATTCACTCGAGTCCTTCAGAAACAGACACGTTTTTTTGTGTTTTTGATTTTGTAAAGTATCTGTGTAGATTCATTTTAAAACATCCCGGTTCAAAGATATTCCCAAAAAGAACACCAAAAATCACCACAAGAGAAAAAAAAGTTCATCCAAACACCATCTTCAGTTGGAAAGTTACAGAACAGGAACTAAAGTAAATACTCACATGACCATTATGTTTAGCAGCAGAATATATTTCTGACAGTTCCTTATGAAGGACTCTGAGAACATCTGGGACAGGCTTCAGCTCGAGCCCAGAGTTAGAACGAAACAGAACAGCCTCAACTTTAACAATGTTCAAGAGGAAATTCAAAACCTTCCTCTTTAGCTCCGCCTACATTACAATATAAAGTGTTTTTTATCTTTTTTTATTCTAAATCTTGTCTGTGAACTTTAAATTAGTCTTTTATTTCTGTAAAGCACTTTGAGTGAATAGTGCTGTAGAAATAATTGAGACATTTATTTTGTAAAGGGTTACATTAAAGAGTTCTGTGACACAAATGAATCCTTGTATTCTTCTGGACTCTCCGACTCTGACACTTTCAGACGAATTTTGTGCCTAAACCAAGTCGTGCTGTAAAGGTTCCTCTGGGAGGAACACACTTGTCTCAGTAAATATGAGTGACAGAGGTTTGGGACGGTCGCTGCCCTTTAACCTTTAACCCCTCTCTCTCATGAACCTGCTTCAGTCACATTCCTCTGAGCCTCACAAAGAGCCTCTGTCTGCTCCAGCTACCCTCTCTACACAAGCCCCGCCCACTCCTCCTTACACCTGAGGGAAGCCCCACCCCCTCCCTGCCTCACGTGCAGACACTTCAGGTCATTCTTCGACATTACTTGAAGCAGACTCTAAACTCTGGTCTCGGTCTTTAATAATAATAATAATAATCTTTATTTTTATATAGTGCTTTTCCACCTACTGTAGGCACATCAAACACTTTACATACATTAAACTAATCACCTGTGTTACACAACACTCACTGGAGGCAATGTAGGTTAAGTGTCTTGCCCAAGGACACAACGACAGTGTGTGGGGGAGAGCGGGATGTTATGATGTTTTTTGGGATGTTTCGAGCGAGGATCGAACCGCCCCCGCCGGTCGAAGGACGGCCGCTCTACCCACTGAGTAACTCAAAGGACGGACCAGGTCTAGACCTGGTCTTAGTCCAGACCTCGTCTGGGTCTGGACCTGGTCTTGGTGCGGTCTTGTCTACAACAGAACTCCTGAAAAAATAAACACAATGAGAACAATGTATGGTTTAGTCCTGGTTTAGTCCTGGTTTAGACCTGGTTTAGTCCTGGTTTAGTCCTGGTTTAGACTTGGTTTAGTCCTGGTTTAGACTTGGTTTAGTCCTGGTTTAGTCCTGGTTTAGTCCTGGTTTAGTCCTGGTTTAGACTTGGTTTAGTCCTGGTTTAGTCCTGGTTTAGTCCTGGTTTAGACCTGGTTTAGTCCTGGTTTAGACCTGGTTTAGTCCTGGTTTAGTCCTGGTTTAGACCTGGTTTAGACCTGGTTTAGTCCTGGTTTAGACCTGGTTTAGTCCTGGTTTAGTCCTGGTTTAGACCTGGTTAAGACCCGGTTTAGTCCTGGTTTAGTCCTGGTTTAGTCCTGGTTTAGACCTGGTTTGGTCCTGGTTTGGTCCTGGTTTAGTCCTGGTTTAGACCTGGTTTAGTCCTGGTTTAATCCTGGTTTAGATCTGGTTTAGATCTGGTTTAGACCTGGTTTAGTCCTGGTTTAGTCCTGGTTTAGACCTGGTTTAGATCTGGTTTAGACCTGGTTTAGTCCTGGTTTGGTCCTGGTTTGGTCCTGGTTTAGTCCTGGTTTAGACCTGGTTTAGACCTGGTTTAGTCCTGGTTTAGTCCTGGTTTAGACCTGGTTTAGTCCTGGTTTAGTCCTTGTTTAGTCCTGGTTTAGACCTGGTTTAGTCCTTGTTTAGACCTGGTTTAGACCTGGTTTAGACCTGGTTTAGTCCTGGTTTAGTCCTGGTTTAGACCTGGTTTAGAATTGGTTTAGTCCTGGTTTAGACCTGGTTTCGTTGAACCAGTCTCACGTCTTTGACTCGTCTCCTGTCACTGTCTCCGAGCCTGTTCCTCTGTAGACCTCTGAGGACCTGCAGCTGCTCGGATTAGTCCCGCTTTAGTCCCAGTTTGTCCCCGCTCTGGTCCCGCAGAGGTTTGGGTGAGAACATATTGAAGGCTGGCAGCCGTCGGCACCATCTGCCTCTGAGTCAGAGCCAAGAGCCTCTCAGTGAGTCGACAGGAGCCAGAGGGGCCCGTCTCCAGAGCTGCTTCTGCAACAACACTCAACAACGACACCCGGAGACACTCAGAGACACCCAGAGACACTCGGAGACACCCGGAGACACTCAGAGACACCCGGAGATACTCAGAGACACTCGGAGACACTCGGAGACACTCAGAGACACTCAGAGACACCCAGAGACACTCAGAGACACTCGGAGACACTCAGAGACACTCAGAGACACTCAGAGACACCCGGAGACACTCAGAGACACTCAGAGACACTCAGAGACACTCGGAGACACTCAGAGACACTCGGAGACACTCAGAGACACTCAGAGACACTCAGAGACACCCGGAGACACTCAGAGACACTCAGAGACACTCGGAGACACCCGGAGACACTCAGAGACACCCAGAGACACTCAGAGACACTCAGAGACACTCGGAGACACTCAGAGACACTCGGAGACACCCGGAGACACTCGGAGACACCCGGAGATACTCAGAGACACTCGGAGACACTCAGAGACACTCAGAGACACTCAGAGACACCCGGAGACACTCGGAGACACCCGGAGACACTCAGAGACACCCGGAGATACTCAGAGACACTCGGAGACACTCAGAGACACTCAGAGACACTCAGAGACACCCGGAGACACTCAGAGACACTCAGAGACACTCGGAGACACCCGGAGACACTCAGAGACACCCAGAGACACTCAGAGACACTCAGAGACACTCGGAGACACTCAGAGACACTCGGAGACACCCGGAGACACTCAGAGACACCCGGAGATACTCAGAGACACTCGGAGACACTCGGAGACACTCAGAGACACTCAGAGACACCCGGAGACACTCAGAGACACCCGGAGACACTCAGAGACACCCAGAGACACTCGGAGACACCCAGAGACACTCAGAGAGTTTTCCCTCAATGTTTGTATGACTTTTCGGTTTCGGTCGTACTGTTTGTCAATATTGTTCTATTCGAGGAATGGCTACGGTTCTTTTATGGAGGCCTGCAGATCAGTGCAAGTTTAGTAAAAGTTTGTTAAAATGCCTTGAATGAAGTTTGAGTCGTGCTGCACCAGACCTGGACCTGAGAAGACTATAATACTTACGAACACATAATAGAGCTGACTCATTTCAAACCCTCGGCTACATCTTCTTTAGTCTTCACAAGTCATTCAGGTTTAGTCACTTTCAAACTTCCTGAGTCTGTTTGCCGACTCGTCTCTTCGCTCTGACGCCTCAGAGTGAACAGAGAGGTTGGAGCTGCTGTCAGTCCTCTTCAGGCTGATGAGGCTGACAGACTTGGCTGCCTTTCACAGCAGCTCTCTCTGATTCTCTCTGATTTGCCAAGATGGACAGAGAGCAGCCAGCGTCCGTCTGCGTCCAACAAAACCCCTCTGAGCGTCTCTTTTCGGGGACGTACGCCCCGCTTTGGCACCGGGGCCTTTTGGCTGCCGTACCCCGTGACTTCAGGCTCAGGTTTTCTCGTTTGTTTCGTCTTGAGTGGAAACGGCGGCGGACAAATGGCTGCAGAAGTTTGGAGTTTGCTGCCAAAGCCGAGCGTCAGAATTGATGAGTGGACTTTGATAATCCGTTACGACACGAGGAAAGGTCAAAGCAGAAATAGGCTCCAAGGACGAGTTCTGAGGGAAAAGACTCATTAATTCACTGTCACTGTAGAAAATCCTCCAAAAGACACGCAACTTTCACCAACCTTTGACTCAGTTTGAAACCAACGTGTCTTGTTAACTGTTTTTGCACTAAAGTTGGATTTTAACAGGTTTTATTGAGAAAGACACAGGTCTATTTTTGCAAATCATGGAAAATGGACAAGAGTTGTATGAAAATTATAAGTATAAAAATAAGAGCTGGTGTTCCTTCTGTTTTTGCAGCGAACGCCGAGATACTCCAGTTCTTTAGACACGAACAGCTGATGTTGTTTGGAGCCGCTGCCAGGACTCAGACCTCAGAGCAGAGCCAGAGACATGTGGAGCAGCAAGTGTTTTATCTCTGACTCTTTCAGACATGGACTGTCATTAGTTTGATGTCATGTATTTTTTTTCTTTTTGTTTTTATTATTTCCAATGTATTGCGTATATTGTTTGTAATTGAGCCCCTGTGACAAAGAAATCACCCTCAAGGATTAAAAAAAGAAATGTAATTTATCAAAATCGTATATTTTAAATATATGGACACTTCCTCCTGCTGCTCCGGGGGAATACTGGAACAATCACTAGCCAGACCATCCAAGACCCACGGCCTGTGTGAGCGTGCTCGTGTCCCGTGAGCGTGCTCGTGTCCCGTGAGTGTGCTCGTGTACTGTGAGCGTGCCCGTGTCCTGTGAGCGTGCCCGTGTCCCGTGTCCTGTGAGCGTGCTCGTGTCCTGTGAGCGTGCCCGTGTCCCGTGTCCTGTGAGCGTGCTTGTGTCCTGTGAGCGTGCCCTGGTCCCGTGTCCTGTGAGCGTGCTTGTGTCCTGTGAGCGTGCCCTGGTCCCGTGTCCTGTGAGCGTGCTTGTGTCCTGTGAGCGTGCCCTGGTCCCGTGTCCTGTGAGCGTGCTCGTGTCCTGTGAGCGTGTCCTGTGAGCGTGTCCTGTGAGTATGGCCGTGTCCTGTGAGCATGCCCGTGTCCTGTGAGCGTGCCTGTGTCCCGTGTCCTGTGAGCGTGTCCTATGTCCTGTGAGCATGGACGTGTCCTGTGAGTGTACCCGTGTCCCGTGAGCGTGTCCTGTGTCCTGTGAGTATGGCCGTGTCCTGTGAACGTGCCCGTGTCCTGTGAGCGTGCCTGTTTCCCGTAAGCGTGTCCTGTGAGCATGGCCGTGTCCTGTGAGTGTGCCCGTGTCCCATGGGCGTGCTCATGTCCCTTGAGCGTGCCCGTGTCTTGTGAGCGTGCTCGTGTCCCTTGAGCGTGCCCGTGTTCTGTGAGCGTGCCCATGTCCTGTGTCCTGTGAGCGTGCCCGTGTCCTCTGAGCGTGTCCTGTGTCCTGTGAGCATGGCCGTGTCCTGTGAGCGTGCTCGTGTCCCGTGTCCTGTGAGTGTGTCCTGTCTCCTGTGAGCGTGCTCGTGTCCCTTGAGCGTGCTCGTGTCCCTTAAGCGTGCCCGTGTCCTGTGTCCTGTGAGCGTGCTCGTGTCCCGTGTCCTGTGAGCGTGCTCGTGTCCTGTGTCCTGTGAGCGTGTTCGTGTCCCGTGTCCTGTGAGCGTGCTCGTGTCTTGTGAGCGTGTCCTGTCTCCTGTGAGCGTGCTCGTGTCCTGTGAGTGTGTCCTGTCTCCTGTGAGCGTGCTCGTGTCCTGTGAGCGTGCCCGTGTCCTGTGAGCGTGTCCTGTGTCCTGTGAGCGTGCTCGTGTCCCTTGAGCATGCTCGTGTCCCTTAAGCGTGCCCGTGTCCTGTGTCCTGTGAGCGTGCTCGTGTCCTGTGAGTGTGTCCTGTCTCCTGTGAGCGTGCTCGTGTCCTGTGAGCGTGCCCGTGTCCTGTGAGCGTGTCCTGTGTCCTGTGAGCGTGCTCGTGTCCCTTGAGCGTGCTCGTGTCCCTTAAGTGTGCCCGTGTCCTGTGTCCTGTGAGCGTGCTCGTGTCCCGTGAGCGTGCTCGTGTCCCGTGTCCTGTGAGCGTGCTTGTGTCCTGTGAGTGTGTCCTGTCTCCTGTGAGCGTGCTCGTGTCCTGTGAGCGTGCCCGTGTCCTGTGAGCGTGTCCTGTGTCCTGTGAGCGTGCTCGTGTCCCTTGAGCGTGCTCGTGTCCCTTAAGCGTGCCCGTGTCCTGTGAGCGTGCCCGTGTCCTGTGTCCTGTGAGCGTGCCCGTGTTCTGTGAGCGTGCTCGTGTCCTATGTCCTGTTAGCGTGTCCGTGTCTTGTGTCCTGTGAGTGTGTCCGTGTCCCTTGAGCGTGCTCGTGTCCCTTGAGCGTGCCCGTGTTCTGTGAGCGTGCTCGTGTCCTATGTCCTGTTAGCGTGTCCGTGTCTTGTGTCCTGTGAGCGTGTCCGTGTCCCTTGAGCGTGCTCGTGTCCCTTGAGCGTGCTCGTGTCCCTTGAGCGTGCTCGTGTCACTTGAGCGTGCTCGTGTCCCTTGAGCGTGCTCGTGTCACTTGAGCGTGCTCGTCCCTGTCCTGAGCGTGCTCGTGTCACTTGAGCGTGCTCGTGTCCCTTGAGCGTGCTCGTGTCCCTTGAGCGTGCTCGTGTCACTTGAGCGTGCTCGTGTCCTGTGAGCGTGCTCGTGTCCTGTGAGCGTGCCCGTGTCCTGTGAGCGTGCTCATGTCCTATGTCCTGTTAGCGTGCCCATGTCTTGTGTCCTGTGAACGTGCCCGTGTCCTGTGAACGTGCCCGTGTCTTGTGTCTTGTGAGCGTGCCCGTGTCCTGTGAACGTGCCCGTGTCTTGTGTCTTGTGAACGTGCCCGTGTCTTGTGTCTTGTGGCGTGCCGTGTCCTGTGAGCGTGCCGTGTCTTGTGTCTTGTGAGCGTGCCGTGTCTTGTGTCTTGTGAGCGTGCCCGTGTCCTGTGAACGTGCCCGTGTCTTGTGTCTTGTGAACGTGCCCGTGTCTTGTGTCTTGTGAGCGTGCCCGTGTTCTGTGAGCGTGCCCGTGTCCTGTGAGCGTGCCCGTGTCCTGTGAGCAAGCCCGTGTCCTGTGAGCGTGCCCGTGTTCTGTGAGCGTGCCCGTGTTCTGTTAGCGTGCCCGTGTCATGTGAGTGTGCCCATGTCCTGTGAGCGTGCATGTGTCCCGTGTCCTGTAAGCGTTACCGTGTCCCGTGTCCTTTGAGCGTGTCCTGTCGGCGGGCGTGCTTGTGTCCCTTGAGCGTGCCCGTGTCCTGTGAGCGTTACCGTGTCCCATGTCCTTTGAGCGTGTCCTTTGAGCGTGTCCTGTCGGCGGGCGTGCTTGTGTCCCTTGAGCGTGCCCGTGTCCTGTGAACGTGCCCGTGTCTTGTGTCTTGTGAACGTGCCCGTGTCTTGTGTCTTGTGAGCGTGCCCGTGTCCTGTGAACGTGCCCGTGTCTTGTGTCTTGTGAACGTGCCCGTGTCTTGTGTCTTGTGAGCGTGCCCGTGTTCTGTGAGCGTGCCCGTGTCCTGTGAGCGTGCCCGTGTCCTGTGAGCAAGCCCGTGTCCTGTGAGCGTGCCCGTGTTCTGTGAGCGTGCCCGTGTTCTGTGAGCGTGCCCGTGTCATGTGAGCGTGCCCGTGTCCTGTGAGCGTGCATGTGTCCCGTGTCCTGTAAGCGTTACCGTGTCCCGTGTCCTTTGAGCGTGTCCTGTCGGCGGGCGTGCTTGTGTCCCTTGAGCGTGCTCGTGTCTTGTGAGCGTGCCCGTGTCCTGTGAGCGTGCTCGTGTCCCCTGAGTGTGCCCGTGTCCCTTGAGCGTGCCCGTGTCCTGTGAACGTGCCCGTGTCTTGTGTCCTGTGAGCATGCCCGTGTCCTGTGAACGTGTCCAGTGTCCTGTGAACGTGCCCGTGTCTTGTGTCCTGTGAGCATGCCCGTGTCCTGTGAACGTGTCCAGTGTCCTGTGAGCGTGCTCGTGTCCCTTGAGTGTGTCCTGTGTCCTGTGAACGTGCCCGTGTCTTGTGTCCTGTGAGCGTGCCCGTGTCCTGTGAGCGTGCCTGTGTCCTGTGTCCTGTGAGCGTGCCCATGTCCTGTGTCCCGTGTGTGTGCCCGTGTCTTGTGAGCGTGCCCGTGTCCTGTGAGCGTGCCCGGTGCAGAGGGGGGTGCCAGTCTTATATTTCTGTCTCATAAAAGGTGCTTTTGTTGCAGATCACAAACTGAAACAGACTGAAGCAGGTCCCAGTTCCTCAAAGAGCTCTTTCACAAGTCGCTCTTTCAGATTCACCTTTAGACCAGCCTCGAGGGAAAGTCCTGGACTTTCATCTGAAGCAATCAGACCTGAGTCCCTCTGTCCATCAGAACCACAGCAGGACTCACACAACCTGGTGTGGGTTTGATCAGAGCAAAAAGGACCTGCTTTTAACAGGTTCAATCCTTATTTTTGCATTTTAATCAAGTGACCTATTGGGTAAACAGAAGCCAGCACTGAGCTAAACAAAAAAAAACATATTGGAAAATACCTTTGGAGTAAATATAGGGTTTCACTCTACTCTGTTGCATTAGTCAATTCAGAGTTATTTTTACTGATGGCACGATGAAACTTTATTGTGGTTTTAATGTACAATCTTGTTATTGTTACTTAGTCCATCTTAAAAAACCTTGCATCACCTTGAACCACCTTGCATCACCGTCAAACTATAATGGGTGTACAAATAACACGAGTTATAAAGAGTAATAATAAGGTAAAATAAAGACACAATTATGACATGAAACCAATACAAACATACTTCGCTGATTGACCCATATTCAGGAGGTAGAATGAGGACTTATTTACTATTCACCTTGTTAACAATTATCTTAGCTTGTCTTGCCATGCTTTTCTCTGATTGCACGAATGTGTCTCTTGACTAATCGCATGGGCGGAACCCAACCACAGTGAACAATAGTTCCTACTTTTCCTAGTCACAAAATAAAAGTGCAAAATTACAGGAAATATGTATGTAACACAAAATATAATTTATAACCTAAAGTATGGCAGTAAATATAGGGTAAATAATTGCATCCAAATGACTTTATGAGCCACGGCTCCATATGATCCAAGATGACAGGTTGTTGTATGTTTGATAGACTGCATTCATAAAAGAATACGTCCAAAAGCCAAAAAGGGAGCATATATATGTAACATATTTATAAAGCTACATATCAACCTGATGTCACTGCCTTGATTCAACCAAAGAAGAAGAACGACCTAAAACATGGGTTTAGTGTCTTGTAAGAATGTTATCATATCTAACTTGAAACAAGAACCATCTGACCTAATGTGAAAAGGATTACATTTATCATCAATGACCTGGAAGGAATACGCTTTGTTCTGGTTTAGAAAGAAATGATAATTATAACGACCAAATGAAACCACTTTATGTTTGTGGTTTTCACCACAGGACGATGTCGGCTCCTGTCGACAAAACAAGGACAAGACTGAACCTGCCCTGGCTCTGATCCAAACCCTTACAGACGACGACAGAGCGAAGACAGAGCGACGGAGACACGTGCCATTTTTCAGCCGAAGTGAAGAATGTGACCAAATCCAAGTCCGGGTCCAGGTCTAGGTCCAGAATTAGACTTTGTTGGTGATGAATAATGAAAAGGGTCGCAGCTGGAGATCACTGTGAGACTGAGATGAAGAATGATGAGACTCAGATCAGGATGTAGGACAAGGACAGGGCTGGACCTGGACCTGACTTTAATGGTTATATTTTTAATTTCTTCTGATTTAAATGTATGTTGCCTTCTTTCTCTGCAGTGTCCAGTCAATGTCATAAAACTGTTCTTTTTTTCTTTCTTTTTTCTCTCTCCTGCTGAAGCTGAGACAGTGTTTGGTGTTTGTCAGACTCGGAGCAGGAGTGTGGTTCAGAGCCAGCAGCGGGACATCTGCTCAGGTTTGGTCCAGATGTCTCTCTGTCTCTGGTCCAAACCTGGCGTGACATCCACAAAACAAGAATAAACTGAAAATACAGAAATACAGATTCACTGGGAATGAGCTTCTGTGGGAAAAAGGTGCATTGGTCCATTTTATGTTAGTTTCAAACTAATATAGAAGTGTTTTTAGATCCTTAGCCCCTGATTCTTTCAAACTCCATCGAGCAGCACATTTCATCTTCTCATTGCTCCACGTTTGAAGAAAACGTGACTCTCTCAACAACAGAAGAATAAACCACACAAAACACAGACCAGCAGCATCTGCACAACTGGACTGTCAGCGCTGAAATCTTTCTTACAAGTGGAGACTTTCCAAGCGACAGGTTCTGAAGAAAGAACCTGACAGGGCTTTGTGCTGAAGGTCGTTCATATTATATTTAAGATAAAATGAGGGTGACGATATTTTCAAAACTAAAAACTGGGACACTTTTAATTTTCCGCAAATTCATCGACAGCATCTTAACAAATAAAAAAACAATGTCATCGAAAGTACAACAATTCAAGACGATGAGCTGATGGCATTGATTAGTGTTCGAAAAGTGAGGACAGCCTCGCTCTATAAGAACCAATCATTATTGAGCTCCACACCTGCGGAACATTGCTATCGCCATGGTAACCAGGGACATCCAAGACAGACAGAGGTCAACTCGGGACGAATGGTCACCCTGGATAAATTTCAAAAACATTCAAAAAGTTTAAGGTTAAAAAGTACTAAAAAGTCAACCAGGACTGAGTCGAGTTAAAGCAGCTCTAACGGATCCTCGTTGAACTGGTGGCTCCTGTGAAGCGTGTGGAGCCGTGAGTCGTCCCCCGAGGCCCCAGACTCAGAGTCACATTAATTATGATAAACAGTGGCTAAAGAGAGAGGGCCAATGAGAACGGCCCCCAGCGCTGTCGCCGTGACGACCGCCGCGGCTCAGGTCGAGTTATGAACGACATGCGACGAGGGCCATTATACAAGGGCCAGGACTAAACCAGGACTAAACCAGGTCTAAACCAGGTCTAAGCCAGGACTAAACCAGGACTAAACCAGGTCTAAACCAGGTCTAAGCCAGGACTAAACCAGGACTAAACCAGGACTAAACCAGGTCTAAACCAGGACTAAACCAGGACTAAACCAGGTCTAAACCAGGTCTAAACCAGGACTAAACCAGGACCAAACCAGGACCAAACCAGGACCAAACCAGGTCTAAACCAGGTCTAAGCCAGGACTAAACCAGGACTAAACCAGGACTAAACCAGGTCTAAACCAGGACTAAACCAGGTCTAAACCAGGACTAAACCAGGACTAAACCAGGTCTAAACCAGGACTAAACCAGGACTAAACCAGGTCTAAACCAGGTCTAAACCAGGACTAAACCAGGACCAAACCAGGACCAAACCAGGTCTAAACCAGGACTAAACCAGGTCTAAACCAGGACTAAACCAGGACTAAACCAGGTCTAAACCAGGTCTAAACCAGGACTAAACCAGGACTAAACCAGGACTAAACCGGGTCTTAACCAGGTCTAAACCAGATCTAAACCAGGACTAAACCAGGTCTAAACCAGGACTAAACCAGGACCAAACCAGGACCAAACCAGGTCTAAACCAGGACTAAACCAGGACTAAACCAGGACTAAACCGGGTCTTAACCAGGTCTAAACCAGATCTAAACCAGGACTAAACCAGGACTAAACCAGGTCTAAACCAGATCTAAACCAGGTCTAAACCAGGACTAAACCAGGACTAAACCAGGTCTAAACCAGATCTAAACCAGATCTAAACCAGGATTAAACCAGGACTAAACCAGGTCTAAACCAGGTCTAAACCAGGTCTAAACCAGATCTAAACCAGGACTAAACCAGGACTAAACCAGGTCTAAACCAGATCTAAACCAGGTCTAAACCAGGTCTAAACCAGGACTAAACCAGGACTAAACCAGGTCTAAACCAGATCTAAACCAGGTCTAAACCAGGACTAAACCAGGACCAAACCAGGACCAAACCAGGTCTAAACCAGATCTAAACCAGATCTAAACCAGGATTAAACCAGGACTAAACCAGGTCTAAACCAGGACTAAACCAGGTCTAAACCAGATCTAAACCAGGTCTAAACCAGGACTAAACCAGGACTAAACCAGGTCTAAACCAGATCTAAACCAGATCTAAACCAGGATTAAACCAGGTCTAAACCAGGTCTAAACCAGGTCTAAACCAGGACTAAACCAGGACTAAACCAGGACTAAACCGGGTCTTAACCGGGTCTTAACCAGGTCTAAACCAGATCTAAACCAGGACTAAACCAGGACTAAACCAGGTCTAAACCAGATCTAAACCAGGTCTAAACCAGGTCTAAACCAGGTCTAAACCAGGTCTAAACCAGGACTAAACCAGGTCTAAACCAGATCTAAACCAGGACTAAACCAGGACTAAACCAGGTCTAAACCAGATCTAAACCAGGTCTAAACCAGGTCTAAACCAGGTCTACACCAGATCTAAACCAGGTCTAAACCAGGACTAAACCAGGACTAAACCAGGACTAAACCGGGTCTAAACCAGGACTAAACCAGATCTAAACCAGGTCTAAACCAGATCTAAACCAGGTCTAAACCAGTCTAAACCAGGACTAAACCAGATCTAAACCAGGTCTAAACCAGGTCTAAACCAGGACTAAACCAGGACTAAACCAGGACTAAACCGGGTCTAAACCAGGACTAAACCAGATCTAAACCAGGTCTAAACCAGGTCTAAACCAGGACTAAACCAGGTCTAAACCAGGACTAAACCAGGACTAAACCAGATCTAAACCAGGTCTAAACCAGATCTAAACCAGGACTAAACCAGGACTAAACCAGGTCTAAACCAGATCTAAACCAGGTCTAAACCAGGTCTAAACCAGGACTAAACCAGGTCTAAACCAGATCTAAACCAGATCTAAACCAGGTCTAAACCAGGTCTAAACCAGGTCTAAACCAGAGTGTGTAAGTCTCTAGTGTTGTATTAGATTTAGACATAGATTGCTTGTATTTGAGCAGAAACCTGCTGCAGTTTATCCGTTTGTTCACAAGAGGACAGTGTTTTCACTCCAACTGACAACTGGTTCTGGTCTAAACCTGGTTCTGGTCTAAACCTGGTCCTGGTCTAAACCTGGTCCTGGTCTAAACCTTTTCTTCTAAATAAAGCTACATTTTATCATAGCAGAGTTCCTTTGTTAGTGTTGTTTTTGATTATTGTTTGCAGTGTTATTCCTGCTCATTACCAATTTACAAAAGCAGATATATTTACATAAAATGGCCATTAGGTTTCACAAATATTTCTTTGAATTTTGGAAATGACCCGAGAGGAAGTGAGCCCTGAGCTGGCGTCACGTGAAACAGATTGTGCTTTGTCTTTTCTATATAATGCTCTGTTCCCCTTCACTTTCTGTTAAAGACCCACAGCTCCGTGCGCGCTCAGGGCCCACGTGCACGCTCGGGGTCCACGTGCGCGCTCGGGGCCCATGTGCACGCTCAGGGTCCACGTGCATGCTCGGGGCCCAAGTGCGCGTTCAGGGCCCACGTGCGCGCTCGGGGCCCACGTGCGCGCTTGGGGTCCACGTGCACGCTCGGGCCCACGTGCGCGGTCAGGGCCCACGTGCACGCTCGGGGCCCACGTGCACGCTCGGGCCCACGTGCGCGCTCAGGGCCCACGTGCATGCTCGGGTTTCACGTGGCGCGCCGGGCCCACGCGGCGCGCGTCCACGCACGCCCGCCCACGTGCGCGTCAAGCGCCTGTGGCTCTGGTCCAGACTGGATTTGAATATTTCAGAGCAGGTCCAGAGCGGGGCCCGGGGCTGGAGGGGTTTAACATTAACTCCGGACATATTGTAGTCCTCCTCTGAGCCGTGAACAAATATGGAAATATGACTCTTATAAATATTCAAAACACTCAGGGATTGAGATAAAAACAGAACATGTCTGGTTTTCTGTTACAGAGTGAGGTAGATCAGGAACAGTTCAATAAAAGCATATACACAGGTTTTTTATCTTGGCTCAGTTTAAGGTTTTGGTCATATTTAATCCTATATCAGTTTTTCAGTCTTTAATCCTGATTTAGTATAAACAGCTGAAAATAACACATTTAAAGCTTTATAAAACCGTGTGGAAGGAGACAGGGCAACTTTAATTCAAGGCCCTTCAGGACAATCCTATTGGTAAAAAAATAAAACATTAGATGGAAGTCAGTCGATACGTTTTTAAAACTTTATATAACTAAACTTTGAGTCACTAGACATTCAGCCACAACGACACACGGTCAGTGTTTACTGCTCAACAAATGTCTGGAGGTGTGCACAATATGGACTCATTGTTGCTGCTTTTAAAAAAAACACAATGGCTTTCTTAAAGTTTAATCTTGAGACTATTATTTCTTCCTGAGAGTCATTTTGTCACGAGGCAGTCAAAAATAAAACGGAGCAGTGTTGATCTGAGGACAAACTGTGGCTAATGAGGCTAATGACAACACTTAGACAAACGAGGTCCCCCTGTGACATGAGGCTCCATTAATCTGAGCCGATCAGAGCTGTCGCCTGTCGGGACCCCCCTCTGTGTCCCCCTCTGTGTCTCCCTCTGTGTCCCTCTGTTAGCGTTAGCAGCGGCGCTAATCGTCCTATTGTTGTTAATGAGTCACAGTCATTTATGGCGAACAGGGTTTAAATGTCACAAAACAAACCAACAGCTGCTTTTACATCAACCAACAGGGGGCGCCACCACAAACTGCTACTGCTACTACGACCTGCCAAGTCCTGGCAAATCCAGCTCAGTCCGGCTCGGTCCAGGTCTGACAGAGACTTGGCCGCTCTTCAGATCCGGTCACTCCTCACTCGGATGCCTTCCAACACGTTTTCTGTTCATCAGCTGGACTTTTGGAAAGGTCTAATGTGTGTGTGTGGGGGCTCAGAGGGGCCAGTGAGGGGCCCTCGGGGGGACAGTCTGTGTCCTGCTGTTCCTGCAGAGAAACCACACACAAAGCTGTAAACTGACAACTTGAGAGGAAAAAGGTGGCGTTAAACACTGCAGTCGGCTGAGATAATCCTCACTCGAGAGAAAACGAGAAGAGAAACAGAAAACATGACAAATGTTCTTTTTGTGTGTGTTTCTTCTCAGCTGTTGTTTTTGGTTTTAAACAGAGTCAGTGTAGTACGGCTCTGGCTTCATGAATTTAACCCTTGTATTTAACGTCTCCGCTGCACTCAACACCTGTGAGTGTCTGAATGAGACGAAACCGGCTGCAGCTCTGTGAAGAGAATGTTCAGAAAGATGAAAATAAACAGAAACTGTTGAATGTTTCCTCCTCTCTTTGGGGCAACAGCATTTACTTTCATTCACACGAGTAAATGAGAGTAAATGCTGTTGTAGCAGCGAGAGGAAGAAACACAAGCCTCTTCAGGAGGAACTCAACCAAACCGACCCGTAACCACAGAGGACTCAAGGCTAATGTGACGGAAAGGCTTTTAATAAAGTTTAAATGTTACGTTGAACCAGATAATTTTGTGAAGTGACCCCAACATTAACCCCAAAACATCATAAACAATAATAGGTACGTCCCTCTGTGCTTTGTCTTTTCTATATAATGCTCTGTTCCCCTTCACTTTCTGTTAAAGACCCACAGCTCCGTGCACGCTCGGGGCTCACGTGCTTTTTAGATTTCTTTAATCATAAAATTGAAGATATCAGGGATAATATTTTGGTTTTGTCTTCCTCAGCTCCGGGTCCCATTCACTTGCATCCACTGACCTCTCGTCTCTCAGTCCTAGATCCTGTATCCCTCGATGAGCTGACAAAGGTGGTTTCTTTATGTAAAGCAACTACGTGCCTTCTGGATATCCTGCCAGCAAAACAGCTTAAAGAACTGTGGCCCTATGTAGGGCAAATTATGTTAAACATTATAAACTTGTCCCTGTCTACTGGCACTGTTCCTTCCCTCTTCAAACAGGCTGTGGTCAAACCCCTGCTCAAAAAACCTACTCTGGATCCTGGATGCCTAAATTATTACCATCCTGTTTCCAATTTACCTTTTCTATCTAAAGTCCTCGAAAAAGTTGTGTTAAACAACTTACTCTATATATATCGGAAAATGACCTCCTCGAGCCGTTTGTCTGCATTTAGGGCCTCTTATTCCACTGAAACAGCTTTAGTTAAAGTGACTAACGATCTCCTCCTTCAGATGGACGAGGACTCATCGGCTCTACTGTTATTGCTAGATCTCAGCGCTGCATTTGATACGATTGATCCTGCAGTGCTAATCAACAGACTAAAGAATGTGTTTGACATCTCTGGCTCTGCTCTTGCTTGGTTAGAATCCTATCTGTGTGATAGGTCTCATTTTGTCTCTTTTAATAAATCCTTCTCCACGGCACCAGTGAAATTCGGTGTGCCACAAGGGTCTGTGCTTGGTCCCATACTTTTTTCACTATATGTTACACCATTGGGACAAATCATCAAAAGTTATGGAGTAAACTTCCACTGTTATGCCGATGATACACAGCTGTATCTACCAATAAAAGCGAATAATACTACTGACATCAAGCGTCTAGAACAGAGCTCTTGTTAATTGGTCCTGCCAGTCATCGGCACAAGTTCAACAATCTTACTGTCTCGATCAACAACTGTGTGTTGGAGCACGGCAACACTGTGAGGAACCTTGGTGTCATTTTTGACTCCACACTATCTCTGCAGCAGCACATAAGTGAGGTCACTAAACTGGGCTTTTTTCACTTGAGGAATATCTCAAAAATTCGCTCCTGCCTCTCTTTAGCTGATGCTGAAATTCTCATTCATGCATTTGTCACATCCAGGCTGGACTACTGCAATGCGTTATTCTCTGGACTGCCGAGGAAAAGTACTCACAGACTACAAATGGTCCAAAACACAGCCGCCAGACTTTTAACAAAGACCAGGAAGTCTTTAGGTACACATTTACACTGGTTGTAGCTGTAGGTACATGTTTACACTGGTTGAGCTGTAGATACACGTTTACACTGGCTGTAGCTGCAGGTACACGTTTACACTGGTTGTAGCTGTAGGTACACGTTTACACTGGTTGTAGCTGTAGGTACATGTTTACACTGGTTGTAGCTGTAGGTACACGTTTACACTGGTCGTAGCTGCAGGTACACGTTTACACTGGTTGTAGCTGTAGATACATGTTTACACTGGTTGAGCTGTAGGTACACGTTTACACTGGCTGTAGCTGCAGGTACACGTTTACACTGGTTGTAGCTGTAGGTACATGTTTACACTGGTTGTAGCTGTAGGTACACGTTTACACTGGTCGTAGCTGTAGGTACATGTTTACACTGGTTGTAGCTGTAGGTACACGTTTACACTGGTCGTAGCTGTAGATACATGTTTACACTGGTTGTAGCTGTAGATACAGGTACACGTTTACACTGGTTGTAGCTGTAGATACAGGTACACGTTTACACTGGTTGTAGCTGTAGGTACACGTTTACACTGGTTGTAGCTGTAGATACAGGTACGCTTTCGCTGGTTGTAGCTGTAGGTACACGTTTACACTGGTTGTAGCTGTAGGTACACGTTTACACTGGTTGTAGCTGTAGATACAGGTACACGTTTACGCTGGTTGTAGCTGTAGGTACACGTTTACACTGGTTGTAGCTGTAGATACAGGTACACGCTTTACACTGGTTGTAGCTGTAGATACACGCTACACTGGTTGTAGCTGTAGATACACGTTTACACTGGTTGTAGCTGTAGATACACGTTTACACTGGTTGTAGCTGTAGGTACACGTTTACACTGGTTGTAGCTGTAGGTACACGCTACACTGGTTGTAGCTGTAGGTACACGTTTACACTGGTTGTAGCTGTAGATACACGCTACACTGGTTGTAGCTGTAGATACACGTTTACACTGGTTGTAGCTGTAGGTACACGCGTTTACACTGGTTGTAGCTGTAGGTACACGTTTACACTGGTTGTAGCTGTAGGTACGCACGCTGGTTGTAGCTGTAGATACACACTAAACCGCTCATATTATTATCACATCTACCTATTACAGTTTTTTTCTCTTTTCTCCCTCCTCCTAGGGTGGGCGCAAACCTCTGACCTGCTGGGTGATGTGTACCCCTTTCCGATTCTCTTTTTCCCGGCTGGGTTTTTTTTGGAGTTTTTTCTTACCCTGATGGAGAGGGTCTAAGTAAATGGTAAATGGCATGCATTTATATAGCGCTTTTTTGCACTCTTCTCGGGCACCCAAAGCACTTTACAACGTGCTTCCACTCACCCCATTCACACACATTAACCCCTGGGGCAGACAGAGATGGGGGCTGCCATACAAACGGCGCTCAACCTTCTCCGACCACCACCAAACACACCCCTACAGTCACACACATTCTTACACCAGTGCTACGGACACTGGAGGCAAGGTGGGTTAAGTGTCTTGCCCATGGGCACAATGACAGTATGAATAGGGCAGAGCGGGAATCGAACCGCCTACCTTCCGGTTGAAAGACGACCACTCTACAACTGAGCCACAAAAATAAATTTCTTGTCTTGTCCCTCTCCCCAGACACTCCCCAGACAAAGAGGGGCCCCTGTAGTGTAAAGTCATAAACTGTGTCAGGGATGGTTGTGATGAAGACAGAAGCAGAATGAGGCCTGTCCATCACTTTCACAGAATCAAAGGGACAGAAGCGGGGTCAGGGGGACAGAGGCGGGGCTCAGCAGGACAGAGGCGGGATCAGGGGGACAGAGGCGGGGTCAGCAGGACAGAGGCGGGGGTCAGCAGGACAGAGGCGGGGCTCAGCAGGACAGAGGCGGGGTCAGCAGGACAGAGGCGGGCTCAGGGGACAGAGGCGGGTCAGCAGGACAGAGGCGGGGTCAGCAGGACAGAGGCGGGGTCAGGGGACAGAGGCGGGGCTCAGCAGGACAGAGGCGGTCTCAGGGGGACAGAGGCGGGGCTCAGCAGACAGAGGCGGGGCTCAGCAGGACAGAGGCGGGGCTCAGCAGGACAGAGGCGGGGCTCAGTAGGACAGAGGCGGGGTCAGGGGGACAGAGGCGGGGCTCAGGGGGACAGAGGCGGGGTCAGCAGGACAGAGGCGGGGTCAGCAGGACAGAGGCGGGGCTCAGGGGGACAGAGGCGGGGCTCAGGGGGACAGAGGCGGGGTCAGCAGGACAGAGGCGGGGTCAGTGTGAGACAGGTGACCTCTGGACGGGGGTCTGCTCGCTGCTCATCCTCTCAGCTGGGCCACATTCACAGCACAACAACACATTTGATAAAGTAACACAGCTCTCATGGCTTAACAAGTTTTATTAAAACAAAGGTTATTATTTTTCTTTAGGACAGCGTACAAAAAGCCGAAGGAGAGATGCTTGTACCAGATTAAAGCTTGTTGTAAATCTTATTAGTATGTCTCAAGCTGTTTATGTGAGACTCTAAAATTGTTGCATGAGACAGACTCAGTTCAAATCAATAAAAAATGTGAATAAATGTTTTAGCTGCTGCTGGTTCATTTCTGAAAACATCTGGCCCTGTTCTCCCCCTTCATCTCCCCCCTTTGTCCCGCTCTGGCCTCGGTCCCATGCATTTTTAATGTGCCCTGTGTCTCAGGTGAGAACCAACTTCATATAGGTTTAGAAAAAAAAAAAACAGGTTTAGAAAAAAAAAACAGGTTTAGAAAAAAAAACAGGTTTAGAAAAAAACAGGTTTAGAAAAAAAAACAAAAAGCAGGTTTAGAAAAAAAACAGGTTTAGAAAAAAAAAACAGGTTTAGAAAAAAAACAGGTTTAGAAAAAAAAAGGTTTAGAAAAAAAACAGGTTTAGAAAAAAAACAGGTTTTGAAAAAAAAGGTTTAGAAAAAAAACAGGTTTAGAAAAAAAAAGGTTTAGGAAAAAAAATGCAGTAAAAGAAGCGTAGCTGAGGACATAAAAATGAAATTAAAGGTGCAAGCAACAATAAAAGGCCCTTGTCCCTAGGGATGGGTACCGAAACCCGGTATTAAACTGACCCCGGGGATAAATTATGAAAGACCGACATATCAGTAAGATCTGACGCTATCGGTTCTGCTTTCGGTACTGGAGGGGAAAAAATTAATGTACTATGTTATTTTTGCTTAATAATGTTATCGTGCACATTTTTTCTCACCAAACATTTCTAATTTGTGATATTATTAAGACGTTTGTCTGCGAGATCTGTCATGAGCGCCGCGGAGGCTGTCTGTCACACACACAACACAACGAGCACGGCGCACGCACAACAGTACGAAAACTCCCGTTTAATACAAAGAGGGACGATGGCGAAGAGAGCAAAACGTTCCAAAGTGTGTTTCTTGCACTACAAATAATTGTTTTATTAATTTTACATTAAAAAAATAAAGAAATGTTCTGTTCTCAACTTGTTCTTAAAAAAAAAATACACACACACAGAACACAAAGTACCGATAAGAATACCGTTAAAGTACCAGACCGTTAAGCAGTATCGGTAAGAGTAGTAATACTGTTAAAACCTTAACGAAACCCATCCCTACTTGTCCCGACAGCTCTTCACGAAAGAAAGAAGCGAGATGAAAACCTTAACTGCTCCTGGGTATTTTATTCATCATAACCCTTAACCTTTCACCCTTGTTTTGTGCGTGGTTTTGGTGCTCGTCGTAACATCCTTCAGTGTCTTCAGGGTCTGATCCTGTTCAGAGCAAGACTCAAGTCTAAATACTCACAATAAACTGTTCATTCTCTGTATAATAATGATGGATGTATTAGACCTTATTGTAATATATTCATATTAATTTAGCCTATATGATAAAGACATGTATCTGTTTTATGACATGACAACATACAGGTGTATTCTTTCATTTGGAGGGTTAGGGGGTGGGGGGGGGGGGAACTAACTTGTGATTTGGCCACAGTTGATGTCTCAAATGTTGTGTGTCGCTGGAGCTTAGTTTTACAAGAGAGAGGTTTCATTATTATAGATTTTTGTTCAGGCCACAAGTTTGAACAAACTGCAATTTGAGAATGTGACGAAAAAAATGATCCAAGACCTAATAATAAATGTTACAGGCCCAGGTTTCTACTTGACATGATCCAGTTTGAAGTTGCTGTGTTAGAAACTCCAGAACGAGAGGGTCCCAAACCCTGGGAGGCACCAGGCCACAGAACAGGCACACATTTGTTTTTGATTTTCCAAATAAAGGTAGCACAGGCTCACAATGATTTAAAATACACTCTCAGATAAACGGTGTGTTCTTCTGAAGATCATGTTGTGTCTTGGATAAAGTTCCTTCTGAGGCACCTGAGCTGGAAAAAGCAGTGTGTTTGATCTTGTGCAGGTCTGCAGCAGAACAGCAGCAGATACAGTAACACACTTTGTAGAGCGGTAGTGGTTTGCAGTCGACGCAAACCTGGCAAATAGTCATCTCCAGAAACTAGGCCTTGTCCAGGACCTACTGTTCGGAACAGGCCAGACACTCACAAGCAGGACCCAACAATGGCAGAGGTATTTCCAGGTTTTATTTTTTAGGCAAACGTACAAAGTGTGAATCCAATAGACAAGGTTGAAACCAGGCCAGGGTCCGAGCACATGGGAACTCCAAACAGACAGGGCACAACACCAGGAATATACTCAAACTCAATACACTAGAACACAAGAAAACCTGCCCAACGACCTCACGACAGGTGAAGACGACCTGGCACTGAAGGAAACACACAACGAGGGACAGGTGGAACACATTAGGGGCGGAGCAGGCAATGACAAAGGAAATCAGAAAATACAGACGGGGCAAGACCCTACACAATGAGAACCAGGAAATGAAATACACTACATAACAGATTGACTAAACTGAACACAAGGTTGGGATCATGACAGGCCTTTGCATGAAGCCCTTATAGAACACCTGGTCGGCCATAGTTATATATAAATAATCCCACTCATGTTTTTGTCAGAGTGGTTACCCTGGGTTCACTCTGAGGAGCTGCAGGAAGTGTCTGGGGAGCGAGGGCATGGGATATCTTCTTTATGCTTCCTTATGTGGCTCTACATTATTATGTAAATGAAGCACAGGCCTGTTAAACTAATGTCCCCCAAATTAATGAATTCCTTTTTTCAGTGATAATTAATTTTCCTCCTCATTTACATAATCTCTGAAAGGCCCAGAGCCAATGTCCATCCATCCGTCCGTCAATCTGTCATCGCCGCGACGACGGGAGGGAGGCGGTAACCCACGGCGACGGGCTGGACGCGAGCCGAGCTGCTGTCAGGCTCCGATGCTAATGTGACATTTGCTGCGGACAAACTCATTTACATAAAACCAACAAAGTCTGGGTCCAGACCGAGTCTGGATCAAGACCGGCTCCGAGTCTGGTTTGAGTTTAGACCTGAGTCTGGGACTCGTGTCTTTTCTGTTTTTGAAAAGTTTGGAAAAATATGAAGTTTCATTAAGTTATGGACACTGTGTAAATTTATATAAGACCAAAACCAGACTAAACCAGGACTAAAGTACGGGTTTTAGATGGATTTGAACAGGTTTTAGGTGGATTTGAATCTGATATCTCTGAAGCTGAGGGCCACATAAAATCTCACCCTGGGCCCTGGTTGGCCCCGGGGCCAGACATTAGCCTAGCACAGACCTACTGTAAATGTATCATGAAGACTTATGGGTTTGAGGATTGTCGTTTGGACAGACTTTAAGAGAAGGACGTCAGGACTTGGCCTCGTTCTTGAGCCACTGACCGTGAGCTCATCATGTTAATCTGTGTGTTTACGGTTCCACTGGTGTCGTATTGGTTTAGTTTTGGTCCCGGGGCGTGAGCGGCTGAATGAACCGTTTCATAAACCGTTCCTGATCGTGTTTCTGAGCCACCCTCGTGAAGCTCGGATCCACGACACACTCAAATAACACAGAAATAATGCACATATTTATGATAGATTATGGCCTGAGATACATATCTGAGGCAGGACCGTGGACCAATCAGGTTTGAGAGATTCATGAGTCTTTCTTTTGACAAAAACAGATGAAGGCACTTGACCTGCTTTGGTTTTTCACTTTAAAAGGCCAGAGTCTGACTTAGATACACTTTTTTAATCCACAGCAAAAAGAGCAAAATATAAAGCAAAGATTAATATAATACAATAGAAAAGAGTACCTCATTTATTTACATAAAGAATACAGTCCTGCTTTAGTCCTGAGTTCACTGTGAAATCTAGGTTTAGCCAAACTCACCTAAAGAGAACAAGTACAGCGAGAAGTTCAAGTGTCAACACTGAAAGACAGGTTTGAACATGAAAATGTAAATAACAATAATCCAGTCAGATTTATTCATTACCAGGACAGGACTTGTTGATTATTAATACTATAATGCTTCTTTAGTAGGTTATACTATAACCTCAACACGATACATGACCCTAAACCCAGACGTAAACAGACCCACTTTTAACACTCCACAGTGTCATGGTTCAGTGTAAACCTCTGCTTCTTCTGCTCCGGTCTGTAACTCCTCCAGAGAGAGAGCTCCGGCCCAGACTCTGTTTCAGCAGCTGGTCCTGGTCATGTGACACGTCCTGGTCCAAGTCCTGGTCATGTGACACGTCCTGGGCCAAGTCCTGGTCATGTGACACGTCCTGGGCCAAGTCCTGGTCATGTGACACGTCCTGGGCCAAGTCCTGGGCCAAATCCTGGTCATGTGACACGTCCTGGGCCAAGTCCTGGTCATGTGACACGTCCTGGGCCAAATCCTGGTCATGTGACACGTCCTGGGCCAAGTCCTGGTCACGTGACACGTCCTGGGCCAAGTCCTGGTCACGTGACACGTCCTGAGCCAAGTCCTGGGCCAAGTCCTGGTCATGTGACACGTCCTGAGCCAAGTCCTGGGCCAAGTCCTGGTCATGTGACACGTCCTGGGCCAAATCCTGGTGTGTGTTTGTGTGAAATCCAGGTCTTGGCTCAGTTCGGTATTTGGGGACGAAGACCAGGCCTGAGTCCAGCTCAGAGATCCTCATTTGGCTCAGGGCACTGTCAGTGTGTGAGAAAAAAAAAGACCTGGACAAGTCTAGAGCAGGACTAGAGCAGGTCTAGAGCAGGACTAGACCTGGACAAGACTAGAGCAGGTCTAGAGCAGGACTAGAACAGGACTAGAACAGGACTAGAGCAGGACTAGAGCAGGACTAGAACAGGACTAGAGCAGGACCAGGACTAGAGCAGGACTAGAGCAGGACTAGAACAGGACTAGAGCAGGACCAGGACTAGAGCAGGACTAGAGCAGGACTAGACCAGGACTAGAACAGGACTAGAGCAGGACTAGAGCAGGACTAGAACAGGACTAGAGCAGGACCAGGACTAGAGCAGGACTAGAGCAGGACTAGACCAGGACTAGAGCAGGACTAGAGCAGGACTAGACCAGGACTAGAGCAGGACTAGAGCAGGACTAGACCAGGACTAGACCAGGACTAGAGCAGGACTAGACCAGGACTAGACCAGGACTAGAGCAGGACTAGACCAGGACTAGACCAGGACTAGAGCAGGACTAGAGCAGGACTAGAGCAGGACTAGACCAGGACTAGACCAGGACTAGAGCAGGACTAGACCAGGACTAGAGCAGGACTAGACCAGGACTAGACCAGGACTAGAGCAGGACTAGACCAGGACTAGACCAGGACTAGAGCAGGACTAGACCAGGACTAGCTCTGGACTAAACCAGGATTAAACCAGGACTAGAAGCGTAATGTCACAATAAAACGAGGTCAGGTCCAAATATAGTCCCGGTGAGACCCGCTGAAGCGTGGTCTGGACCGGGGCCAGGACCGCTCAGACTAATGTGAGTCTGCTCTGCTCCACTGAGCGCGCTCAGTAGCCCCCCGGTCCAAACAGTCCTGATGGGCCCCGAACGCACCGCGGCCAGAGTCCAACCCGTCACCGCGGTTTAGAGCAGGTCCTGACGAGTCCTGACAGGACGTGGACTTAGACGGACTCTGAAAAGGTGACACTAGACGCAGTGTGAGTCAGGAGTTTGGAAAAACGTTGGAGAAGTTTAGGTCTTGGAAGAAAATACTTTTGCAAGAACTGGACCAGAACTAAATCTGTCTAAAACAAGAAAAAACAAGTCTTAACCAGGTCTAAAGACAAAAATAACAATAAACTAATTTAAAACCGTTGAGCTCTAAAATCCTTTAGGAGTTCAACTTCTTTCTATTGTTTCAAATATATATTTTTAAACCAAGCCAAACCTATTGGGATCTTTAGTTTGTCCACTTTTAAATCGATCAGCACAATAAATCTGATTTGTTATGGAGGACATGTTTAAAGTTATGTTTATGTTGAAGTTTAAATCCAGGACTGAACCAAAGTTATTGGAAACTAAACCTGGAAAAAGATTTTGGAAATTTTGTAAAAAGTGTGTGAGTAAACCAAGGTTCAAGGAGTCTTTTTTTCTCGAGGGGAGTGTCTTCATTAGGACTTTTAAAAATTTTATAAACAAGACTTACTTTTGGAATAAATCTGGAGTAAATTGGGACAAAACCTGAACATAACCTGGACTAAATCACAGGAATAAAATTGGATAAAACCTCAGTCGGAAAAATGCAGAATTGTCTCAGAATCATTCCCAGTGAGTTTTCTCCTGAAGCTACAGGAGCCAGTGAGGCCCAAATACAGTTTAGGATCATGTGGATTTGGTCTAGTTCCCAATGTTTTTGTTGCACATCTTCACTTTCACTCATTTTAAATTCAGATTTCATCACTACGCTCTTTAGAAATCCCCCTGAAGCCTGACGTTCACCGCTCGATGGAAAACAGCTTCGTGAGGCGTTTACTGTCGAACGGAGGCCGGGCTAAAGGTCAGGGGCCGGGGCTCTGTCGGGGGACAGTGTGGGGGAATCCCGCAGCTGTGAACGCACCGTCGAGCCCCGCTTCAGTTCGAGCGTAAAAACCAACTAATGACGTGTAAATATGATAATGCAGAGCGCTGCGGGAGACGCCATAACCTCACCACACGAGAGGAAAGAAGAAAGAGAAGAAGAGACGAGGCCAGAGGCAGAGCGACATTTAAACAAAACCAGCCAGAACCAGAGAGAGCAGGAAAGGGATAGGACTAAAAAAAAACTGGACTAAAGCAGGTCCTATTTGGGATTTAACCCAGGACTTAACCAGGATCTGTTCTCTCGAGTCAGTCCCAGAACCACATCCCAAACTGAGACTGGACTAAACCAGGTCTATCATGGTCCTAACCAGGACTTCATTCAGGAATAAATTAAAACCACCTGAACCACGACTAAACCAGGTCTGAACCAGGTCTAAAGCAGGTCTAAACCAGGACTAAAGCAGGTCTAAACCAGGACTAAACCCGGTCTAAACCAGGTCTAAACCAGGTCTAAACCAGGTCTAAACCAGGTCTAAACCAGGTCTGAACCAGGTCTAAAGCAGGTCTAAACCAGGACTAAAGCAGGTCTAAACCAGGACTAAACCCGGTCTAAACCAGGTCTAAACCAGGACTAAAGCAGGTCTAAACCAGGTCTAAACCCGGTCTAAACCAGGTCTAAACCAGGTCTAAACCAGGTCTAAACCAGGTCTGAACCAGGTCTAAAGCAGGTCTAAACCAGGACTAAACCAGGACTAAAGCAGGTCTAAACCAGGACTAAACCAGGACTAAAGCTGGTATAAGTGATTCCACAGCGTTTTCACAGACATCATCATCATTTATTATAAAGTAACGTTTAAAGAACCACTGTGTTGTCAAACGATTAAGGAAAGACTTTTAGAAACTGAATTTAATCTTGTGGTAGCATCTATTGCTTATTCAGGTCCAAGCCTGGTCCTGGTCCAGTCCTAGTCTGGTCCTGGTCTGGTCCTGGTCTGGTCCTGGTCCGGTCCTGGTCCAGTCCTAGTCTGGTCCTGGTCTGGTCCTGGTCTGGATCCGGTCCTGGTCCTGGTCTGGTCCTGGTCTGGTTCTGGTCTGGTCCTGGTCCGGTCCTGGTCTGGTCCTGGTCTGGTTCTGGTCTGGTCCTGGTCCGGTCCTGGTCTGGTCCTGGTCCAGTCCTAGTCTGGTCCTGGTCTGGTTCTGGTCCTGGTCTGGATCCGGTCCTGGTCCTGGTCAGTCCTGGTCTGGTCCTGGTCTGGTCCTGGTCCGGTCCTGGTCCGGTCCTGGTCTGGTCCTGGTCTGGATCCGGTCCTGGTCTGGTCCTGGTCCAGTCCTAGTCTGGTCCTGGTCTGGTCCTGGTCCTGGTCTGGTCCTGGTCTGGTCTTGGTCTGGTTCTAGTCTGGTCCTGGTCCAGTCCTAGTCTGGTCCTGGTCTGGTCCTGGTCCGGTCCTGGTCTGGTCCTGGTCTGGATCCGGTCCTGGTCTGGTCCTGGTCCAGTCCTAGTCTGGTCCTGGTCTGGTCCTGGTCCTGGTCTGGTCCTGGTCTGGTCTTGGTCTGGTTCTAGTCTGGTCCTGGTCCAGTCCTAGTCTGGTCCTGGTCTGGTCCTGGTCCGGTCCTGGAGGGTGAGTGTCTATCCCTCCTCCTCCGTGTCTTAACGAAGGGGGCGGGGCATGAGAGGATTATGCAAATGAGCTGTTATTTTGAGGATAAACAAAGCAGACTGGTTTCTGATGAGACGCCTGCAGAAATACCACCAGCTGCTTCCCAACACTGAGCCCGAGTTTAAACCTTGGTCCAAACAGGACCAAACAGGTCCAAAAAGCACTAAACAGGTCTAAACAGGACTAAACAGGACTAAACAGGTCCAAACAGGTCCAAACAGGACCAAACAGGACCAAACAGGACAGTTATAGATGAAACTTAAAGGAAGAGTTGCAAAACGCTGCGGAACAGTTTTTGTTTTTTGTCTTTAGATGGAATTCATAAATTCACTGCTGAGCAACATTTGGTGTTTGATGTTTCTGTGAATATTGACGTTAATAAAGACGTTAAAAATGATGTTAATAATGGCGTTAATAATGATGTTAATAATGATGTTAATAATGACGTTAATAATGGCGTTAATAATGATGTTAATAATGATGTTAATAATGGCGTTAATAATGGCGTTAATAATGATGTTAATAATGATGTTAATAAAGATGTTAATAATGACGTTAATAAAGATGGCGTTAAAAATGTTGTTAATAATAATGTTAATAATGACGTTAATAAAGATGTTAATAATGATGTTAATAATAACGTTAATAATGACGTTAATAAAGATGTTAATAATGACGTTAATAATAATGTTAATAATGATGTTAATAAAGACGTTAATAAAGATGTTAATAATGACGTTAATAATGACGTTAATAATAATGTTAATAATAACGTTAATAATGACTTTAATAAAGATGTTAATAATGACGTTAATAATGACGTTAATAATAATGTTAATAAAGATGTTAATAATAACGTTAATAATAATGTTAATAATGACTTTAAAAATGTTGTTAATAAAGATGTTAATAATGACGTTAATAATGACGTTAATAAAGATGTTAATAATAACGTTAATAATGACTTTAATAAAGATGTTAATAATGACGTTAATAATGACGTTAATAATAATGTTAATAAAGATGTTAATAATAACGTTAATAATAATGTTAATAATGACTTTAAAAATGTTGTTAATAATAATGTTAATAATGACGTTAATAAAGATGTTAATAATGACGTTAATAATGACGTTAATAAAGATGTTAATAATAACGTTAATAATGACTTTAATAAAGATGTTAATAACGACGTTAATAATGACGTTAATAATGATGTTAATTATGACGTTAATGGTAATGTTAATTAACACGTTAATAATGACATTAATAAAGTTGTTAATGATATTAAGTTATGTTGAAAACATTAATTATGACGTTAATAATGACGTTAATAAAGATGTTAATGATGATGTTAATAAAGACGTTAATAAAGATGTTAATAATGACGTTAATAATAATGTTAATAATGATGTTAATAAAGATGTTAATAATGACGTTAATAATGATGTTAATAAAGATGTTAATAATGACGTTAATAATGATGTTAATAATGATGTTAATAATGGCGTTAATAATGATGTTAATAATGACGTTAATAATGACTTTAAAAATGTTGTTAATAATAATGTTAATAATGACGTTAATAAAGATGTTAATAATGACGTTAATAAAGATGTTAATAATGACGTTATTAATTACATTAATAAAGACTTTAATAAATCCGTTAATGAAATTAAGTTGTTATGTTGAATGACGTTATTAATGACGTTTTTGAGTTTGATGAGTTTGGTGTTTCTTCTTTTGGACACGAACCATCACCTGAACCTCTGTTAACGTCCAGCGCTCAAGCCTCTGAGCTCTGACCGGTCTACGTCATCCCTCACCAGATCTGGACCTAGACCTGGACCTGGACTACAGCCTGGACCTGGACTAAAGCCTGGACTTGGACCTGGGTCTGGACCAGGACCTGGACTACAGTCTGGTCAGGTTTAGTCTTAGTTTTAGTTTTATATTACTTAAGAAATGTATTCGTCTTTTAGACCAGGTTGGATCTAGGAATTGTTTAGTCCAGGTAAGACTTACTTTAATCCTTGGTTTAGTCTTGGTTAAATTAAAGATTTTGGGGAATATATTTTTTTATTTTCCAATATGGCAGAGCTGACATTTCCCAAAAACTACAAAAATGACTGAATCTTGGGATTATCTGAGGCTGGACTGAAATCAAAGCCACAGACTTTGGTGAGCAGTTTAGTTTGACTTGTGTTGAACAGAAGGTGGACAGGTCCAACAACAGAGACATTAGTTCAGGTTGTGACTGACCTCGTCCAATCAGAAGGAGGTTTATAAGTAAATTGAAAAACAGAGATGACAGGTAGATCCCTTTAGTCCAGTTTCCTGTTTGTGGATGGATTTCACAGACGGACATCTCCCTGGAGACACCTGCTGCAGAAACACTCACTGCACTCGCCACAGAAAGTACAGTGTTCACACTCGGGTTAAGATCCAGCAAACCCGGTGTTCCTGTGCCACTGTCTGCTCTGGGAAAGCATAAGGGAATTCAATTGAATCATCTCCTGAGCTCTAACTTTGGTGAAAACAACAAGGTTTCCAGGTCCAGACTCACTGGGTTTTTCTAGATCTTAGTGAATGAAGCAGGGAGGAGTCAGAGTACGGTGGCCCTGAAGGGAATTGCAAATGTCAAAATGGGAAAACAAATGGAAAAACAATAAAAGCAAACACAAATGTAGAATTACGAAAACAAATTAAGGTGGAGACAACAAAAAAACTAAAATAAATCAAGTAAAAAAAAAGTAAAGTAAATTGAGAATTGCAAAAACAAATCAAGAAACTATTTCAGACACGTGACGGCCAATTGAGAAAATCTAAAACCGGTAATAAGTCGCTTTGGATAAAAGCAACTGTCCTGTTTGCTAAATTAATACATGCAAATGAATCTAATCCAAGAGAAACTTCGGAAACTGAAAGAAATGATTGTCGGTGCATTTAAGTTTTTACTCGATGTAGTCCTCCTCTAGTGGCCGTTACCAGAGTTACACATCACTTTAGTCTTTGGCTCCAGAGCTGGGCTTTGAAGTGGGATTAGACCAATCCCAGGTTATTGTGAATTCACAGACACCTGAGACCTGAGAGCGAGGGGAGGCTCCCTCTTTCCTCCCTCTTTCCTCCCTCTTTCCTCCCTCTTTCCTCCCTCTTTTCTTCTTTTCCCTGAAAATCTCAAACCGAGCAGCTCACACAAAACTCGTCTAAACTTTTCTCACATCTGACTTGTTTCTCTCTGGACTTCTTCGGGGGTGGGATTGTG
The DNA here is from genome assembly GCA_024416835.2 of Perccottus glenii. Lineage (NCBI taxonomy): Eukaryota > Metazoa > Chordata > Actinopteri > Gobiiformes > Odontobutidae > Perccottus > Perccottus glenii. Next base: position 29,716,074 of record CM044559.2, read on the forward strand.
CTGCGTGTGTGAAGTGTGTCACAGCATTCCTCCTCCACTGAGCGCGTGCAGAAGCAGAACAAGGAAACTCCAACGACAGCTGCAGGAGGTAAGATCACTCACATACAGTCCGTTTTAAACCCGTTTTCTCTTTTCTTCCTCCTCACTTGCTTCTGTCCTTACCAAAGTCCTCAACGTACTCAAAGGATCCTTCCTCTTTCATCAAAAGCTTTCCCTTCTTTCCTTCCACTTTAGATTCCTTTCTTAACCAGAATAATGTTGAATCAGAGCGTCTATTTTATTTGGAAAGTTAAATCTAGAATTTGTATTTGATTTAAAAAAATTCAACCTAAACATCCTGCCAAAAAAAAATGAACAGGAAATGTTCTATAGAAAAACTAACCTGCTTCCAGTGTTTTTTACAAAGTAACTGTTTCAGACCTGGTTTAGTCCTGGTTTAGACCTGGTTTAGTCCTGGTTTAGACCTGGTTTAGTCCTGGTTTAGACCTGGTTTAGTCCTGGTTTAGTCCTGGTTTAGACCTGGTTTAGACCTGGTTTAGTCCTGGTTTAGACCTGGTTTTAGTCCTGGTTTAGACCTGGTTTAGTCCTGGTTTAGTCCTGGTTTAGACCTGGTTTAGACCTGGTTTAGTCCTGGTTTAGACCTGGTTTAGTCCTGGTTTAGACCTGGTTTAGTCCTGGTTTAGTCCTGGTTTAGACCTGGTTTAGACCTGGTTTAGTCCTGGTTTAGTCCTGGTTTAGACCTGGTTTAGACCTGGTTTAGACCTGGTTTAGTCCTGGTTTAGACCTGGTTTAGTCCTGGTTTAGTCCTGGTTTAGACCTGGTTTAGACCTGGTTTAGTCCTGGTTTAGTCCTGGTTTAGACCTGGTTTAGACCTGGTTTAGACCTGGTTTAGACCCGGTTTAGACCCGGTTTAGACCTGGTTTAGACCCGGTTTAGACCTGGTTTAGTTCTGGTTTAGTCCTGGTTTAGACCCGGTTTAGACCTGGTTTAGACCTGGTTTAGACCCGGTTTAGACCCGGTTTAGTCCTGGTTTAGACCCGGTTTAGACCCGGTTTAGTCCAGGTTTAGACCCGGTTTAGTCCAGGTTTAGTCCTGGTTTAGACCCGGTTTAGACCCGGTTTAGACCTGGTTTAGACCCGGTTTAGTCCTGGTTTAGTCCTGGTTTAGACCTGGTTTAGTCCAGGTTTAGTCCTGGTTTAGACCTGGTTTAGTCCTGGTTTAGACCCGGTTTAGACCCGGTTTAGTCCTGGTTTAGTCCTGGTTTAGACCTGGTTTAGTCCTGGTTTAGTCCTGGTTTAGTCCTGGATTAGACCTGGTTTAGTCCTGGTTTAGACCTGGTTTAGTCCTGGTTTAGTCCTGGTTTAGTCCTGGTTTAGACCTGGTTTAGACCCGGTTTAGACCTGGTTTAGTCCAGGTTTAGACCTGGTTTAGTCCAGGTTTAGTCCTGGTTTAGACCCGGTTTAGACCTGGTTTAGACCTGGTTTAGACCCGGTTTAGTCCTGGTTTAGTCCTGGTTTAGTCCTGGTTTAGTCCAGGTTTAGTCCTGGTTTAGACCTGGTTTAGACCCGGTTTAGACCTGGTTTAGTCCAGGTTTAGTCCTGGTTTAGACCTGGTTTAGTCCTGGTTTAGTCCTGGTTTAGACCTGGTTTAGTCCTGGTTTAGTCCTGGTTTAGACCTCATTTAGACCCGGTTTAGACCTGGTTTAGTCCAGGTTTAGTCCTGGTTTAGACCTGGTTTAGTCCTGGTTTAGTCCTGGTTTAGACCCGGTTTAGTCCTGGTTTAGTCCTGGTTTAGACCTGGTTTAGTCCAGGTTTAGTCCTGGTTTAGACCCGGTTTAGACCTGGTTTAGACCTGGTTTAGTCCTGGTTTAGTCCTGGTTTAGACCCGGTTTAGTCCTGGTTTAGTCCTGGTTTAGACCTGGTTTAGTCCTGGTTTAGTCCTGGTTTAGTCCTGGTTTAGACCTGGTTTAGACCCGGTTTAGGCCCGGTTTAGTCCAGGTTTAGACCTGGTTTAGTCCAGGTTTAGTCCTGGTTTAGACCCGGTTTAGACCTGGTTTAGACCTGGTTTAGACCCGGTTTAGTCCTGGTTTAGTCCTGGTTTAGTCCAGGTTTAGTCCTGGTTTAGACCCGGTTTAGACCTGGTTTAGTCCTGGTTTAGACCTGGTTTAGACCCGGTTTAGACCTGGTTTAGTCCAGGTTTAGTCCTGGTTTAGTCCAGGTTTAGACCTGGTTTAGACCTCATTTAGACCCGGTTTAGACCTGGTTTAGTCCAGGTTTAGACCTGGTTTAGTCCAGGTTTAGTCCTGGTTTAGTCCTGGTTTAGTCCTGGTTTAGACCTGGTGTAGACCTGGTTTAGACCTGGTTTAGTCCTGGTTTAGACCTGGTTTAGTACTGGTTTAGACCTGGTTTAGTCATGGTTTAGACCTGGTTTAGACCTGGTTTAGACCTGGTTTAGACCTGGTTTAGACCCGGTTTAGACCCGGTTTAGTCCAGGTTTAGTCCTGGTTTAGACCCGGTTTAGACCTGGTTTAGACCTGGTTTAGTCCTGGTTTAGATCTGGTTTAGACCTGGTTTAGACCTGGTTTAGTCCTGGTTTAGATCTGGTTTAGACCTGGTGTAGACCCGGTTTAGACCTGGTTTAGTCCTGGTTTAGACCTGGTTTAGACCTGGTTTAGACCTGGTTTAGACCTGGTTTAGTCCTGGTTTAGATCTGGTTTAGACCTGGTTTAGACCTGGTTTAGTCCTGTTTTAGACCTGGTTTAGACCTGGTTTAGACCTGGTTTAGACCTGGTTTAGTCCTGGTTTAGATCTGGTTTAGACCTGGTTTAGATCTGGTTTAGACCTGGTTTAGACCTGGTTTAGACCTGGTTTAGACCTGGTTTAGACCTGGTTTAGATCTGGTTTAGACCTGGTTTAGACCTGGTTTAGTCCTGGTTTAGATCTGGTTTAGACCTGGTTTAGTCCTGGTTTAGATCTGGTTTAGACCTGGTTTAGACCTGGTTTAGTCCTGTTTTAGACCTGGTTTAGACCTGGTTTAGACCTGGTTTAGACCTGGTTTAGTCCTGGTTTAGACCTGGTTTAGACCCGGTTTAGACCTGGTTTAGTCCAGGTTTAGTCCTGGTTTAGACCCGGTTTAGACCTGGTTTAGTCCAGGTTTAGTCCTGGTTTAGTCCTGGTTTAGTCCTGGTTTAGACCTGGTTTAGACCTGGATTAGACCTGGTTTAGTCCTGGTTTAGACCTGGATTTAGTACGGGTTTAGACCTGGTTTAGACCTGATTTAGACCTGGTTTAGACCTGGATTAGTCCTGGTTTAGACCAGGTTTAGACCTGGATTAGTCCTGGTTTAGACCTGGTTTAGACCTGGTTTAGACCTGGTTTAGACCCGGTTTAGACCTGGTTTAGACCTGGTTTAGACCTGGTTTAGACCTGGATTAGTCCTGGTTTAGACCTGGTTTAGACCTGGTTTAGACCTGGATTAGTCCTGGTTTAGACCAGGTTTAGACCTGGATTAGACCTGGTTTAGACCCGGTTTAGACCTCGGTTTAGTCCAGGTTTAGTCCTGGTTTAGACCGGTTTAGACCTGGTTTAGTCCAGGTTTAGTCCTGGTTTAGTCCTGGTTTAGTCCTGGTTTAGACCTGGTTTAGACCTGGATTAGACCTGGTTTAGACCTGGTTTAGACCTGGTTTAGACCTGGATTAGATCTGGTTTAGACCTGGTTTAGACCTGGTTTAGTCCTGTTTTAGACCTGGTTTAGACCTGGTTTAGACCCGGTTTAGACCCGGTTTAGTCCAGGTTTAGTCCTGGTTTAGACCCGGTTTAGACCTGGTTTAGTCCAGGTTTAGTCCTGGTTTAGACCTGGTTTAGTCCTGGTTTAGACCTGGTTTAGACCTGGTTTAGACCTGGTTTAGACCTGGTTTAGTCCTGGTTTAGACCTGGTTTAGACCTGGTTTAGACCTGGTTTAGACCTGGTTTAGTCCTGGTTTAGATCTGGTTTAGACCTGGTTTAGACCTGGTTTAGTCCTGTTTAGACCTGGTTTAGACCTGGTTTAGACCTGGTTTAGACCTGGTTTAGTCCTGGTTTAGATCTGGTTTAGACCTGGTTTAGATCTGGTTTAGACCTGGTTTAGACCTGGTTTAGACCTGGTTTAGACCTGGTTTAGACCTGGTTTAGATCTGGTTTAGACCTGGCTTAGACCTGGTTTAGTCCTGGTTTAGATCTGGTTTAGACCTGGTTTAGTCCTGGTTTAGATCTGGTTTAGACCTGGTTTAGACCTGGTTTAGTCCTGTTTTAGACCTGGTTTAGACCTGGTTTAGACCTGGTTTAGACCTGGTTTAGTCCTGGTTTAGACCTGGTTTAGACCCGGTTTAGACCCGGTTTAGTCCAGGTTTAGTCCTGGTTTAGACCTGGTTTAGACCTGGTTTAGTCCAGGTTTAGTCCTGGTTTAGTCCTGGTTTAGTCCTGGTTTAGACCTGGTTTAGACCTGGATTAGACCTGGTTTAGTCCTGGTTTAGACCTGGATTAGTACGGGTTTAGACCTGGTTTAGACCTGATTTAGACCTGGTTTAGACCTGGTTTAGTCCTGGTTTAGACCAGGTTTAGACCTGGATTAGTCCTGGTTTAGACCTGGTTTAGACCTGGTTTAGACCTGGTTTAGACCCGGTTTAGACCTGGTTTAGACCTGATTTAGACCTGGTTTAGACCTGGATTAGTCCTGGTTTAGACCTGGTTTAGACCTGGTTTAGACCTGGATTAGTCCTGGTTTAGACCAGGTTTAGACCTGGATTAGACCTGGTTTAGACCCGGTTTAGACCCGGTTTAGTCCAGGTTTAGTCCTGGTTTAGACCCGGTTTAGACCTGGTTTAGTCCAGGTTTAGTCCTGGTTTAGTCCTGGTTTAGTCCTGGTTTAGACCTGGTTTAGACCTGGATTAGACCTGGTTTAGACCTGGTTTAGACCTGGTTTAGACCTGGATTAGATCTGGTTTAGACCTGGTTTAGACCTGGTTTAGTCCTGTTTTAGACCTGGTTTAGACCTGGTTTAGACCTGGTTTAGACCCGGTTTAGACCCGGTTTAGTCCAGGTTTAGTCCTGGTTTAGACCCGGTTTAGACCTGGTTTAGTCCAGGTTTAGTCCTGGTTTAGTCCTGGTTTAGTCCTGGTTTAGACCTGGTTTAGACCTGGATTAGACCTGGTTTAGACCTGGTTTAGACCTGGTTTAGACCTGGATTAGATCTGGTTTAGACCTGGTTTAGACCTGGTTTAGTCCTGTTTTAGACCTGGTTTAGACCTGGTTTAGACCTGGTTTAGACCTGGTTTAGTCCTGGTTTAGACCTGGTTTAGACCCGGTTTAGACCCGGTTTAGTCCAGGTTTAGTCCTGGTTTAGACCCGGTTTAGACCTGGTTTAGTCCAGGTTTAGTCCTGGTTTAGTCCTGGTTTAGTCCTGGTTTAGACCTGGTTTAGACCTGGATTAGACCTGGTTTAGTCCTGGTTTAGACCTGGATTAGTACGGGTTTAGACCTGGTTTAGACCTGATTTAGACCTGGTTTAGACCTGGTTTAGTCCTGGTTTAGACCAGGTTTAGACCTGGATTAGTCCTGGTTTAGACCTGGTTTAGACCTGGTTTAGACCTGGTTTAGACCCGGTTTAGACCTGGTTTAGACCTGATTTAGACCTGGTTTAGACCTGGATTAGACCTGGTTTAGACCTGGTTTAGACCTGGTTTAGTCCTGGTTTAGACCTTGTTTAGACCTGGTTTAGACCTGGATTAGTCCTGGTTTAGACCTGGTTTAGACCTGGTTTAGACCTGGATTAGTCCTGGTTTAGACCAGGTTTAGACCTGGATTAGTCCTGGTTTAGACCTGGTTTAGACCTGGTTTAGACCTGGTTTAGACCCGGTTTAGACCTGGTTTAGTCCTGGTTTAGTCCGGGTTTAGTCCTGCTTTATTCCTGGTTTAGTTCTGGTTTAGACCCGGTTTAGACCTGGTTTAGTCCAGGTTTAGACCTGGTTTAGTCCTTGTTTAGTCCTGGTTCAGACCTGGTTCAGACCTGGTTCAGACCTGGTCTTGAGCACAGATCCTGGTTGTGGACGGTAAAGCTCAGCAGCAGCAGATGGTTTCTTACTTAACACAGTTCTGTGTCAGTTGAGAATAAAAACATCTGTGAATAAAACATGTTCGTCCTTCACAGACTTAGTTTTAGAGTTTACCTAAAGGCATCTCTACTAAACAAGGACCTGCCAGAGCAAGGACACGTTAACCTTTAGCTGAACTTTGTTACTGCCTGATGTTTGTTGCAGTTTTAACCCACGTTAAAATAAAGTCACTGGTTTAAAGGAGAACTATGTTTTTAAATGTTTAATATTTTAAGCCCAAGTAATTGTATTCTCTTACCTTTATGCCCCAACTTCAGTCGAAGATCCTTAATGGAAACATCACCAAAGCCCCTGACAGTCTGACACTGCAGCCCTCTGATCCAACATGGCAGCCCTGCGTTTCCTGCTCCTGGCTGCGTCCTGGGCCTGTGTCGAGGCGTTTGTGGAGCTGGACGCTCTGGAGGTGGTCCGAGGCCGCTCTGAGTTCATCACTGACCGACACCTGAGGATAAAGGTGGAGCCGGACACTGACTGTAAAGTGGAGGTGGTGCTGAACGAACCCATAACGCAGAGAGTCGGGAAAGTCACGCCTCAGGTACCTACAGCAGTTCCACTAACGGCCACTAGGTTGGATTTGAACAGGTTTTAGTCAGAATTGTACAGGTATGCTGTCCCCATAAAAAGCTTGTGTGTGCAGTGTTCCTTCTTTATCTGACTCCTTTCAGGTGTTCGACTGCAGTTTTGTTGAAGACGAGGTGCAGTACGTTCACAGCGGCAGCCCTCTGCTGAAGGAGGACTCCATCATGCTCCACGTCTACAGGTCTGGACTGTCTCATCTGATAAACGAAACCAGGACTGGAGCAGGTTAGAGCAGGGCTGGTTGAGGACTAGCTAAAGAAAGACCAAGAGATTCTCCAGGTGTACAGGTCTTGACCAGTTTATGGACCAAACCATAAAGCTATAAAGTGAAAAGCCTACATTTCTTTCATTGAGACATTCCAAAAAAATATTTTAAATATTTCATATTGTATTTATTTTCTAGCTTTTACAGATGTTTTTGTAATTGCAGTTAACTTTAACACCTTTTCCTGGACCCTTTTTGTCTTTATAATGGGTTGCTATGGTTGCTAGGGAGAGTCAGTGTCAGAGAGAACTGAAGTTCTGACTTCTTCAAATGTTTCCCATTCCAGGCCTTTTCACTCACAGTAATTTCACTCCCAGACACATACTATAAATATTAAAATATAAGTTTAAAAAAGTAAATTGTTCTCTTTTGGAAAATGTAATTTTCAAAGCTCTGTCATTTACAGAATTGAAATGATGAGCTTTAATGTGTGAAGAGTTCCTGATATAGACGTTTTGAAATGGTCTCACCTAATTTTCATCTAATCCACATAAACGTTCAGCCCAGTCTCAAAACGCTCACAGTGAAAACGGTTTTCTGATCCGATGTGTCGTTTGTGAGTGAGACATGTTTGTTTGAAACTAAGTCTGTGTTTCAGTGCCTCTAGTGGCAGCAGTCTCCATGGTAACCTGCCTGATGATGTCATTGTCCTGGTCTAGTCCAGCTTTAGTCCGGGTCTTTCCATGGTTCAGTCTGGTCTTGTCTCGGGTCTTTCCTGGTTCAGTCTGGTCTTGTCTCCTCAGGTTCAGCTCGTCTCAGACCCAGGTCCAGACTGTGGTCTTGCTGGTCTTTGTTCTGGACCCGGTCTCTCCTCTGGTCTCACTTGGTCCTAATCCTCTTCTTGTCCCGGACTTTCACGGACTTTCAAACCCCATAGACCACTCAGTCCTGAAGATCCAGACCTACCAAGACCTGCTTTGCACCATTAGGCTCAAGACCCACCAAGTCCAGGTCCCGGCTGTGGGCCAACTGGTCTACGAAGACCAGACCAACGGAGAGGGTACGAGACTAGACCAGGACTGAACCAGAACTAAACCCAAGCCAACCCGGTCTTTCTGTTCCAGGTCTTTGTTCCGGGAATAAGCCCTGTGTGTCTAAGTCCAGACCAGTCCAGTCCCTGAAGACCAGCTGTGAGGACTTCCTAAAGTCTGGACTAACGTACCTCCACCTCAGTCCCCCGTCTCCTCAGACCGACTACATCCCCCTGACTCTGGACCTGAGAGACCGGACCAGCAGGGCCATCGTGGAGGCAAGTCCTGGTCTGGTCCAGGTCCAGGTCCAGACTCACGGGGTTTTGCTAGATCTTAGTGAATTAAGCAGGGAGGAGTCAGAGTACGGTGGCCCTGAAGGGAATTGCAAATGGCAAAATGTGAAAACAAATGGAAAAACAAAAAAAGCAAACACAAATTGAGATCTCAAAAGTAAAGTAAACTGAGAATTGCAAAAACAAATCAAGAAACTATTTCAGACACGTGACGATCAATTGAGAAATTCTAAAACAAATTAAGAAGAAAACTGAGAAACAAATTTATAAAGACAAATAAAACTGAAATATTAAATGCAAGAACAATTGAGAAAAAAATCAACAAATAAAATCAACAAAATCAACAAATTCAAAGGATACACAGACTGGTCTGTGCACTTTTGTGTTTATTCATTTTTCTATTTCCACATTAAAACCAAACTTTGAAAAGGTGGCCACTTTGGTTTTGAAAAATAAAGGAACGGCTTTACTTTGGTTTGATAATATATAATACTTTTATGAGTTTGATGATAACATTAACCACTCGTGTGAGGAGTTTCCACCAGAGTTATCTGCTGCTGCTGAGTCACTGGACACTGTCGGGAGACCGAGTCCAACATCCAATCATCTTCACCGCAGTAACACCTATTGAACATGACTACACCTGAGTCCGTAAGACCTAGAGAACATGACTACACCTGAGTCCGTAAGACCTATTGAACATGACTACACCTGAGTCCGTAAGACCTAGAGAACATGACTACACCTGAGTCCGTAAGACCTAGAGAACATGACTACACCTGAGTCCGTAAGACCTAGAGAACATGACTACACCTGAGTCCGTAAGACCTAGAGAACATGACTACACCTGAGTCCGTAAGACCTAGAGAACATGACTACACCTGAGTCCGTAAGACCTATTGAACATGACTACACCTGAGTCCGTAAGACCTATAGAACATGACTACACCTGAGTCCGTAAGACCTAGAGAACATGACTACACCTGAGTCCGTAAGACCTATAGAACATGACTACACCTGAGTCCGTAAGACCTAGAGAACATGACTACACCTGAGTCCGTAAGACCTAGAGAACATGACTACACCTGAGTCCGTAAGACCTAGAGAGAACATGACTACACCTGAGTCCGTAAGACCTATTGAACATGACTACACCTGAGTCCGTAAGACCTAGAGAACATGACTACACCTGAGTCCGTAAGACCTATTGAACATGACTACACCTGAGTCCGTAAGACCTATTGAACATGACTACACCTGAGTCCGTAAGACCTATTGAACATGACTACACCTGAGTCCGTAAGACCTATTGAACATGACTACACCTGAGTCCGTAAGACCTATTGAACATGACTACACCTGAGTCCGTAAGACCTATTGAACATGACTACACCTGAGTCCGTAAGACCTATTGAACATGACTACACCTGAGTCCGTAAGACCTAGAGAACATGACTACACCTGAGTCCGTAAGACCTATTGAACATGACTACACCTGAGTCCGTAAGACCTATTGAACATGACTACACCTGAGTCCGTAAGACCTATTGAACATGACTACACCTGAGTCCGTAAGACCTGAACATGACTACACCTGAGTCCGTAAGACCTAGAGAACATGACTACACCTGAGTCCGTAAGACCTAGAGAACATGACTACACCTGAGTCCGTAAGACCTATTGAACATGACTACACCTGAGTCCGTAAGACCTAGAGAACATGACTACACCTGAGTCCGTAAGACCTATAGAACATGACTACACCTGAGTCCGTAAGACCTAGAGAACATGACTACACCTGAGTCCGTAAGACCTAGAGAACATGACTACACCTGAGTCCGTAAGACCTAGAGAACATGACTACACCTGAGTCCGTAAGACCTAGAGAACATGACTACACCTGAGTCCGTAAGACCTAGAGAGAACATGACTACACCTGAGTCCGTAAGAACTAGAGAGAACATGACTACACCTGAGTCCGTAAGACCTATTGAACATGACTACACCTGAGTCCGTAAGACCTATTGAACATGACTACACCTGAGTCCGTAAGACCTATAGAACATGACTACACCTGAGGCCGTAAGACCTATAGAACATGACTACACCTGAGTCCGTAAGACCTAGAGAACATGACTACACCTGAGTAAGACCTATTGAACATGACTACACCTGAGTCCGTAAGACCTATTGAACATGACTACACCTGAGTCCGTAAGACCTAGAACATGACTACACTTGAGTCCGTAAGACCTAGAGAACATGACTACACCTGAGTCCGTAAGACCTATAGAACATGACTACACCTGAGTCCGTAAGACCTATTGAACATGACTACACCTGAGTCCGTAAGACCTATAGAACATGACTACACCTGAGTCCGTAAGACCTATAGAACATGACTACACCTGAGTCCGTAAGACCTAGAGAACATGACTACACCTGAGTCCGTAAGACCTAGAGAACATGACTACACCTGAGTCCGTAAGACCTATTGAACATGACTACACCTGAGTCCGTAAGACCTATTGAACATGACTACACCTGAGTCCGTAAGACCTAGAGAACATGACTACACCTGAGTCCGTAAGACCTATAGAACATGACTACACCTGAGTCCGTAAGACCTATAGAACATGACTACACCTGAGTCCGTAAGACCTATAGAACATGACTACACCCGAGTCCGTAAGACCTAGAGAACATGACTACACCTGAGTCCGTAAGACCTATTGAACATGACTACACCCGAGTCCGTAAGACCTATAGAACATGACTACACCTGAGTCCGTAAGACCTAGAGAACATGACTACACCTGAGTCCGTAAGACCTAGAGAACATGACTACACCTGAGTCCGTAAGACCTAGAGAACATGACTACACCTGAGTCCGAACAATTAAACCGTTCAAATGTGGTAGAAGTAAGTTTCAATTTGAATGTAGTCGTTTTAAAGATCATAAAACTAGACTTCTGTAAATGAATAAATAATATATATTTACCAAAGTAAAGCCATTCTTAGATTTTTCTTTGTTGCCAAAAAACGAAAGGAAATAAAAGGACCCAGACTAATCCTGAAACACTTCACAATAAAATAAAATACAAAATAAAGAAATGCAAACACATCACACTCGGTCACAAATTGACAAAAAAAAAAAAATCTAATCTAATCTAAACTAAATATTAAATACAATTAAGTAAAATAATCAAGAAATGCAACAAATTTTAAAGATATACAGACTAACCCAGAAACAGTAAAAATGAAAAATAAAAAGATCAAATTGCAAACAAACTAAAATTGAAAAACAAAATGTAACTGAAAAAAATAATTTGCCAAATATAATTGTAATTTCTTTTGTTATCAACAGGAATCAATAGATCAATAACTTCTCTATAAACATTATTATTCAATTTTACATATTTGATTTTGCTCTGAATTCTCTTTTATTTTAAAACCCCTCTTGTTTTGTTGCGTTTGCACCAGTCTTTGTGTGAAACCTCTTTGTTGCTGTGAGCAGATCCTAAAATAACCTCAGAGTGAGACGTGTGACAATCGACGAGTCTTTGTGACGAGATCCGGGCGCTAACGACCCAACGCCGAGGCTCCTGCTGCCAATACACCTCACATGTCGATCTGGAAAACAGCCATTTCCAATTTCTGGCAACGACCCCTTCCTTTTTACAAACTTTTACCGTCGAGAAGTTACAGTAGACGTCTGTTTGTTCGTAGTCTTCGTGAGAAAGTGTTGGAGTAAAAGTGGATGTGACAAGTCGTGAGTTTGGCTCGATTTCAGGCCAAATGTGAAAGTTCTGACGCTCAGACAGTAAAGGGTTAGAGCAGGAAGTTAATGTGTTGTTGGCAGAAAGAGAAAACTTAAAAGTAAAAGAACGGAGAAAGTGTGAACGGCAGCATGACTTTGAAAAGGAATGTTCTTCTAAATTTTCCTGGAACATGCCACGAGGGAGGGGTCACTGCCCCGGGGGTTCCCATAGGGGTGTTTGTAGAAACAAATGGATAATCTCAGTTTAGTTCCCTGCTTTAGTCCTGGTTTAGTCTTTTAGTCTGGTTTAGTCCTGGTTTAGTCCTGGTTTAGTCCTGGTTTAGTCCTGGTTTAGACCTGGTTTAGTCCTGGTTTAGTCTTTTAGTCTGGTTTAGTCCTGGTTTAGTCCTGGTTTAGTCCTGGTTTAGCCCTGGTTTAGTCCTGGTTTAGTCTTTTAGTCTGGTTTAGTCCTGGTTTAGTCCTGGTTTAGTCCTGGTTTAGTCCTGGTTTAGACCTGGTTTAGTCCTGGTTTAGTCTTTTAGTCTGGTTTAGTCCTCGTTTAGTCCTGGTTTAGTCCTGGTTTAGTCCTGGTTTAGTCCTGGTTTAGTCCTGGTTTAGACCTGGTTTAGTCCTGGTTTAGTCTTTTAGTCTGGTTTAGTCCTGGTTTAGTCCTGGTTTAGTCCTGGTTTAGTCCTGGTTTAGTCCTGGCTTAGACCTGGTTTAGTCCTGGTTTAGTCCTGGTTTAGTCCTGGTTCAGTCCTGGTTTAGACCTGGTTTAGTCCTGGCTTAGACCTGGTTTAGTCCTGGTTTAGTCTTTTAGTCTGGTTTAGTCCTGGTTTAGTCCTGGTTTAGTCCTGGTTTAGTCCTGGTTTAGACCTGGTTTAGTCCTGGTTTAGTCTTTTAGTCTGGTTTAGTCCTCGTTTAGTCCTGGTTTAGTCCTGGTTTAGTCCTGGTTTAGTCCTGGTTTAGTCCTGGTTTAGACCTGGTTTAGTCCTGGTTTAGTCTTTTTAGTCTGGTTTAGTCCTGGTTTAGTCCTGGTTTAGTCCTGGTTTGAATCCTGGTTTAGTCCTGGTTTGGGTCCTGGCTTAGACCTGGTTTAGTCCTGGTTTAGTCCTGGTTTAGTCCTGGTTCAGTCCTGGTTTAGACCTGGTTTAGACCTGGTGTAGACCTGGTTTAGACCTGGTTTAGACCTGGTTTAGTCCTGGCTTAGACCTAGTTTAGTCCTGGTTTAGACCTGGTTTATTCCTGGTTTAGTCCTGGTTTAGACCTGGTTTAGACCTGGTTCAGACCTGGTTTAGTCCTGGTTTAGTCCTGGTTTAGACCCGGTTTAGACCCGGTTTAGTCCTGGTTTAGACCTGTTTTAGACCTGGTTTAGACCTGGTTTAGTCCTGGTTTAGACCCGGTTTAGACCCGGTTTAGTCCTGGTTTAGTCCTGGTTTAGTCCTGGTTTAGACCTGGTTTAGACCTGGTTTAGACCTGGTTTAGTCCTGGCTTAGACCTGGTTTAGTCCTGGTTTAGATCTGGTTTAGACCTGGTTTAGTCCTGGTTTAGACCTGGTTTATACCTGGTTTAGTCCTGGTTTAGACCTGGTTTAGTCCTGGTTTAGTCCTGGTTTAGACATGGTTTAGACCTGGTTTAGACCTGGTTTAGTCCTGGTTTAGTCCTGGTTTAGTCCTGGTTTAGACCTGGTTTAGTCCTGGTTTAGTCCTGGTTTAGTCCTGGTTTAGTCCTGGTTTAGACATGGTTTAGACCTGGTTTAGTCCTGGTTTAGACCTGGTTTAGACCTGGTTTAGACCTGGTTTAGACCTGGTTTAGTCCTGGCTTAGACCTGGTTTAGTCCTGGTTTAGACCTGGTTTAGACCTGGTTTAGTCCTGGTTTAGACCTGGTTTAGACCTGGTTTAGACCTGGTTTAGTCCTGGTTTAGACCTGGTTTAGTCTTTTAGTCTGGTTTAGTCCTGGTTTAGTCCTGGTTTAGACCTGGTTTAGACCTGGTTTAGACCTGGTTTAGTCCTGGTTTAGACCTGGTTTAGACCTGGTTTAGTCTTTTAGTCTGGTTTAGTCCTGGTTTAGTCCTGGTTTAGACCTGGTTTAGACCTGGTTTAGACCTGGTTTAGACCTGGTTTAGACCTGGTTTAGTCCTGGTTTACACATAATCTTATTGTACATATTTTGTGCTGTTTTTCCTGGTCTTACTTTTTAACACTTTTACTGATGCATTGTGGAAAACTGAGTCACTATGTTTCCGTTACTGCACATTCAGACTCCAGCGCTGTACGTGGACTGGTTTTAGACAAAGTTTTTAATCATAAATTCTTTTTCTCTCGTGTTAATCCCAGTCCGAGTCGGTCTGGATCCCGGTCCAGATCCAGGACGCGGTCCAGGACCAGCCTCCTCGCGCAGCCTTTATGGCGTCCTCCATCTTAGAGGTGGACCAGTATGTGTTGACACCTGTTACCACGGCGACGCTGGACGCCGAGGATGAAGAGACGCCGCAGGACGAGCTGGTGTTCAATGTGACAGTGCCCCCTGCTGGAGGTTACATCACCCACCTGGACGACCAAACCAGGGAAGTCCGGTCTTTCACCTGGAACGACCTGAACCATCTCAAGATCGCGTACCAGCCCCCGCACTCCGGCCAATCACAGAGGAGCAACGATCAGGTAGAAACACACTCCGGCCAATCACAGAGGAGTCTAACTCTGGTCTAACCCTGGTCTAACCTGGTCTAACCCTGATCTTACCTGGTCTAACCCTTGTCTAACCCTGGTCTAAACCTGGTCTAACCCTGGTCTAACCTGGTCTAACCCTGATCTTACCTGGTCTAACCCTGGTCTAAACCTGGTCTAACCCTGGTCTAACCTGGTCTAGCCCTGGTTTAACCTGGTCTAACTCTGGACTAACCTGGTCTAACTCTGGACTAACCCTGGTCTAACCCTGGTCTAACTCTGGTCTAACTCTGGTTTAAACCTGGTCTAACCCTGGTCTAACCCTGGTCTAACCCTGGACTAACCCTGGACTAACCCTGTTCTAACTCTGGTCTAAACCTGGTCTAACCTGGTCTAACCCAGTCTAACTCGGTCTAACCTGGTCTAAACTCGGTCTAAACCCGGTCTTACTCTGGTCTTACTCTGGTCTTACTCTGGTCTAACCCTGGTCTAACCCTGGTCTAAACCGATCTAACCCTGGTTTAACTCTGGTCTAACTCTGGTCTAACCCTGGTCTAACCCTGGTCTAACCCTGGTCTAACCCGATCTAACCTTGGTCTAACCCTGGTCTAAACCTGGTCTAACCCGGTCTAACCCTGGTCTAACCCTGGTCTAACTCTGGTCTAACCTGGTCTAACTCTGGACTAACCTGGTTTAAACCTGGTCTAACCCTGGTCTAACTCTGGTCTAACCTGGCCTAAACCTGGTCTAACCCTGGTCTAACCCGGTCTAACTCGGTGTAACCTGGTCTAAACCTGGTCTAAACCCGGTCTAACCCTGGTCTAACTCTGGTCTAACACGGTCTAAACCTTGTCTAACCTGGTCCAAGCCTGGTCTAACTCTGGTCTAACCCGGTCTAACCCTGGTCTAACCCTGGTCTAACCTGGTCTAAATCTGGTCTAACCCTGGTCTAACCCTGGTCTAACCCGGTCTATCCCGGTCTAACCTGGTCTAAACCTGGTCTAACCTGGTCTGACCCGGGTCTAACCTGGTCTAACTCGGTCTAACCCAGTCTAACCCGGTCTAACTCTGGTCTAACCCAGTCTAACCCGGTCAAACCCTGGTCAAACCCTGGTCTAACCCTGGTCTAACCTGGTCTAACCCGGTCTAACCCTGGTCTAACCCGGTCTAACCCTGGTCTAACTCTGGTCTAACACGGTCTAACCTGGTCTAACCCTGGTCTAACTCTGGTCTAACCCGGTCTAACCCAGTCTAAACCCGGTCTAACCTGGTCTAACCCGGTCTAACCCTGGTCTAACCCCGGTCTAACCCCGGTCTAACTCTGGTCTAACCCTGGTCTAACCCGGTCTATCCCGGTCTAACCCGGTCTAAACCTGGTCTAACCCGGTCTGACCCTGGTCTAACCCTGGTCTAACCTGGTCTATCCCAGTCTAACCCGGTCTAACCCGGTATAACTCGGTCTAACCCGGTCTAACCCTGGTCTAACTCGGTCTAACCCCGTCTAAACACGGTCTAACTCTGGTCTAACCCGGTCTAACCTGGTGTAACCCTTGTCTAACCTGGTCTAACCCTGGTCTAACCCGGTCTAACCCTGGTCTAACCCTGGTCTAACCCGGTCTAACCCTGGTCTAACCTGGTCTAACTCTGGTCTAACCCGGTCTAACCCTGGTCTAACTCTGGTCTAACTCTGGTCTAAGCCGGTCTAACCCTGGTCTAACCCGGTCTAACCCTGGTCTAACTCTGGTCTAACCCTGGTCTAGCTCTGGTCTAAGCCGGTCTAACCCTGGTCTAACCTGGTCTAACTCTTGTCTAACCCTAACCCTAACCCTGGTCTAACCCGGTCTAACCTGCCCAACATGGTCTAACTCTGGTCTAACCCTGGTCTAACCCTTGTCTAACCTGGTCTAACTCTTGTCTAACCCGGTCTAACCCGGTCTAACCCTGGTCTAACCTGGTCTAACCCTGGTCTAACCTGGTCTAACCCGGTCTAACCCTGGTCTAACTCTGGTCTAACCCTGGTCTAACCTGGTCTAACTCTTGTCTAACCCGGTCTAACCCGGTCTAACCCTGGTCTAACTCTGGTCTAACCCTTGTCTAACCTGGTCTAACCCTGGTCTAACCCGGTCTAACCTGGTCTAACTCTTGTCTAACCCGGTCTAACCCGGTCTAACCCTGGTCTAACCCTGGTCTAACCCGGTCTAACCCTGGTCTAACTCTGGTCTAACCCTTGTCTAACCTGGTCTAACCCTGGTCTAACCCGGTCTAACCCGGTCTAACCCTGGTCTAACCCGGTCTAACCCTGGTCTAACCCTGGTCTAACCTGGTCTAACCCTGGTCTAACCCTGGTCTAACCCGGTCTAACCCTGGTCTAACCCTGGTCTAACCTGGTCTAACCTGGTCTATCCTGGTCTAACCCTGGTCTAACCCGGTCTAACATGGTCTAACCCTGGTCTAACCTTGGTCTAACCCGGTCTAACATGGTCTAACCCTGGTCTAACCTGGTCTAACCCTGGTCTAACCCGGTCTAACCCGGTCTAACCCTGGTCTAACCCTGTCTAACCCGGTCTAACCCTGGTCTAACCCTGTCTAACCCGGTCTAACCTGGTCTAACCTGATCTAACTCTGGTCTAACCCTGGTCTAACCCTGGTCTAACTCTGGTCTAACCCTGGTCTAACCCTGGTCTAACCTGGTCTAACCTGGTCTATCCTGGTCTAACCCTGGTCTAACCCGGTCTAACATGGTCTAACCCTGGTCTAACCTTGGTCTAACCCGGTCTAACATGGTCTAACCCTGGTCTAACCTGGTCTTACCCGGTCTAACCCTGGTCTAACCCTGTCTAACCCGGTCTAACCCTGGTCTAACTCTGGTCTAACCCTGGTCTAACCCTGTCTAACCCGGTCTAACCTGGTCTAACCTGATCTAACCCTGGTCTAACCTGGTCTAACTCTTGTCTAACCCTGTCTAACCCGGTCTAACCTGGTCTAACCTGATCTAACTCTGGTCCAACTCTGGTCTAACCCTGTCTAACCCTGTCTAACCCGGTCTAACCTGGTCTAACCCTGGTCTAGCTCTGGTCTAAGCCGGTCTAACCCTGGTCTAAACCTGGTCTAACCCTGGTCTAACCTGGTCTAACTCTTGTCTAACCCTGTCTAACCCGGTCTAACCTGGTCTAACCTGATCTAACCCTGTTCTAACTCTGGTCTAACCTGGTCTAACTCTTGTCTAACCCTGTCTAACCCGGTCTAACCTGGTCTAACCTGATCTAACTCTGGTCTAGCTCTGGTCTAAGCCGGTCTAACCCTGGTCTAACCTGGTCTAACTCTTGTCTAACCCGGTCTAACCCGGTCTAACCCTGGTCTAACCCGGTCTAACCCTGCTCTAACCCTGGTCTAACTCTGGTCTAACCCTGGTCTAGCTCTGGTGTAAGCCGGTCTAACCCTGGTCTAACCTGGTCTAACTCTTGTCTAACCCTGTCTAACCCGGTCTAACCCTGGTCTAACCCGGTCTAACCCGGTCTAACATGGTCTAACTCTGGTCTAACCCTGGTCTAACCCTTGTCTAACCTGGTCTAACTCTTGTCTAACCCGGTCTAACCCGGTCTAACCCTGGTCTAACCCGGTCTAACCCTGGTCTAACCCTGGTCTAACCTGGTCTAACCCGGTCTAACCCTGGTCTAAATCTGGTCTAACTCTGGTCTAACCCTGGTCTAACCTGGTCTAACTCTTGTCTAACCCGGTCTAACCCTGGTCTAACCCGGTCTAACCCTGGTCTAACCCTGGTCTAACCCGGTCTAACCCGGTCTAACATGGTCTAACTCTGGTCTAACCCTGGTCTAACCCTTGTCTAACCCTTGTCTAACCTGGTCTAACCCTGGTCTAACCCGGTCTAACCCGGTCTAACCCTGGTCTAACCCGGTCTAACCCGGTCTAACCCTGGTCTAACCCTGGTCTAACCTGGTCTAACCCGGTCTAACCCTGGTCTAACCCTGGTCTAACCCGGTCTAACCCTGGTCTAACCCTGGTCTAACCTGGTCTAACCTGGTCTAACCTGGTCTAACCCTGGTCTAACCCGGTCTAACATGGTCTAACCCTGGTCTAACCCTGGTCTAACCCGGTCTAACATGGTCTAACCCTGGTCTAACCTGGTCTAACCCTGGTCTAACCCGGTCTAACCCGGTCTAACCCTGGTCTAACCCTGTCTAACCCGGTCTAACCCTGGTCTAACCCTGTCTAACCCGGTCTAACCTGGTCTAACCTGATCTAACTCTGGTCTAACCCTGGTCTAACCCTGGTCTAACTCTGGTCTAACCCTTGTCTAACTCTGGTCTAACCTGGTCTAACCTGATCTAACTCTGGTCTAACCCTGGTCTTACCCGGTCTAACCCGGTCTAACCCTGGTCTAACCCTGTCTAACCCGGTCTAACCCTGGTCTAACTCTGGTCTAACCCTGGTCTAACCTTGTCTAACCCGGTCTAACCCGGTCTAACCCTGGTCTTACCCGGTCTAACCCGGTCTAACCCTGGTCTAACCCTGTCTAACCCGGTCTAACCCTGGTCTAACTCTGGTCTAACCCTGGTCTAACCTTGTCTAACCCGGTCTAACCCGGTCTAACCCTGGTCTAACCCGGTCTAACCCTGGTCTAACCCTGGTCTAACCCGGTCTAACCCTGGTCTAACCCTGGTCTAACCTGGTCTAACCCGGTCTAACCCTGGTCTAACCCTGTCTAACCCGGTCTAACCCTGGTCTAACTCTGGTCTAACCCTGGTCTAACCTTGTCTAACCCGGTCTAACCTGGTCTAACCTGATCTAACCCTGGTCTAACCTGGTCTAACTCTTGTCTAACCCTGTCTAACCCGGTCTAACCTGGTCTAACCTGATCTAACTCTGGTCTAACTCTGGTCTAACCCTGTCTAACCCTGTCTAACCCGGTCTAACCTGGTCTAACCCTGGTCTAGCTCTGGTCTAAGCCGGTCTAACCCTTGTCTAAACCTGGTCTAACCCTGGTCTAACCTGGTCTAACTCTTGTCTAACCCGGTCTAACCTGGTCTAACCTGATCTAACCCTGTTCTAACTCTGGTCTAACCCCGGTCTAACCCCGGTCTAACTCTGGAATAACCCTGGTCTAACCCGGTCTAACCCGGTCTAACCCTGGTCTAACCCGGTCTAACCCGGTCTAACTCTGGTCTAACCCTGGTCTAACCTGGTCTAACCCGGTCTAACCCTGGTCTAACCCTGGTCTAACCCGGTCTAACCCTGGTCTAACCCGGTCTAACCCAGTCTAACCCTGGTCTAACCCTGGTCTAACCTGGTCTAACCCGGTCTAACCCTGGTCTAACCCTGGTCTAACCCGGTCTAACACTGGTCTAACTCTGGTCTAACCCTGGTCTAACCTGGTCTAACCCTGGTCTAATCCGGTCTAACCCGGTCTAACCCTGGTCTAACCCTGTCTAACCCGGTCTAACCCTGGTCTAACCCTGTCTAACCCGGTCTAACCTGGTCTAACCTGATCTAACTCTGGTCTAACCCTGGTCTAACCCTGGTCTAACTCTGGTCTAACCCTGGTCTAACTCTGGTCTAACCTGGTCTAACCTGATCTAACTCTGGTCTAACCCTGGTCTTACCCGGTCTAACCCGGTCTAACTCTGGTCTAACCCTGGTCTAACCCTGTCTAACCCGGTCTAACCTGGTCTAACCTGATCTAACTCTGGTCTAACCCTGGTCTAACCCTGTCTAACCCTGTCTAACCCGGTCTAACCTGGTCTTACCCTGTCTAACCCTGTCTAACCCGGTCTAACCTGGTCTAACCCTGGTCTAGCTCTGGTCTAAGCCGGTCTAACCCTGGTCTAAACCTGGTCTAACCCTGGTCTAACCTGGTCTAACTCTTGTCTAACCCTGTCTAACCCGGTCTAACCTGGTCTAACCTGATCTAACTCTGGTCTAACTCTGGTCTAACCCTGTTCTAACTCTGGTCTAACCCCGGTCTAACCCCGGTCTAACTCTGGTCTAACCCTGGTCTAACCCGGTCTAACCCGGTCTAACCCTGGTCTAACCCGGTCTAACCCGGTCTAACCCTGGTCTAACCCTGGTCTAACCTGGTCTAACCCAGTCTAACCCTGGTCTAACCCTGGTCTAACCCGGTCTAACCCTGGTCTAACCCTGGTCTAACCTGGTCTAACCTGGTCTAACCTGGTCTAACCCTGGTCTAACCCGGTCTAACATGGTCTAACCCTGGTCTAACCCTGGTCTAACCCTGGTCTAACCTGGTCTAACCCTGGTCTAACCCGGTCTAACCCGGTCTAACCCTGGTCTAACCCTGTCTAACCCGGTCTAACCTGATCTAACTCTGGTCTAACCCTGGTCTAACCCTGGTCTAACCTGGTCTAACCCTGGTCTAACCCGGTCTAACCCTGGTCTAACCCGGTCTAACCCGGTCTAACCCTGGTCTAACCCTGTCTAACCCGGTCTAACCTGGTCTAACCTGATCTAACTCTGGTCTAACCCTGGTCTAACTCTGGTCTAACCCTGGTCTAACTCTGGTCTAACTCTGGTCTAACCCTGGTCTTACCCGGTCTAACCCGGTCTAACCCTGGTCTAACTCTGGTCTAACCCTGTCTAACCCG
The DNA here is from genome assembly GCA_024416835.2 of Perccottus glenii. NCBI lineage: Eukaryota > Metazoa > Chordata > Actinopteri > Gobiiformes > Odontobutidae > Perccottus > Perccottus glenii. Next base: position 29,737,377 of record CM044559.2, read on the forward strand.
GTCTAACCTGGTCTAACCCTGGTCTAGCTCTGGTCTAAGCCGGTCTAACCCTGGTCTAAACCTGGTCTAACCCTGGTCTAACCTGATCTAACTCTGGTCTAACTCTGGTCTAACCCTGTCTAACCCGGTCTAACCCTGTTGCAGGTGCAGTTCCAGGTGATAGACGGCTCCTTCCAGAGCAGTGCTCCTATCGTTGTGCACATCTCCATCAGATCGTCTCAGACCAACGCCCCCAGAGTTTCCTGGAACATGGGTCTGTTTCAACTAAAACATTCCAAATGCATTTTTACGACAAAGAGTCAAAGATGAATAAATCAAATCAGCCGTGAATCTTGGAAGATTCTTAGATTCTGTTTGTGTCCAGGCCTGCAGCTCCTGGAGGGTCAGTCCCGTCCCATCACGTGGGAGCAGCTGCAGATCGTGGACAGAGACAACATTAATGCGATTTATCTGGTGGCAGTGGACGGGCCTCTGCACGGCCAGCTCACCGTCAGAGGTCAGAGGTCATCCCGATATACATTTACACCGAGTCTCTCAGGATTTAATTATCTGAACAAGTTTTACTGTGACCTGTGGTTTTAGCTGGATTTGAACAGGTTTTAGTTGGATCTGAACAGGTTTTAAATGGATTTGAACAGGGTTTAGTTGGATTTGAACAGGTTTTAGATGGATTTGCTCAGATTTTAGTTGGATTTGAACAGGCTTTAGTTGAATCTGAACTGGTTTAACTTGGACTTGAACAGGTTTTACTTGGATTTGACAAGTTGAAATGAAGGTAAATCCAAATAAACAAGAAAGAAATGAAACCCGGTGAGAATAAAGCCGTTAAAGTCTGAAGTGATCTGTAAAGCGGGCCCTTGTCTCGAGGCGGTCGCTCTGAGGCTGTTCAGGGACAGAGTGCACTCAGCTGTGGGGGCCCCAGACCCCCTCACCCCTGATTACCGCTCGCTGCAGACATATGCTCACGACACACGGAGATAAAGGAGCGGACAGACGGGAATAAAGAATTCCCAAGAGTCAGAAAATACCAGCACAGGACCAGGACTAGGACAGAATTATGATTAAATGGGACACAGTTGCACTAGAACGTAACCAAACACAAAATAGAAAAAGCCACACATGTTTTAGTAAATGTTTTAACAAAATGAAATGTTCCAAAATGACATTGAAAAGGTCAAAAAGGCCGACATATGGCCAACAAACGCAGCTAAAGGAGCGGAAAGGACCAGACGGAATTCCCAAGGCGTTCCAGGTGTTGGAATACCAGCGTGAGATTAGTTAAAGAACGCAAAGAATTTTTTTAACAAGATTAAAAACATCACTTAAAACAAATAGGACTTCAAAAAGAAGAACAACAAATATATTAAAAGACAAATTATGTGTTAGACTATGAAAAGGGACAATAAAATCCCAGTAAACAGGACAACATGTCCGACATATGGCCGACAAATGCAGTTAAAGGAGCGGAAAGGACCAGACGGAATTCCCAAGGCGTTCCCGGTGTTGGAATACCAGGATCAGGGACAAGGACAGAGGACAGAGGACAGAGGGAGACATATGCATCATCATCAGATTTGGACCGAGAGGTGGAACTAAAAGCACTTTATTTTCCAGCTTGTGTTTAATAAGATTATAATAAACAGAAATAATTATAGAAATGACTGTGAAAACCTGAAGGACCTGAGGTTACAGAGTTAATTCAACAAAAGCACACAACAATAAAGAAACAGTATCAACGTCACATGGTTTATCTGTTTATCGAATCTATTCAGTTTTCATATTCAGCATTTTCAAAACCTTAAAGCTGTGGTCTGTGGCTTGTGGCCTGCCCTTAGATATTATTTCTGCAGAAGAATGCGCCACACAGCTTTTGTAATCCACACAGGGGCCGTTTTTCATTCAGTAGGACAAACGTCACCAAGACTCACATTTATTACGACTGAACTGCATTTTTACATTTGTTAACCTCAGCCCCTCCCTCAGGCCCTGACCCAGCAGGTCCTGCAGCAGAGCTCTTCACAGCAGCACAAACTGTAATCGAGTTTATGAGGCCTAATGTGTCCAGTGTAAAAACAACACTCTCAGTAACACATGCTGTTGTTGGAAAAGAACATGTTTGAATTGAGCCCGCAGCGAACCAAACCAAAAAAAACATGGTGTCCTTCCCGCGGCTTGTTTTTCTGCCAGGTTTACCTCCACAGAAGAAGAAAAAGAAGAGGGGTCCGTGCAGTCGCCACAGACAGAGGTCAGGCGACAGATTGCGAGACGAGCCGTTCACTCATTAGCGTCTCGTTAGCAACAAGAAAACGGGAAAACGGTCCAAGAAAAAAACGATAATTAGGCCCAAAGGTGGCACTGGGCAAACGGCCATCGACAGGAACAGGGCCAAGAGGGAAACACGGAGGGTTCGGGGAAAGAGAGAGGATATGAGGGAATAAGAGTGAGAAGTGCAACGGGACGGGACGGTTTTACTGTGAAACTGTCGACAGAAGCACCCACACTTTTGGAAGTTTCCATTTTCAAGTGTTAGCTGTGAAAATCCATTATATTGTCATGACATTGCCGCTTCATTGCAACAACTTTCAGAAAGAAGTTCAATAAAGCTCACGGAACATGGAGCAAAATTACACTTTTTCTCAGTTTTTGGCTCATTCAATGGTTCATCACAACTACATTTTTATTTTCCAAAACGTTTAGGTTCTTTTCAAAAAAGCTTAGCTGAAAAAGCAACATAAAAATAATTCTGTCGTCAGTGACTGTATCAGGCAGGGCTCCATTTGGCTGAAGGCAGTTGGATCTAACTTCAAGGTCTGTTTCCCCCAAGACTTGGTTCACTGGAGAATTACTAAAACTGTTCCAAAAGCCATTCTCTGAGGATTTTTAGTAGTAAAAACATAAAAAAGTGTGTACCCGGTGGCTTATACAGGGGGCGCTCTGGGGACAGGTTAGTTCTTGAATAACTGCAGAAGGAGCCTGGTTTACTGTGGTCCTGAAAGGCTCTGAACAAAGAGGAGCCCAGTCTGGAGTGGCCTGGGACTCACTGGAGGAGGCGTCTGTGGAGAGGGAGGTCCAGAATCAGCATCAGAATATAAGAAGAGAAAATGTTCTGATGTTAAAAAACAAACCTGAACCAGGACCAAAGTCAAGTTTAAACAAACTCAAAGACTTTAAACAATGACTAAACTAGCACAAAACCTGAAATAAACTTGAAAGAAATTAGCTTTAGTCCAGGTCTAAACCAAGATCAGCTCAGGACTAAAAAGGGTCTCAGGTTTAGTCCAGGTCTAAACCAAGATCAACTCTAGTAAGTAAGTAAGTAAAATTTATTTGTATAGCACATTTCACAGATAAAAATCACAAAGTGCTTCACAACAATAGTTAGAATACACAACACTTATAAATACATTACAGCACATAATCAAGATAAACAGAAGTACACATAAGGCCACCCGTCTAGTTAAAAGCCTCTTTAAAAAGAAGAGTTTTCAACTGGGTTTTAAAATTTTCCAGACAATCCAAGCAGCGTATGGAAGGAGGCAAAGCGTTCCACAACCGAGGTGCCACAGCTTGAAACGAACGGTCCCCTCTAGTTTTAAAATGTGTAAGGGGGGCAACTAAAAATCTCTGGCCTGTTGATCTCAGACTACGTGAGGACGTACACAGCTGTATCAGGTCAGAGATATATGTCCTTGTAAGGCTCTAAAAGTTAGAACCAACATTTTAAAGTGCATTCTAAATTTCACTGGTAGCAAATGAAGAGAAGCTAGAATTGGAGTAATATGTGCCCTTTTACTCGTGTGGGTTAAAAGCCTAGCAGCAGAATTTTGGACAGTCTGGAGACGACAAAGAACCTTCTTATTAAGGCAAATAAAGAGACACGGCCTTTGACACCAAGGCTCTTATCTTAGAAATGTTCCTTAATTGAAAGAAAGTTTTTAATAAGTTAGTTGATTCATGTTTCCCAGAGACATGGCCAGATCAAAACAACACCTAAGCTCCTGAGACTCGGCTGAACAGTCGAACCTAAGGCACCGATATGTTGTTTTATCTGAGGGATGCTCTGTTCAGGGGCAATGATTAAAGTTTCAGTCTTGGCTGAATTCAGTATTAAAAAGTTATCATTTAGCCAATTTTTGATCTTACTCAAACAGTTGATTAAAGATGACAATTTATACAACTCAGTAGGCTTAAAAGAACAGTATAACTGAATGTCATCTGCATACAAGTGATAAGAGACATCCTCAAACTGGCTTATTATCAGTCCTAGAGGAAGTATATACAGAAGGAAAAGAATCGGTCCCAGGAAAGAACCCTGAGGAACACCACTCGACAAACCTACGGTATCTGACATGATCGGATTTATAAAAACACTAAAACTTCTACCGGTAAGGTAAGATGAAAACCATTTTAAAACTGATCCAGATATCCCTAATAGTTCCTGAAGTTTATTAAGCATAATATTGTGATCAATAGTGTCAAAGGCAGATGTAAGGTCCAGTAAAACTAACACTGTATGTTTCCCAGAATCAGCTGACATCAAAATATCACTTGAAACTTTCGCCAGTGCAGTTTCCGTAGAATGTTTTTTACGAAACCCTGATTGATATTTGTCAAAAATATCATTTATCTCTAAGAAAGTAGTAAGCTGTCTGCTACCACTTTCTCTAGAATCTTAGCCATGAAAGGGAGTTTAGATATAGGCCTATAATTTATGGGTTGCAATGGGTCTAAACTAGGCTTTTTAAGAACAGGTTCAACAATAGCATGTTTAAAAAAGTCTGGAACCACACCAGTTAAAAGAGAAGTATTGATCATTTCTACAACACAGGGGCCAATACTATCAAAAACCTGCTTAAACAGCGAAGTCGGGAGAACATCACTATGGCCATAAGAGGGCTTCAACTTATCTAGCAGAGTGGTAACATCATGTAATGTCACTAATTTAAAGGAGAAACACAGATGGGAAAGAGCAAAAGTGCAAGCCTTGTGTGCAGGACTCTGGACTAAAAAGGGTCTCAGGTTTAGTCCAGGGCTAAACCAAGATCAACTCTGGACTAAAAAGGGTCTCAGGTTTAGTCCAGGGCTAAACCAAGATCAACTCTGGACTAAAAAGGGTCTCAGGTTTAGTCCAGGGCTAAAGCAGGACTGAACCAGAGACAAAGTTAAATGCATACATGAGTCAGTCTAACCCAGATCTTGTCTCTCAGGTGTGAAGGCGTTCATGTTCCGTGTGGCCGACCTCCGCAGCGGCGCCGTCGTCTATCGCCACGACGACAGCGACACGTCACATGACCACATCGTTTTCCGCATCAGCGACGGCCGCCAAAGCGTCAGGCACCGCTTCCCCATCAGCGTCCTGCCCAAAGACGACTCCGCCCCCTTCCTGCTCAACAACGTGGCCCTGCAGGTCCCAGAGGGCGGCCGGGTCCGGCTCCGGGACCACCTCCTGGCCTCGGACCTGGACTCCAGCGACCAGCACATCCTGTTCACGGTCTGCAGTAAACCACGGACCGGGTCTGTGGTCCGGAAAACCAACCCGAATGAGAGAGGTCTGAAATGGGAATGTTGGAGAATGGGTTAGAAAAGTGGGACTAAATCATAAACAAGTCCAAAATCAGGTCTAAATCTAAAATCTAGAAGTGGAACTAGGACTGAATCTGGACTTTGTGGTTTTAAGGTCAAAGTCAAATAAAATTAAAAAACAACACCTGCATTGGTTTCCAGTCAAATCCTTACCTGGTTGATCTGGTTTGAGCTGGTCTTTGTCTGGTTTTTCCAGGTCTGGAGGTGGACAGTTTCCTTCAGAAGGAGCTGATCCAGGGTCAGATCTACTACCAGCACTCAGGAGACGAGACGCACGAGGACGCCTTCGACTTCAGGCTCTCCGACAGCCACGAGCCGCCCAACCTCTCACAAGTCTATGTAAGTCCAAGACCGGCCAGAACCGGGTCTGTGTAAGTCCAAGACCGGCCAGAACCGGGTCTATGTAAGTCCAAGACCGTCCAAAACCGGGTCTATGTAAGTCCAAGACCGTCCAAAACCGGGTCTATGTAAGTCCAAGACCGACCAGAACCAGGACTTTCAAGTAGTTTTAAAGATTTAACAAGAAAAAGAAACCATATTTACCAACAGGATGTCAATCATTTAATGAACAGCACCCCCAGGAGATGTTTGCCTTGAGAAAATGAACACGCATCAAAACCAAACTAAACCAGGTCTAAAGCAGGACTAACCACTCATTTAACTTTACATGTTTTGTTTGAATAAACCTTTAATAATACTTCCTAGGCATGTTCCAGGTAAACACTGTTGAGTAAACCCTCTCGGTCTCGTCTCGGTCTCGTCCTCAGACTGTGGTGGTCCACGTGTTCCCGGTGAAAGACCAGCCCCCGGTCGAAGTCTCTGGTTCTGTCCGGTCTTTAACTGTGAGGGAGGACCAGGTGGTTTATCTGACCCAAGACCAGCTCCACTTCAGAGACCGAGAGCAGCCCCAGAACGACCTGACCTACACCGTCACCAAGTCCTGCTATAGTCCTCAGAGACCAGGGTAAGACCAAGTCTGAACCAGGACCAAATCAGAGCAAGACCAGGACCAAACCAGGACAAAATAAAGAGTTATTTTTGTGTATTTCAGTCTGATGGATGCAGGCCGATTGTTTTTTACTGACAACACCAACTCCATGAAGCGAGACCACATGGTCCCAGTCCTCAGGTCCTTCACTCAGGTCTGGACCTAACCTCCATGTTTTTCCAAAATAGATAGTATTTCATTAACGTGCTGTGTTCGCTCAGTCTGCAGTGAACCACATGAAGGTGGGCTTCATGCCACCGGTGGAAGACATCGGTCCAGATCCGGTCTTTGTCCAGTTTGAGTTCTCCGTCAGTGACCTTCAGGGAGGAACCGTGTCGGGACTGCTTTTCAACGTCACTGTTCTCCCGGTGGACGACCAGGCCCCACAGGTCTGAAAACCTTTTTATGTATTTGTACTTTTGAGCTTTACTTTGAAATGCCTCTTGGTCTAAAGGTCGATTAATCTATTTATACCATATTTATTAATATTTTATATAAATGTGTGCAGGCGTTCACCAACCTGCTGCGGGTGGAGGAGGGCGGAGCTGCCTTTGTGACCGAAGAGCACCTGTTGGTCCGGGACAGAGACAGCCCCGAGGAGAAGCTGACGGTGCGAATCCTGAAGGGGGCGCTGCACGGACGGACGGAGCTGCAGGGAGGGACTCTTGAGCAGGGTCAGAACTTCTCTCTGATGGACGTCCGAGCGCTCAGAGTCAGGTCGGTTTTGAGGAAACAACTCCCAAAGTCACAAAGGTCTTTTATTTTTACTCTTAGACATTAAGACCAACCAAGACCACAATCAGTTTTATTGTCTTCATTTAAAATATCTTTCTAACTCTGTCTCCTCCAAACACTGACCTCCACGAGTCTGGACCTGGTCTAAGTCTGGACCTGGTCTAAGTCTGGACCTGGTCTAAGTCTGGACCTGGTCTAAGTCTGGACCTAGTCTAAGTCTGGACTAACTCTGTCTCCTTCAAACACTGACCTCCGTGAGTCTGGACCTGGTCTAAGTCTGGACCTGGTCTAAGTCTGGACCTGGTCTAAGTCTGGACTAACTCTGTCTCCTCCAAACACTGACCTCCGTGAGTCTGGACCTGGTCTAAGTCTGGACCTGGTCTAAGACTGGACTAACTCTGTCTCCTTCAAACACTGACCTCCGTGAGTCTGAACCTGGTCTAAGTCTGGACCTGGTCTAAGACTGGACTAACTCTGTCTCCTTCAAACACTGACCTCCGTGAGTCTGGACCTGGTCTAAGTCTGGACCTGGTCTAAGACTGGACCTGGTCTAAGTCTGGACTAACTCTGTCTCCTTCAAACACTGACCTCCGTGAGTCTGGACCTGGTCTAAGTCTGGACCTGGTCTAAGACTGGACTAACTCTGTCTCCTCCAAACACTGACCTCCGTGAGTCTGGACCTGGTCTAAGTCTGGACCTGGTCTAAGTCAGGACTGGACTGTTCCTATGTCTGATGCACTGGTCTTGACTTGGTCTTGACCTGGTCTTGACCTGGTCTTGACTTCGGTCGGACAGTGCAGTTATTGCTTGCGTTGTTGGAAAATCTCTGACCTGTGACAAACTGACCACTGTATAATTGATTTCCTGTGGCTCAGTGTCAGAGGCAGAACTTCATAAACGTCAGACTCGAGTGGTTTCCGCAGATTAAAAATGTAAATGAGAGCCAGTTCCAATCCTGTGTCTTTGACTAAAATGTTTCTGATGTAAACTCCTCACTGCTGTGAGATCACAGATGTCTACCTCCAGAAAAACCACAGTGTTTCCTAAAATGTGGGCAGAAAGATGGTTTATTTAGACAAATGAAATCCCGTTTTTAATGAGCTACAGATGTGTGGAGACGACATTTGGCCTCTTTACGTTTTAAAGTGTTTTAAAGCCCTGAATCTTTACCTTTTTGGACTTTTACATTTTCAGAGAAATATATCAAGAGATTTAGTTTATTCTTGCAGTAAATGAGACCACTTTAGTTTTGTGTTCTAAGTATAATCTCTAAAATGAAGGAAGATGAAATATGTGAGATGTATTTGTGTTTTTGCAGATACATCCACGACGACTCAGAGACCACTGCAGACGAGATCGTTCTGAAGGTGACAGATGGGATCAACAGTGTGGACGTGGTTCTGTCCGTTCAGGTGAGAGGGTCTTTAACTGAGGACCAAGACAGTGGCAGCTTAAAGATAATACTCTCATCTCCACTTTATATTTAAACTTTAAAATGCCTCTGTTTCCTGTGACTCATGAACTGAGGCATTTACACAAAAAATTGCATAAAATATGAGTAAGTCACAGGACTTTTCACACGGGGGACCCAGGTTCGAATCCCCCTCAGGTGTGGGTCCTTAGGCAAGACTCTTCACGCTGCCGCCTGCCTCATACATGAGTGACATGTCCAGGCTTACTTCGAAGTAACTAGTAGCTCAGTGTTCCGACCTCCACAAGCGGCAGCTGCTATCACAACTGGAGATTGACGAGACACTAAACAAATGCTACAGCAAGATGGAGCCAAGACGAGAGGTCAGAGGGGAGCCAATGCTCCTGGACTCTGTGACTTTCGTCTCTGACGGTGAGGCTGGTGGGACGGTTGGCTAATGCCACGGAGACGCCCCGCCCCCTCCGGCCCTCCTGCCCGCTGCTGAAGAACACCAGACATCTCGGTCCAGAAAAGTGCAGTACTAGGAACAGCAAAGATACTGCGCAGAACCCTCAAGCTCCCAGGACCCGAGCTCGAAGGATGAGACCACCCGAAGGACAAAGTTTTTATATCATTTTTTGTATTTGAACTATAAATACAAAACCCAACCTGGGCAACTACATTAATAACTAGTGAGCTTTGGAAATATTAGCAGCTAGTTTTTAATAAAGCTGCTGTTGAGCCACATCAAAGTAACACAAAATTAAACTGCTTTTGATATTTGTGAGGATCTAGTCCTGCTTCAGTCCTGGTTCAGTCCTGATCCTGGTTTGGTCCTGGGCCTGGTCTTGGTTTGGTCCTGGGCCTGGTCTTGGTTCAGTCCTGATCCTGGTTTGGTCCTGGGCCTGGTCCTGGTTTAGTCCTGGTTTAGTCCTGGTTCAGTCCTGGTTCAGTCCTGGTTCAGCCTGGTCTTCCTTGTCCCCTCAGATCCTCCCGGTGAACGATGAGCCTCCTGAACTGGGCCGGCCTTTGCTGGTCTCTGTGGTCTGTGAGGAGACCTCTAAAGTCCAGATCAACGTGGACCACCTCTGGGCCACGGACCGGGACAGCGAAGATCAAAGACTGGTCTACATGTTGGCCCGGACCCCGGCTTTAGGACAACTACAGAAGTCCGGACTCACTGTAGACCGCTTCTCCCAACAAGACCTGGTCCAGGGACTGGTCTACTACGTCCACACAGGTCTGGGAAAGTCCGGGTTCAGTCCAAGTTTAGTCCAGCTCTAGTCCTGGTCTAAACCTGGTCTAAACCAGGACTAAACTGGTATAACTCTGGTCTTATCTGGTCTTCAGGAGGGGAGATTGGTCCAGACCCGGTCCTGGACTCTGTGACTCTCATCGTCTCTGACGGTGAGGCTGGTGGGACGGACGGCTGTTGCCACGGAGACGCCCCGCCCCCTCCGGTCCCGCTGCACGGAACACTTCCTGTTTACGACCTGAACGTGACCGTACTTCCTGTCAACAACAAAGCCCCCTTAGTCACTCTGGGTAAGAACACACCTGACACACCTTAAGAGTAATACATAACAGTCAGAAGGTCGAGGGTTCGATTCCCTGGAAGGCCATGGACTTTCTGCATGTCCTCCTTGAGGTCCAACTCTGGTCTAATCCTGGTCTAACTCTGGTCCAACTCTGGTCTAACCCTGGTCTAACTCTGGTCCAACTCTGGTCTAATCCTGGTCTAACTCTGGTCCAACTCTGGTCTAATCCTGGTCTAACTCAGGTCTTACTCTGGTCCAACTCTAGTCTAACCCTTGTCTAACTCTGGTCTAACTCTGGTTTAACTCTGGTCTAACTCTGGTCTAACTCTGGTCCAACTCTGGTCTAATCCTGGTCTAACTCAGGTCTTACTCTGGTCCAACTCTGGTCTAACCCTGGTCTAACTCTGGTCTAACTCTGGTCCAACTCTGGTCTAACCCTGGTCTAACTATGGTCTAACTCTGGTTTAACTCTGGTTTAACTCTGGTCTAACTCTGGTTTAACTCTGGTCTAACTCTGGTTTAACTCTGGTCTAACTCTGGTCTAACTCTGGTCTAAACCTGGTCTTACTCTGGTTTAACTCTGTTCTAACTCTGGTCTAACTCTGGTTTAACTCTGGTCTAACTCTGGTCTAACTCTGGTCTAACCCTGGTCTAACTCTGGTCTAACTCTGGTTTAACTCTGGTTTAACTCTGGTCTAACTCTGGTTTAACTCTGGTCTAACTCTGGTTTAACTCTGGTCTAACTCTGGTCTAACTCTGGTCTAAACCTGGTCTTACTCTGGTTTAACTCTGTTCTAACTCTGGTCTAACTCTGGTTTAACTCTGGTCTAACTCTGGTCTAACTCTGGTCTAAACCTAGTCTTACTCTGGTTTAACTCTGTTCTAACTCTGGTCTAACTCTGGTCTAAACCTGGTCTAACGCTGGTCTAACTCTGGTTTAACTCTGGTCTTACTCTGGTCTAACTCTGGTCTAAACCTGGTCTTACTCTGGTTTAACTCTGGTCTAACTCTGGTCTAAACCTGGTCTAACTCTGGTCTAACCCTGGTTTAACTCTGGTCTAACTCTGGTTTAACTCTGGTCTAACTCTGGTCTAACTCTGGGCTAACTCTTGTCTAATCCTGGTTTAACTCTGGTTTAACTCTGGTCTAACTCTGGGCTAACTCTTGTCTAACCCTGGTTTAACTCTGGTCTAAACCTGGTCTAACTCTGGGCTAACTCTGGTCTAACTCTGGTCTAAACCTGGTCTAACCCTGGTCTAACCCTGGTTTAACTCTGGTCTAAACCTGGTCTAACTCTGGGCTAACTCTGGTCTAACTCTGGTCTAAACCTGGTCTAACCCTGGTCTAACCCTGGTTTAACTCTGGTCTAACTCTGGTCTAACTCTGGGCTAACTCTTGTCTAACTCTGGTCTAACTCTGGTCTAAACCTGGTCTAACCCTGGTCTAACCCTGGTTTAACTCTGGTCTAACTCTGGTTTAACTCTGGTCTAACTCTGGTCTAACTCTGGGCTAACTCTTGTCTAATCCTGGTTTAACTCTGGTTTAACTCTGGTCTAACTCTGGGCTAACTCTTGTCTAACCCTGGTTTAACTCTGGTCTAAACCTGGTCTAACTCTGGGCTAACTCTGGTCTAACTCTGGTCTAAACCTGGTCTAACCCTGGTCTAACCCTGGTTTAACTCTGGTCTAAACCTGGTCTAACTCTCGGCTAACTCTGGTCTAACTCTGGTCTAAACCTGGTCTAACCCTGGTCTAACCCTGGTTTAACTCTGGTCTAACTCTGGTTTAACTCTGGTCTAACTCTGGTCTAACTCTGGTCTAAACCTGGTCTAACTCTGGTCTAACTCTGGTTTAACTCTGGTCTTACTCTGGTCTAACTCTGGTCTAAACCTGGTCTTACTCTGGTTTAACTCTGGTCTAACTCTGGTCTAAACCTGGTCTAACTCTGGTCTAACCCTGGTTTAACTCTGGTCTAAACCTGGTTTAACTCTGGTTTAACTCTGGTCCAACTCTGGTCTAACTCTGGTCCAACTCTGGTCTAATCCTGGTTTAACTCTGGTTTAACTCTGGTCTAACTCTGGGCTAACTCTTGTCTAACCCTGGTTTAACTCTGGTCTAAACCTGGTCTAACTCTGGGCTAACTCTGGTCTAACTCTGGTCTAAACCTGGTCTAACCCTGGTCTAACCCTGGTTTAACTCTGGTCTAAACCTGGTCTAACTCTGGTTTAACTTTGGTCTAACTCTGGTCTAAACCTGGTCTTACAATGGTTTAACTCTGGTCTAACTCTGGTCTAAACCTGGTCTAACTCTGGTCTAACCCTGGTTTAACTCTGGTCTAAACCTGGTTTAACTCTGGTTTAACTCTGGTCCAACTCTGGTCTAACCCTGGTCTAACTCTGGTCCAACTCTGGTCTAACCCTGGTCTAACTCTGGTCCAACTCTGGTCTAATCCTGGTTTAACTCTGGTTTAACTCTGGTCTAACTCTGGGCTAACTCTGGTCTAACTCTGGTCTAAACCTGGTCTTACAATGGTTTAACTCTGTTCTAACTCTGGTCTAACCCTGGTCTAACTCTGGTCTAAACCTGGTCTAACTCTGGTCTAACTCTGGTTTAACTCTGGTCTTACTCTGGTCTAACTCTGGTCTAAACCTGGTCTTACTCTGGTTTAACTCTGGTCTAACTCTGGTCTAACTCTGGTCTAAACCTGGTTTAACTCTGGTCTAACTCTGGTTTAACTCTGGTCTAAACCTGGTTTAACTCTGGTTTAACTCTGGTCTAACCCTGGTTTAACTCTGGTCTAAACCTGGTCTAACTCTGGTTTAACTTTGGTCTAACTCTGGTCTAAACCTGGTCTTACAATGGTTTAACTCTGGTCTAACTCTGGTCTAAACCTGGTCTAACTCTGGTCTAACCCTGGTTTAACTCTGGTCTAAACCTGGTTTAACTCTGGTTTAACTCTGGTCCAACTCTGGTCTAACCCTGGTCTAACTCTGGTCCAACTCTGGTCTAACCCTGGTCTAACTCTGGTCCAACTCTGGTCTAATCCTGGTTTAACTCTGGTTTAACTCTGGTCTAACTCTGGGCTAACTCTGGTCTAACTCTGGTCTAAACCTGGTCTTACAATGGTTTAACTCTGTTCTAACTCTGGTCTAACCCTGGTCTAACTCTGGTCTAAACCTGGTCTAACTCTGGTCTAACTCTGGTTTAACTCTGGTCTTACTCTGGTCTAACTCTGGTCTAACTCTGGTCTAACTCTGGTCTAAACCTGGTTTAACTCTGGTCTAACTCTGGTTTAACTCTGGTCTAAACCTGGTTTAACTCTGGTTTAACTCTGGTTTAACTCTGGTCTAACGCTGGTTTAACTCTGGTCTAAACCTGGTCTAACTCTGGTTTTACTCTGGTTTATCTCTGGTCTAACTCTGGTCTAAACCTGGTCTAACTCTGGTCTAACTCTGGTTTAACTCTGGTCTTACTCTGGTCTAACTCTGGTCTAAACCAGTGCTGGTGTAAACTTTAAAAACACATTGTTTTACTCATTAACACTTCCTGAGTTCGTCTTTTGTTCATTTGTTTTCACTCTGAGCCAAACTGACCATGTGTTTATCACGTCTTTCTTTGTTCATGCCTCCATCGTGTGATAATTCCTGCGTTTACTGAACGTATGTGCGTTTCGCTGGATTTAAACGGCTCTTGTTTTAATGCTTTGTATTCAGAGATATTTAAATTAATACGAGCCTTAAATGTGTCAGAGCTGAAGAATGATGGGATTAAACCGAGCTCTGCCAAAAATCTGCCTTTCCCTAAAAACACACGTTACTGTTTGTTCAATGAACGATAGATATAACTGTAACTCAGGAAACGTGGATAATAAAACATTTGGAAAAATACCTGGTTAAAGTTTTAATAAATACTCTGAACCATCCAAAACCTAAACATTTATACCTCATTATATTCTATTATGAGTTATTGTATGTTTTATATCTAGTCCCGGGGTTCCCATTGTCTCACTTTTTGGCAGCGTTTGTCGAGCCTTGGCACAGCTCTGTCCATTTCCCTTGTGTCTCTGTCTCTGCTGCCCGGACGTCCAGTCGTCTCTGAACAATAGTCGACGACAGAGACGTGTTGTGGTCGTGTCACTGTCAGGATTAACACAGACCTCTGTAATCCTTAATCCCTGACGCCACGAGGACCTGTCACTCACTCATTCTGCAGAGTTTTATTGATGAAAACGTGCTGTATGTGTGAAAATAACTCCATTAACTTCCATTTCCTTATATTTGACCAACAAATTTGTGATGAAGCTAATATGTTATTTTTATCCTGTTACCATCAGCGTGAAAAACAAAAAGGTTTTCATTTTCTACTTTCTGATCTGGGGTTGGACTAAATTCTGCTTATTTGATTCTTCTTTGTTTTCTGCTTAATGAACCCCATTCTTGGTTTCTTGGCTTGTTGCTTTGTCACTTTGTTGAATGTTTTCTGGTCTTTTCTGCCGTAACCTCGCTCTGAAAAAGAAACCAGCCTTTTGACTCATTCTCCTGTTCCAGGTGAGTCTCTGCTGAACGTGGACGAGGGCTCCTCCGTCTGTCTCTGTGGGGGGCTCCTGGGGGCCACAGACCTGGACAGTCCCTCGGAGCAGCTCACCTTCCACCTGCAGACCCCACCCCTCTATGGGTTTATAGAAAACATACTGCCCCCTGCAGGATCTGAGAAGAGCAGCGCCGGGATCCCAGTCGGTCAGTGTCATCTGTTAGAACTGGTTTTAGTTGGATTTAAACAGGTTTTAGATGAATTTAAACAGATTTTAGATTGATTTGAACTGGTTTTAGGCAGATTTGAACAGGTTTTAGATGAATTTGGACAGGTTTTAGTTCAATTTGAAAAGCTTTAAGTTGGATTTCAACAGAATTTTTTTTTAATAAAAATGTTTGTCTGACTCTTTGTTTTGTTTTGTTTTATCTCCCAGAATCCTTCACTCTGACAGACCTGACCTCCGGCTTCATAAACTACGTCCAGTCGGAGCACAAAGGGGTGGAGCCTGCGGTGGATCAGCTGACTTTGTTTGTGAGCGACGGCCTCCATGACTCCGCCCCTGTGGCCTTTTACATCATCATCAACCCGACCAATGACGAGATGCCAACTCTGCAGCTCAACAACTTCACCGTAAGATTTATGGATACTGTCAGGATTCATGTCTGTTAGAATAGTCTGTATGTTTTGTTAGTATATTCAGTGTGTCTGTTGTTTTTAATGTCATATATTTATTGTGGTATTTGAATTTTGTTTTGAGATTGTTATTAAGTCCTTGGGTTTTATTTTGAAATGTCTTACTCCTGTCTGTGTTTTATGAGTTACTTCCTGCCTGTTGTCTTCCCCTCCTGTGTGATTGCCTGCTCCGCCCTGATGTGTTTCACCTGTTCCTTGTTGTCTGTGTCTATTTAAACCTGTGTGTTCTGCTGCTCGGTGCCAGGTCGTCGTTTCCCTACCCGTGAGTCTGTTCTGTGTTTCCCTGTGTCTTATTTGTTGTAGTTTGTGTATCTGTGGAGGTTCAAGTGTTTTTCCTAGTCTGGTTTCTTTTTGGTATTATTATTCCTGGATTATATGTTCGGACTCTAGTCTTGGTTTTTTCCTGGTTTTTGTGTTGTACCCTCTGGACCAAATAAACTTTATTTTTCTGAACCTTCTGACTTTGTCTGGGGGTTTGCATTGGAGTCTTCCGGTTCTTGGGCCTTTGGCCATAACAGATACTTTATGAGCACTTGCATTACAGCTCAGTTATAGCATTGATTATTATTATTATTATTATTAAGGAATAATACTATCGTAATTATGATTAATTACTGAGTATTTCCCAGCCCTACATCAGTACCAATGACTGTATAAATATGGACATCGGAGGTATATTGCTGTATGGTGGCGCCCTTACTCGAGGACCTTTTAAGAGGTTCCATGAGAGAGGCTTGATCAGTACCTACTGGTTATAGTTATATCAAGCAATAATTATTTGTACTTAAGAAATATAAATATTATACTGTTGTTTACTATAAATGAGCATTCCGGTCTAAACCCAGTCTTGTGGATCTTGTCCAGGTTCAGGAGGGCGGTCTTCGGGAGCTGACTCCTCTCCTGTTGGACGCTTTTGACCTGGACGCTCCTCTGGACGCTCTGGCCTTCTCTGTGCTGCGCCCTCCTCAACATGGTCGCCTCGTCAGTGCCCTCTACAGCACCAAGGCCCTCAGCATTGACGAGTTCACCCTCCAGGAGCTCAGGCAAGGTACAGCCCCGGTGTAGTCCTGGTTTAGACCCGGTTTAGACCTGGTGTAGACCTGGTGTAGACCTGGTTTAGACCCGGTTTAGTCCCGGTTTAGACCCGGTTTAGACCCGGTTTAGTCCTGGTGTAGTCCCGGTTCAGACCCGGTTCAGACCCGGTGTAGTCCCGGTGTAGTCCCGGTGTAGTCCTGGTTCAGACCCGGTTCAGTCCCGGTTCAGTCCCGGTTTAGACCTGGTTTAGTCCTGGTTTAGTCCTGGTTCAGACCCGGTTCAGACCCGGTTTAGTCCCGGTTCAGTCCTGGTTCAGTCTAGTCTCTCCTCAGGTCTGAAGCTGGTCTACGTCCACGATGACTCTGAGACTCTGCAGGACTCTCTGGAGCTGAGTTTGTCCGATGGAGTGCACTCTGTTCAGGGCACAGCCTTTGTCACCGTCCTGCCTCTGGATGACCAGACCCCGATCCTCATCAGGTACAGCCTCACACCTTTAGACCAACAAAAACCTACATTAGACCAACAAAAACCTACGTTAGACCAACAAAAATCTACGTCAGACCAACAGAAACCTACGTCAGACCAACAAAAACCTGCGTCAGACCAACAGAAACCTACGTCAGACCAACAAAAACCTGCGTCAGACCAACAGAAACCTACGTCAGACCAACAGAAACCTACGTCAGACCAACAAAAACCTGCGTCAGACCAACAGAAACCTACGTCAGACCAACAGAAACCTACGTCAGACCAACAGAAACCTACGTCAGACCAACAGAAACCTGCGTCAGACCAACAATAGACCAACAAAAACCTCTGATTCTTTCTTGACACTCCTCTGTCACACTCACGGTCTGTGGTTAAGGCTCATATATTCTTGTAATTCTTAGGTTGTAAGGTCTGTTTTCCAAAAGCCGTTGGATACAGACTCCCTCTGAACAAAGAAGCAAATTTTTTGCTCTTCTTTTGCTCGGTTCAGCGTGTGGCACATGGAAAAGGTGTGAGTGAGGCTCTGATGGAAGTTTTCAATTTACGTAACACACCTGTGATGTTTCGAACACCTATAAAATCAAGATAAAAACTGATTGTTGTTCTGTGCGGCCCCTGGTATAAACATATCAGAAGGGCCAAAAATGAATGAGGTGTTTCATGTTTACGATAAAGACTGTTGAAAGGGAACATGTGTTTTTACTGTCCTCTGTTAACGGCGCAGTGACAGCCGTTTAGAGCAGGTCCGAGCGTTGCCCTGGGGCCTTTGAGCAAACGCATGGCTCCGGTGCAGTGGACGGTGTAAATGGGTCGCTCAGATGTGAACAGAGTTAATGAAGCAGAGACAGAGCCACATGTCACTCACAGGTTACAGCCCCACAACCCCTTCATTAGCCTCCATCAGGTTCAACCCACAAAACCACCCCCCCCCCGACCCAGACCCCCGACCCAGACCCAGACCCCGACCCAGACCCCCGACTCTGACCCAGACCCCCGACCCAGACCCCCGACTCTGACCCAGACCCCGACTCTGATCCAGACCCCGACCCAGACCCCGACTCTGACCCAGACCCCGACTCTGACCCAGACCCCGACTCTGATCAGACCCCCGACCCAGACCCCGACTCTGACCCAGACCCCGGACCCAGACCCTGACTCTGACCCAGACCCCCGACCCAGACCCCGACTCTGACCCAGACCCCGACTCTGACCCAGACCCCGACCCAGACCCCGACTCTGGACCCAGACCCCGACCCAGACCCCGACTCTGACCCAGACCCCGACTCTGATCCAGACCCCGACCCAGACCCCGACTCTGACCCAGACCCCGACCCAGACCCCCGACTCTGACCCAGACCCCCGACTCTGACCCAGACAGGGCTGTTCCTCCAGGTGTCGCAGAAGTCCAGTAGTAACGACTGAGTCCCCAGAGCACTTTGTAACTAATTTTTATAGAAGGTTACAAAATGTTCCTTGTAGTGGATGACAGTGGACTTAAAAGCTCTCAATTATAAGGGTTTTTTCTAATAAATGAGAAAAAAAAAGATTTAAAAAAACATAAGAGTCATACTGAGAGATTCATGAACTGCTGGGACGATATATTTAAAGGTTCAGGTTTCTCTCTCATTTGTTTTAATGCATTACTTTTCCCATTGACTTTAATACGACTCATGTCTTGTTCATTTTAAATTAGAACAAAATCTGTAACTAACTTTAAAGGCATAAAAAATCCAAAAAACATGGGTTTATAAAACATTTAAGCGGCAGAGGTTATATCCAGTGGCGGGTGATTTTTCTGATTGGGTGACTGAGGAGGTTTTGTTAAAGCTGTGAAGTGGAAGGAAACACGAGGCTCTGGCAGCTGTCGCACTTCAGTTTGTCTCCAGTTTATTCCCTGTTTGGTCCAGGTTGAGTCCCGTGTTTTGGGTGCGTCCCGTCGGATTGTCGTGTGGAGGAGCGAAGGAGGAGACGACAGATGGTTGGTGATGTTCAAACTCCAAAGAGACACGAGCCTCGGCCCAATCCACCGAACGCCTTCTTCCCGACAGAGCCACACTCGCACAGACTCTGGACTTTTACGTTTTCTTGGTTTTGTTTTGTTTACAGACCAAAAAGACAAAAAGAATTTCCTCCCCCACTTCTGAAAATGTATCAACAACAGCACACAAGTCATACACATTCCCATTGTTCTGCTCTGGGACATACTGCACACATCCTGGAGAAAAAACAAGAGTTCACATCAACAATAACAGCGCAGTTAAAGTACAGTTCTTTTCCTGATTCAAAAACATATTGCACATAACCCGTGGAGTAAACACGTATATATAGTATTACACACAAATATATTACACAAATGCACTAAGAATGTGCTCAATAATATTGTCCCTCTCCCTCGAGCCTGCTCACAGAACAGTCACGTGGAAGTGTTACGGTTCAATTTAGACCTTTGACCTGAGGGCATTACTCAAACTGATCACAGAGAATGTTAGCAATTATTGTTTTAAGATAAGGTTTTAGATTTTGTGTCTAATGTTGGGGCTATAAAAAATAGATTTTATCTCTGAAGTTGAGGGCCACAAAATCTCACTGTGAGCCACGGTTGGCCCTTGGGCAGGACTTTGGACTTGTCTAACTGGTTTCAAATGGATTCTAATCGGCTTCAACGAGACCTAGGCAGGTTTTAATTGGTATTAGTTGGACTTTAATGGAATATAACATGTTTAGGGCTGAGCTCAAGGGTCAGAGCCGAGGCTTTCACGTCGAGCAGGAATTAAACAGATCCCATTTTAGTCATTATTGCTCCTGAGAAACTTTATTTAAACTTGTTAAAACTTTATTTAAACTAGGAATACAGGTCTGGAGGTGGACTCTGGGCACCGCAGGGTCATCTCCAGTGTTTCTCTGGAGGCTGAAGACTTAGACACTGGTCCCGACCAGGTCTACTACATCCTCAACACTGCCCCCAGAATCGGACAGCTGCAGAGGAAGGTAAGAGAAAAGATCTAACCCTGGTGTTGCCAGACTTAGACCAGGTCCAGACTTAGACCAGGTCCAGACTTAGACCAGGTCCAGACTTAGACCAGGTCCAGACTCATGGAGGTCAGTGTTTGGAGGAGACAGAGTTAGTCCAGACTTAGACCAGGTCCAGACTTAGACCAGGTCCAGACTTAGACCAGGTCCAGACTCACGGAGGTCAGTGTTTGGAGGAGACAGAGTTAGTCCAGACTTAGACCAGGTCCAGACTTAGACCAGGTTCAGACTTAGACCAGGTCCAGACTTAGACCAGGTTCAGACTTAGACCAGGTCCAGACTTAGACCAGGTCCAGACTCACGGAGGTCAGTGTTTGAAGGAGACGGAGTTAGTCCAGACTTAGACCAGGTCCAGACTCACGGAGGTCAGTGTTTGAAGGAGACAGAGTTAGTCCAGACTTAGACCAGGTCCAGACTTAGACCAGGTTCAGACTCACGGAGGTCAGTGTTTGAAGGAGACAGAGTTAGTCCAGACTTAGACCAGGTCCAGACTTAGACCAGGTTCAGACTCACGGAGGTCAGTGTTTGAAGGAGACGGAGTTAGTCCAGTCTTAGACCAGGTTCAGACTTAGACCAGGTCCAGACTCACGGAGGTCAGTGTTTGAAGGAGACGGAGTTAGTCCAGACTTAGACCAGGTTCAGACTCACGGAGGTCAGTGTTTGAAGGAGACAGAGTTAGTCCAGACTTAGACCAGGTCGAGGGAATAAACAGATGACGTCAGATTTTAAGGGGTTTTATAGGGACTTGAACAGGTTGTACTTGAGTCAGGTTTTACGTGGATTTTAGATGACCTTTTTTGGACCAAGACAAAACCAAGACGAGTTTCTCTCCTCTCCTTTCTAGTCTGGCTCTGATTGGTCGGTGCTGTTGCCGGGTCAGAACTTCTCTCAGAGCGACGTGGAGATGAACCGTCTGTGGTATGTTCACACTCCTCCCGCCGTCGCCGTGGGAACAGAAGACCCTGCTGTCGCCACGGTAACCGGGGTCAAAGGTCCTGACAGTTTCCGGTTCACTCTGAGCGACCTCCACAACGAGTCTCCGGTTCAGACTTTCTACATCTCCATCAGAACCAGACACAAAGGTGAGAGACGACGAGATGGAATATAATTAAATAAACCTTCCCATCCAGGCCTTTCTGTGTGTTACATGTTCTCCCTGTGTCTGCGGAGGTTTCCTCCAGGTACTCCGGTTTCCCCCACCACTAAATATACAATATACAAACCTGATTCCAGAAACGTTGGGACACTGTACAAATTGTGAATAAAAACAGAATTAAATTATGTGGAAGTTTCAAATTTCAATATTTTATTCAGAATAAAACATAGATGACATATCAAATGTTTAAACTGAGAAAATGTTTAAATCAAAACATCTCAAAAAAGTTGGGACATGTTTACCTCTTCTTTTTATAACAGTCTGTAAACGTCTGGGACTGAGGAGACAAGCTGCTCAAGTTTAGGAATGTTGTCCTGTTCTTGTCTGATACAGACTTCTATTTGTTCAACTGTCTTAGGTCTTCTTTGTGGCATCTTCCTCTTTATGATGAACCAGATGTTTTCTATGAATAAAAGATCTGGACATTTCAGAACCAGATCCTTCTTCTACTTAACCATGATGTTGTAGCTGATGCAGGATGTGGTCATTGTCATGTTGGAAAATACAAGGTCTTCCCTGAAAAAGACGACGTCTGGACAGGAGCTTATGTTGTTCTAGAACTTGGATATATCTTTCTTTGATGGTGTTTTTCCAGATGTGTAAGCTGCCCATGCCACACACACTCATGTAACCCCAGACCATCAGAGATGTAGGATTCTGAACTGAGCTCAGAACAACTTGGGTTGTCCTTGTCCTCTTTAGTCCGGAGGACATGGCGTCCCAGTTTTCCTAAAAGAACTCTAAATGTTGATTTGTCTGACCCCAGAACAGTTTTCCACTTTGTCCACAGTCCATTTTAAATGAGCCTTGGCTCCAGAGAAAACACCTGCTTCTGGATCAGGTTCAGATATGGCTTCTTTTTTGATCTATAGAGTTTTAACAACAGTGAATGGCTCGGTGGATTGTGTTCACCAACGATGTTTTCTGGAAGTGTTCCTGAGCCATGTTGTGATTTCCATTACAGTAACATTCCTGTTTGTGATGCAGTGTTGTCTAAGGGTTCAAAGATCACGGGCCTCCAGTCTGGTTTTCCTTGACCCTTGACCCTTACTCACAGAGATTGTTCCAGATTCTCTGAATCTTTGACGATATTATGAACTGTAGAAGATGATGTTGCTCCACTATTTTTTGCTGCAGCTTTGGGGGAATGTCCATCTTGACTTCTGAGAGACACTGCCCCCCCGAGAGGCTCTTTTTATACCAAAGCATGTTGCCATTGACCTCCAGCTGTTCCTTATGTACATTTAACTTTTCCAGCCTCTTTTTGCACCTGTCCCAACTTTTTTGGAATGTTTCGCTCTCATGAAATCCAACATGAGTCAATATCTGGCATTACATTTCAAAATGTCTCACTTTCAACATTTGATATGTTGTCTATGTTGTATTCTGAATAAAATATTGAAATTTGAAACTTCCACATCATTACATTCTGTTTTGTTCACTATTTGTACAGTGTTCTAACCTTTTTTGGAATCAGGTTTGTAGGACTACAGATGGAAATTAGCTGTTCAGATATAATCTGGTACAAGCTTAATGTACACACATAGGCGGAGTTTCACTTTTGTGCGTGGGGGGGGGGCACCTACCAGCAGACCATGAGCTCAGATTTTTTTATTGGCTACCATATTTCATATATCATACCATCTACATTTAAAATATGTTTACAATGAACAAGGACTGCTAAACAAAGAGTCAGAATACTCCACACTTTTACGAGTGGGTTTATTAAAAAATTTAGCATGTTTATTTAGCATGTAGACTAAAGCGGGAACAGAACGAGAAGAGAGTCCACTCACGTAACTTACTGCAATACTTTAAAGTCAGGCATTAATTGGCTCTGGTCTGGGGGGGCAGTGCCCCCTTAGCCCCCCCTCCAAACTCTGCCCACAAAGAAAAAAGGAAGTTATTTAGTAAAGGTGATCATTTAAAAAATGGTTAGAGGCAGGTTTGTGTCAAAAGAGACGTTCTGAGAGGTTTTATCTTGTTTTTATCTGTTTTATTGTTCTTTTATTTAAATTGTTGTACTTTATAAAGCACCAAAGGGTCATAAATAAATAAAGTTTATTTACTTTTAAAAATCATTAATTTAAAAAACTCATTATTTTATTAGATAACATTTTAAAAAACACACTATTTAATCTTTACACATGAGCCAAGTTTAGGAAAGCCATCTGTCGGCCTCAGACCCATGGCTCAAGGGCACTTCAGCACTTCTTCTGATGAAACACAGGTCCCACTAAGACCAGCTTTAGTCCTGTCCCAGACTTGGTCCTGTTTGTGGTCTAAGCCGGTCTCTGAGGCTCCAGGCTCATGTTTAATTAAGGTTTGTTTGGGGCCAGCGTTCAGTGGTCCTTCTGTCCGGGGCCCGACTGGAGCCAAGGTGAGAACGGCCCCGCGACGACTCCAGACATTAATTATTCAACCAGGTCTACAGCAAACAACAAGACTAAACCAGGACTAAACCAGGTCTAAACCAGGACTAAACCAGGACTAAACCAGGTCTAAACCAGGTCTAAACCAGGTCTAAACCAGGTCTAAACCAGGTCTAAACCAGGACTAAACCAGGTCTAAACCAGGTCTAAACCAGGTCTAAACCAGGATTAAACCAGGTCTAAACCAGGACTAAACCAGGTCTAAACCAGGTCTAAACCAGGATTAAACCAAGACTAAACCAAGACTAAACCAGGACTAAACCAGGACTAAACCAGGTCTAAACCAGGTCTAAACCAGGTCTAAACCAGGTCTAAACCAGGTCTAAACCAGGACTAAACCAGGACTAAACCAGGACTAAACCAGGTCTAAACCAGGACTAAACCAGGACTAAACCAGGTCTAAACCAGGTCTAAACCAGGACTAAACCAGGTCTAAACCAGGACTAAACCAGGACTAAACCAGGACTAAACCAGGTCTAAACCAGGTCTAAACCAGGACTAAACCAGGACTAAGCCAGGACTAAGCCAGGTCTAAACCAGGTCTAAACCAGGTCTAAACCAGGTCTAAACCAGGTCTAAACCAGGACTAAACCAGGTCTAAACCAGGTCTAAACCAGGTCTAAACCAGGTCTAAACCAGGTCTAAACCAGGTCTAAACCAGGTCTAAACCAGGACAAAACCAGGACAAAACCAGGTCTAAACCAGGTCTAAACCAGGTCTAAACCAGGTCTAAACCAGGTCTAAACCAGGTCTAAACCAGGTCTAAACCAGGTCTAAACCAGGACTAAACCAGGTCTAAACAGGACTAAACCAGGTCTAAACAGGACTAAACCAGGTCTAAACCAGGTCTAAACCAGGTCTAAACCAGGACTAAGCCAGGACTAAGCCAGGACTAAACCAGGACTAAACCAGGACTAGTAAAATATTGTCTTTAAATGTAGACCTTAAAGTTTTGACCCCTCCTGTCCTCACTAACCTCTGACCTCTGACCCAGGTGAGCTCCAGCTGCTGACCCGTCCGGTGCTTCTGGTCGAGGGCCAGCGTTTCGTCCTGAACACAGACGTGCTCCTGGCCTGGGACTCGTCCGGACTTCCCCAGGACCTGGTGTACACGTTGACAGTCCCGCCTCAGCGCGGCCTCATTAGCCTCGTTAACCGGCCCGGCGTCGCCATGGTAACCTTCACTCAGCTGGACGTGAGCGCTCAGAGGCTCTGCTACACACACGACAACAGCCACGAGGACGAGAGCGACTCGTTCAGGTCAGACGTCCAGGGAACTGGAACTTTGACATTAGAACTATGATATTTATTGGATATTTATTAAAAAAAGGTTGAAGTTCTGCAGAAGCTCTTTTCTTTAGTCCTTTGCTGTGTTTACAGCCGGTGGCGCTACATCGAGCTGCTCTATTGGCCCAGTTCATAGATCAGCTGTTCTCCTGGACAGCGTTCAGTCTCAGTTGTTGGCCCTGGACCCAGACCCCGCACTGAGACCTGTTCTGATCTGGTCCTGAGACCGGGCCAACAGTTGGCTCTGGTCTGGGTTTGGTCCAGAGGGCTTTGCACTGAGGCGTAGGGTTTGGCTCAGAAAAGAGAGGTCAGGTCTGAGCCAAGACCTGGACACAGACTAAGGTCACATGACCCCAGCTCATTCATACAGCTGCACGAAGAATTAGATTTAGATTTATACTTTTGGGAATGAGCACAGAAATAAAAGGTCTAAACCAGGACTAAACCAGGACTAAACCAGGACTAAACCAGGTCTAAACCAGGTCTAAACCAGGTCTAAACCAGGACTAAACCAGGACTAAACCAGGTCTAAACCAGGTCTAAACCAGGACTAAACCAGGTCTAAACCAGGTCTAAACCAGGTCTAAACCAGGACTAAACCAGGACTAAACCAGGTCTAAACCAGGTCTAAACCAGGACTAAACCAGGACTAAACCAGGTCTAAACCAGGTCTAAACCAGGTCTAAACCAGGACTAAACCAGGACTAAACCAGGACTAAACCAGGTCTAAACCAGGACTAAACCAGGTCTCAACCAGGTCTCAACCAGGACTAAACCAGGTCTAAACCAGGTCTAAACCAGGTCTAAACCAGGACTAAACCAGGACTAAACCAGGACTAAACCAGGTCTAAACCAGGACTAAACCAGGACTAAACCAGGTCTAAACCAGGACTAAACCAGGTCTAAACCAGGTCTAAACCAGGACTAAACCAGGTCTAAACCAGGTCTAAACCAGGACTAAACCAGGACTAAACCAGGACTAAACCAGGACTAAACCAGGACTAAACCAGGTATAAAACCAGGACTAAACCAGGACTAAACCAGGTCTAAACCAGGACTAAACCGGGTCTAAACCAGGTCCAAGTCTAAACCAGGTCTAAACCGGGACTAAACCAGGACTAAACCAGGTCTAAACCGGGACTAAACCGGGTCTAAACCGGGTCTAAACCAGGACTAAACCAGGTCTAAACCAGGTCTAAACCAGGTCTAAACCAGGACTAAACCAGGTCTAAACCAGGTCTAAACCAGGTCTAAACCAGGTCTAAACCAGGTCTAAACCAGGACTAAACCAGGACTAAACCAGGACTAAACCAGGACTAAACCAGGTCTAAACCAAATCTACACCAGGTCTAAACCAGGTCTACACCAGGTCTACACCAGGACTAAACCAGGTCTACACCAGGTCTACACCAGGTCTACACCGGGACTAAACCGGGTCTAAACCGGGTCTAAACCAGGTCTAAACCAGGTCTAAACCAGGACTAAACCAGGACTAAACCAGGACTAAACCAGGACTAAACCAGGTCTAAACCAAATCTACACCAGGTCTACACCAGGTCTACACCAGGTCTACACCAGGTCTAAACCAGGACTAAACCAGGACTAAACCAGGACTAAACCAGGTCTAAACCAGGTCTAAACCAGGTCTAAACCGGGTCTAAACCGGGTCTACACCAGGACTAAACCAGGACTAAACCAGGTCTAAACCAGGTCTAAACCAAATCTACACCAGGTCTAAACCAGGTCTACACCAAGTCTACACCAAGTCTACACCAGGTCTAAACCAGGACTAAACCAGGACTAAACCAGGACTAAACCAGGACTAAACCAGGACTAAACCAAATCTACACCAGGTCTAAACCAGGTCTAAACCAAATCTACACCAGGTCTACACCAGGTCTAAACCAGGTCTACACCAGGTCTAAACCAGGACTAAACCAGGACTAAACCAGGACTAAACCAGGTCTAAACCAGGTCTAAACCAAATCTACACCAGGTCTAAACCAGGTCTACACCAGGTCTACACCAGGTCTAAACCAGGACTAAACCAGGACTAAACCAGGTCTACACCAGGTCTAAACCAGGTCTAAACCAAATCTACACCAGGTCTACACCAGGTCTAAACCAGGTCTAAACCAGGACTAAACCAGGACTAAACCAGGACTAAACCAGGACTAAACCAGGTCTAAACCAGGTCTAAACCAAATCTACACCAGGTCTACACCAGGTCTAAACCAGGTCTAAACCAAATCTACACCAGGTCTACACCAGGTCTAAACCAGGTCTACACCAGGACTAAACAAGGACTAAACCAGGTCTAAACCAGGTCTAAACCAGGTCTAAACCAGGTCTAAACCAGGCCTAAACCAGGACTAAACCAGGTCTAAACCAAATCTACACCAGGTCTACACCAGGTCTAAACCAGGTCTACACCAGGACTAAACCAGGACTAAACCAGGACTAAACCAGGTCTAAACCAGGTCTAAACCAGGTCTACACCAGGTCTACACCAGGTCTAAACCAGGTCTACACCAGGCCTAAACCAGGCCTAAACCAGGTCTACACCAGGCCTAAACCAGGCCTAAACCAGGCCTAAACCAGGCCTAAACCAGGCCTAAACCAGGACTAAACCCGGCCTAAACCAGGACTAAACCAGGACTAAACCAGGTCTAAACCCGGCCTAAACCAGGACTAAACCAGGCCTAAACCAGGACTAAACCAGGACTAAACCAGGACTAAACCCGGCCTAAACCAGGACTAAACCAGGACTAAACCAGGACTAAACCCCTAAACCAGGTCTAAACCAGGACTAAACCAGGACTAAACCAGGTCTAAACCAGGTCTAAACCAAGGTCTAAACCAGGTCTACACCAGGACTAACCAGGACTCAAACCAGGACTCAAACCAGGTCTAAACCAGGTCTAAACTCAGGTCTAAACCAGGTCTGCCAGGTCTAAACCAGGACTAAACCAGGCCTAAACCAGGTCTAAACCAGGCACCAGGTCTCACCAGGCCTAAACCAGGCTAAGAACCAGGACTAAACCAGGTCTAAACCATAAACCAGGTAGGGTTCATTGAGTTTGGACAACTGCGGACGGAGCCGGCCGTCTTCAACATTCAGGTCCGAGAAAACATACCAGGTTTGGTTTAGGGCTGGACGAAATACACTAACTATTTTAATATTGTGATGACAACTTAACCTGCGATATTTGAACAATCTTTTAGAGAAAAAAAATAATAATAATATATATATATATATATAAGTTTTCTCAAACTCTTGACTCGTGACGAAACCCTGCAACACACAGTGCAGCTCGTTAAAGTAGAATTAACAAAAATGTATCATAGGAAATGGATCCAAAGGGATTGTTTCCTTGGATTGACAGTGTCCCTTGAATAAGGCACAAACACTTTGTCCAGATGCTTTCTTCTTAACCTTTTATTTGAAAAAAATAAATAAAAGAAAGTCAAACAATTAAAATCTACAAATCTCTGCGTTTTAAAAATAAAAATTCTTACATATATTTATTTATTTACATATCTAGATTTATTGCATTAATTTGTCAAGAGGCTCTGAAGCAGCTGCAGCTTTTTACACAGGACTCTTCTGCCATCCAGTGGATCTACGGTGAACTGCGCTTCTACCTTTAAACTGTTTGGTCTTATTTTTCCTCTAAATGACCTTTAGTACTGAACATGAGCAGCACCAAACCTGTCTCCTTAAAAACATTCAACAGACTCGTTATGAACAGTGCAGTCCAGATATAAGCACTTAAAATCCACTTAAAACCGATTAAAGTCCATCTAAAACCCTTTAAAACCTGTTGATCTTAAACAAAACCTTGCATAATACCATCCAGCTTCAGCTTCAACCAGTTTATATTTATTCATAACTCATTAAAGACTGCCTAGACCCCAAACAAACCGGGCCGTCCAAGTAAAACCTCATCAAAACTCCTTCAAATCCAGTTAAAACCAGTGAAAATCCCCTAAAACCAGTTCCAACTTATATCTATATATATTACTAGTTTTTGGTCTAAAGTAAACCAGTTCAAAGTCCAACTTAAACCACTTAAAATCATTGCAAGTGCAGTTGTAACGTTTGTTTTTTCCATGGCTCTGAAGTGTCTCGTGTCTGTCCTGCAGGTGGAGCATGTGGACCGTTCTGTCCCCAGCCTCGTCTCCAGACTCAGCCCCAGCTCAGTGACAGATCTGGGCTCGGGTCGGTTCGGTTTGGTCCTGGACAGTTCTCACCTCCAGGCCTCGGACCCGGACTGTGTCGACGAGGAGCTGACCTTCACCATCAGCAGAGAGCCGCGCTTCGGACACTTGGAGAATACTGTGACCGGTAAAGACCTGAAGACTTCTCTCAGGATTAATCCTCTGGTTCTTTTTAGTTCGTTATTTTCCCTTTCATTATCAGAACTAGTTCTCATTTACAAACATGGCCTGGCCAAGAGGTCCCAGCTGGAGTAGCCGGTTCAGACTGGACACTGACATGAGAGTCATAAACAGGTGGTTTTACTGAGAAGGACCGAGCTGAAGCTAACGGACACATGAGCGACTCCTTCTCAGTGACGCTCATTATTACTAATATACTTACTAACTAGAGACAGAAGAAAGAGAAGAACAGCCGCAGAGAGCCTTCAGCTCATCAGGAGCGTCCACAGTGTTCTCACATCAGAGAGCCACAGGTCACTGGGCCCTGAAGGATCGGCTCCTGGAGGTTCCTTCTGTTGTTGTGTCCGTGGGCCTTCGAACCGGCGTCTGAGGCTCTGGTGAATGAATGTCCGAGTCAGTCTGCCCCAGGGCAGCTGTGGCTACAGAGGTATCACTCCCAGTGGCTGTGCAGGGAAACGATAATGGTATAAAATCTAACAGACATTCAGGTCACACAGGTCGAAACAACAGTCTCAGTGGATGTGTGAAGAAGGGCTCATGTGATATTTACAGTACCGAGTACAAAAAAGGAATCCTTAAAACCCACAAGTAACCAGTAGACTCCTCACTTTTAGGACCCAGCGACGTTCCGGTTGTTTATTGACCCTCAGGCTTTGCTCTTGTCCTTCTCTGTGGCAGGGTCGTACATTAAAGGTCGCTTCACTCAGAGGGATATTAACCACCGAGCAGTGGTTTATGTACTTCCTGTCGACATAGAAGTCACCAACGACAACTTCCTGTTTATCCTCTCAGACCCGACAGGAAACAGCCTCCCCCCACAGAGGTCAGTCCTGGTTTAGACCTGGTTTAGTCCTGGTTTAGTCCTGGGTTTGGCATTATTCTTGGTTCAGACCTTTTCCAGAACCGGTTTATCAGTGTTTGGAACCAGTTCAGCCCTGGTTTAGTTCAGGTTAGGTCCAGTTTTAGTCCTGGTTTTAGACTTATTGAAGTTATAACTCCTGGTCTAGTCCTGGTCTAACCCGGTCTCTCCTCAGTCTAGACCTGTCCTGGTCCCGTGTGGAGCTGTCTGCGTCCTGTTACAGAACCTGTGAGACCTCTGGGACTCTGCAGATCCAGGTCCAGCGTCGTGGGACCAGCTCAGAACCAGCTTTTGTTGCTGTTCAGGTAAAGATTTTATTAGTTTGGACACAGCTCAGTTTACTCCTGTTGGTCACTTCCTGTTTCCTGTTTCTGACTTCCTGTTGCAGGTGGAGGAGGGCAGTGCTAAAGTGGGCGGAGACTTCACTCACAGCTCAGCTCAGCTGATCCAGTTCGACCCAGGTCCGACTCTGCAGTTTGTGTAACGTCCTGACTCTGACTCACACTGGAACTCTTTCTTTGTCCCGTCTCAGGAGCAAAGACGAAAACCTGGAGCGTGTTTCCCGTCGACGACGGTTTGGAAGAAAACCACGAGTTCTTTACCGTTTCCCTGAAAAATCCCAGAAACGCTGTCCTCGGACCAAGAACTACATCCAGAGTCGAGATCCTGGACCCACGAGAAGGTCCAGAACCAGGACTTAGACCAGGACTGAGCCCAGGACCAAGAACAAGGCCAGGGCCAGAACTAAGACCAAGACTCAAATAATTAATGCAACTGTTCACACTGTATATCATTATTTGTAAAAACCTGGATTCAACCTAAAACATAAAACCATTCTAAGTAAGTCCGGTCTAAAACTGGGCTTAACTTAGACCAGATCAGGCCAAGGACCGGGTCTAAACCGGGTCTAAACCGGGTCTAAACCGGGTCTAAACCAGGTCTGAACCAGGACTGAACCAGGACTGAACCAGGACTGAACCAGGACTAAACCAGGTCTAAACCAGGACTAAACCAGGACTAAACCAGGTCTAAACCAGGTCTAAACCAGGTCTAAAGCAGGTCTGAACCAGGTCTGAACCAGGTCTAAACCAGGACTAAACCAGGACTAAACCAGGACTAAACCAGGTCTAAACCAGGTCTAAAGCAGGTCTGAACCAGGTCTAAACCAGGACTAAACCAGGACTAAACCAGGACTAAACCAGGTCTAAACCAGGTCTAAAGCAGGTCTAAACCAGGTCTAAAGCAGGTCTAAAGCAGGTCTAAAGCAGGTCTGAACCAGGTCTAAACCAGGACTAAACCAGGACTAAACCAGGACTAAACCAGGACTAAACCAGGTCTAAACCAGGTCTAAACCAGGTCTAAACCAGGTCTAAACCAGGACTAAACCAGGACTAAACCAGGACTAAACCAGGACTAAACCAGGACTAAACCAGGACTAAACCAGGACTGAACCAGGTCTAAAGCAGGTCTAAAGCAGGTCTGAACCAGGTCTGAACCAGGTCTGAACCAGGACTAAACCAGGACTAAACCAGGTCTAAAGCAGGTCTGAACCAGGTCTGAACCAGGTCTAAACCAGGACTAAACCAGGACTAAACCAGGACTAAACCAGGACTTAACCAGGTCTAAAGCAGGTCTGAACCAGGTCTGAACCAGGTCTGAACCAGGTCTAAACCAGGACTAAACCAGGACTAAACCAGGACTAAACCAGGACTAAACCAGGACTAAACCAGGACTAAACCAGGTCTAAACCAGGTCTAAACCAGGTCTGAACCAGGTCTAAACCAGGTCTAAACCAGGACTAAACCAGGACTAAACCAGGACTAAACCAGGACTAAACCAGGTCTGAACCAGGTCTGAACCAGGACTAAACCAGGACTAAACCAGGACTAAACCAGGTCTAAACCAGGTCTAAACCAGGTCTAAACCAGGACTAAACCAGGACTAAACCAGGTCTAAACCAGGTCTAAACCAGGTCTGAACCAGGACTGAACCAGGACTAAACCAGGACTAAACCAGGTCTAAACCAGGTCTAAACCAGGTCTAAACCAGGTCTAAACCAGGTCTAAACCAGGACTAAACCAGGACTAAACCAGGTCTAAACCAGGTCTAAACCAGGACTAAACCAGGACTAAACCAGGTCTAAACCAGGACTAAACCAGGTCTAAACCAGGTCTAAACCAGGTCTAAACCAGGTCTAAAGCAGGTCTGAACCAGGTCTGAACCAGGTCTGAACCAGGACTAAACCAGGACTAAACCAGGTCTAAACCAGGTCTAAACCAGGTCTAAAGCAGGTCTAAAGCAGGTCTGAACCAGGTCTGAACCAGGTCTAAAGCAGGTCTAAACCAGGACTAAACCAGGACTAAACCAGGTCTAAACCAGGACTGAACCAGGTCTGAACCAGGTCTAAACCAGGTCTAAACCAGGACTAAACCAGGTCTTTCTTGTTCCAGGACAGTGTGATCCAGATTCGGTTTTGGACACAGACCACCCTGTGGTTCCTGTGGTTCCTGTGGTTCCTGTGGTTCCTGTGGTTCCTCCAAAACCAGATCTTGGTCCTGAGGAAGACCTGGACTTGGTGACGGACATCGAGACTGAGCTGATCTTTGAGACCGACTCTGGGACTCCGTCTCGAGGGGACGTCCCAGGCCGGGAGCCATACCAGGACTACACCCAGCGAGACCAGGCCTGGTACCAGACCCAGGACCAGTCGGTCCAGTTCCACCGAGACCGAGACCGAGGGCTGAGGGTGAGTCAGAGCAGCTGCAGTTCCTCTAACGTCCATCGAGACCAGGACCAGGACAGAGACCAGGACAAGACCAGGTACAAGACTGGTCTCAGTCCTGAGACTGAACCGTCTCTGGTCCCACATTAACATTGATAGCATTTTGAGTTTTCCCAAGATCCTCCAAAAAGTCTCCAGCTTCAGTTCAAAGGACAAGTCAAAACTCTCAAATATCATTTGTCAAGAAAGATTGTGACAGTGTGTTTTTTGTCTTGTGACAGGTCCACGTGTCGAGCGAGAGGAGGCCCGAGGAGAGAGTCTGGACCGTACGTTTCCAACATCTCTCTGTTTGATGCTTGAATGACTGTATGAGTGAGCCTTGTGTCCGTGTGTAGTTCCACAGTCTGACTCCTCTGAGAGTGGAGCACATTCAGACGCCTCACAGCCACTTCCTCCAGGAGTTTCCACTCAGAGACGCACCTCAGTCTCATCAGTCCCTCCACCGTCTCGCCACAGACACGCAGGAAACACACGCTCGTGAGGTATGACTCCATTTGGTTTTATCAGGTTTTAGATGGATTTGAACAGGTTTTAGATGGATTTGAACAGGTTTTAGATGGATTTGAACAGGTTTTAGGTGGATTTGAACAGGTTTTAGGTGGATTTGAACAGGTTTTAGATGGATTTGAACAGGTTTTAGGTGGATTTGAACAGGTTTTGGATGGATTTGAACGGGTTTAGGTGGATTTGAACAGGTTTTAGGTGGATTTGAACAGGTTTTAGATGGATTTGAACAGGTTTTAGGTGGATTTGAAAAGGTTTTTGATGGATTTGAACAGGTTTTAGGTGGATTTGAACAGGTTTTAGGTGGATTTGAACAAGTTTTAGGTGGATTTGAACAGGTTTTAGGTGGATTTGAACAGGTTTTAGGTGGATTTGAACAGGTTTTAGGTGGATTTGAACAGGTTTTAGGTGGATTTGAACAGGTTTTAGGTGGATTTGAACAGGTTTTAGGTGGATTTGAACAGGTTTTAGATGGATTTGAACAGGTTTTAGGTGGATTTGAAAAGGTTTTTGATGGATTTGAACAGGTTTTAGGTGGATTTGAACAGGTTTTAGGTGGATTTGAACAAGTTTTAGGTGGATTTGAACAGGTTTTAGGTGGATTTGAACAGGTTTTAGGTGGATTTGAACAGGTTTTAGGTGGATTTGAACAGGTTTTGGATGGATTTGAACGGGTTTAGGTGGATTTGAACAGGTTTTAGGTGGATTTGAACAGGTTTTAGGTGGATTTGAACAGGTTTTAGATGGATTTGAACAGGTTTTAGATGGATTTGTATTTGTGTCTTAATGCTGATGCTTTAAAGTACCAATAATCCATTTTTCTAAAGTGTGGCGGTTATAAATGTGTGTTTTTCATATTTGTTGATTTATTTTGTGTTTGTACAGAGTGCAGGGGGAGTCGGGGGCTTGTGTCCCAGGGGCTGGACTCACCACAGGGGGCGCTGTTTCCTCCTCAGTCCCTCCGTGGCCTCGTGGAGCAGTGCTGACCGGACCTGCTCTGTGCTGTAAACACACAGTTGTGGCTCTTATGGCTGTATTTTTATAACAAAGCGGTGTTTTGTGTGAGACTCATGGTGTGGTGTGTCCCAGGTTCAACAGCACTTTACCCAGAGTCGAGTCCAGAAGAGAGCTGCCCTGGCTCTGGAGGTTCTGCGGGAAGAGGCCTTTCTGGATCGGTCAGTCTACGTTGGTCTTTTATTGCTGTTTGGTTGTTGCTGGTTTTTGGTGGCACTGATATCAGACATAAACCTCACAGTCTTCTGTTTCGAGAGAGTCCAGGAACAAAACCAGATGAAAAGGTCTGAGATTTACTTTAGAAATTTATAAAAACAGATTGGGTTTAGTTCAGACAGGTCTAAAGCAGAGCCCAGCCTGTGCTCTTGAGTCTGGACCTGATTTGAACTTTAATTTAGATTCAATCAACACCACGACGACAAGATGGCACTGTGCTTGCCGTCCACGTCTCTTGACTTGACTCTGGCTTCATCTCCTTCTTCTACTCCACCTGCTCAGAGATTTTTAACATCATTGCTCCTTTCAGATGCAGATGTGTCAGGACTAGAGCCTTGGCTTAATGACCCCACCCACGCCCTCAGGTGGAGGCCACGCCCTCAGGCGGAGGCCACGCCCTCAGGCGGAGGTCACGCCCTCAGGTGGAGGCCACGCCCTCAGGCGGAGGTCACGCCCTCAGGCGGTGGCCACGCCCTCAGGCGGAGGCCACGCCCTCAGGCGGAGGTCAAGCCCTCAGGCGGAGGCCACGCCCTCAGGTGGAGGTCACGCCCTCAGGCGGAGGCCACACCCTCAGGCGGAGGCCACGCCCTCAGGCGGAGGTCACGCCCTCAGGCGGAGGCCACACCCTCAGGCGGAGGCCACGCCCTCAGGCGGAGGTCACGCCCTCAGGCGGAGGCCGAGTGCAAGTGGAAAAAGGATAAGTTTCTCTGGGTTTATTGAAGGACAGTCTTAGTGAGGAGCACTAAATGTCAGTATCTGTCTAATTTCCACCAGCTCTAATCGTCCTCGAGCACTATTCAGTACAATTCAGTCTGTTATAAATCCATCTAGGGGTTAGACAGAGCATTAAGAACATGTCTAACATCTTCTCCTGTCCTCTCTGTGTTTAATGTGTTTGAGCCAGTGTCACTCTCTCTCCTCTCTGAGGTGGTCCAGAGACCGACCAACTGTCCTCTGGACATGATCCCATCTAAAGTGCTTGAACAGGTTTTTAACACAGTGGGCCTCCTCTTGTTCATGAACAGCTGCCTCAGGTCAGGTTCTGTACCAACTGTGTTCAAGCTGTGGTCAGGCCTCTGATAAAAAAACAACCTTGATCCTAATGTTTTGTCAAATTTTAGACGTGTGTCCCATTTACCTTTTCTATCCAAGGTTTTGGAAAAGGTACTTCTCTCTCAGTTACATTCTTTTCTGGAGAACAATCAGATCTTTGAAAAGATCTGTACACAGACGACCTGCTGGTTTACCTAACGGTGGTCCCTGCTTGTCCTGGTGGTCTTCAGTCCATCAACAGATGCTTAGAGGACATCAAACTGTGGCTGTCCCAGACCTCAGACATCTGTTCTGATTTGGCACATCCAACCTGCCCAGTGTCTCAGCTCCTGGACCTGTTGCTTTGGCCCCCCATCTCATCCATGTTGTCAAAAACCTGGGGGTGAAACTAGACAGAAGTCTAAAATTTAACAAACAAATAGATTCTGTTTTTACGACAGGCTTTTTTCAGCTTCGCCTCCTTTCAAAAGTTAAACCCTTTTTAAGTCGTGCTGACCTGGAGAAAACCATCCATGCTTTTATTAGCTCCTGCATAGCCTACTGCAATGCACTCTGGGAGTTCACCAAACTGGACTTCATCGTTTGCAGCTTGTGCAAAACGCTGCTGCCCGACTGTAACTAACAGTCGTAAACACGAGCACATAACACCTGTCCTGTACTCCCTGCACTGGCTCCTGTCCAGTTTAGAATCTATTTTAAAATCTTAATGTTTGTTTTTAATGCACTCACGGGCCTTGCACCTTCTTATTTGTGTGAGATTCTGACCCCTCACAAACCCATCTGCTGAAGGTGCCCCGGTCCCGGTTCAAACAGTGGCCGATCGTTCTTTTGCAGTGGCCTCTGTTTAAAGACAAACCTTAAACCCACTTATTCAGAATGGCTTTTGGCTCTGCTCTGTTTTTATTGAGTAAATGTGTTTTTAAGCATTTTTGTAAATATGTTTTTATTAATGTTGTTGAGCACCTTCGGTTCAATCTGTGGTTGTTGGAAGGAGCTATATAAATAAATATTGATTGAAATCGGTCTGGACTCAGTCTGGACCTGATCTGAACCTGGTCTGGACTCAGTCTGGACCTGATCTGAACCTGGTCTGGACTCAGGGTTTTCTTTTCTTGCCCCAGGTGTTTCTGGAGCAGCAGAGGGTGATGTGCTGGCTCTGCCCAGACTGAAGGGGGCGCTGTTGGACCACAGCGACTCCACCTCTCACTGTGTCCTGGTCCAGAACCTGAAGAACCGGGTCAGAACCGACTGCTCTTCAGAGACAGAGCACGCCTTCATCTGCTCCAGACCAGGACTAAACCAGGACTAAACCAGGTCTTAAACCAGGACTAAACCAGGTCTTAAACCAGGTCTAAACCAGGTCTAAACCAGGACTAAACCAGGTCTTAAACCAGGACTAAACCAGGTCTAAACCAGGACTAAACCAGGTCTTAAACCAGGACTAAACCAGGACTAAACCAGGTCTAAACCAGGTCTAAACCAGGACTAAACCAGGTCTTAAACCAGGACTAAACCAGGTCTAAACCAGGACTAAACCAGGTCTTAAACCAGGACTAAACCAGGACTAAACCAGGTCTAAACCAGGTCTTAAACCAGGACTAAACCAGGACTAGAGCTGGTCTGTTATTGTATGTATTTTATTGTATATTTAATGCTGTACATTAATGTCATATTTGTTTCATATTAAAGCTTTTTGTCACATTTAATTATTTAACAGAACAGCTTGAAACAAAAGGAATGGACCAAAACAAAGATCTACGATTTTATTTGTTTCAAACAAATAAAAACAAGTGTACAGGGATGTACAGTGTGCATATATGCATTTAGCTGTGGTCTTAAATATTAAGATACACAGGAAGGTGCAGGAAGCAAATGTGCAAAACAGTTTGTAGCAAAACAGAGTGACACTGTCAGTGTGTCAGTGTGAGGTAGCTGGTTTAGAGTTCAAGAGTTCAAGAGCCTGATGGCCTGTGGGAAAAAACTCCTGAGTCTCTCAGTTTTTGCCATCAGGCTACGGTAGCGCTTACCAGATGGCAGCAGAGTGAAAATATGATTACTGGGGTGGGTGGAGTCTTTGATGATTTTTGCAGCTCTGCTTCTGCAGCGTTTGTGGTAGATGTCCTGCAGAGAGGGGAGAGCAGACCCTGAAATGCGCTCAGCTAAGCGCACAACTCTCTGCAGGGCTTTGCAGTCTAGACTGGAGCTGTTCCCATACCACACAGAGATACATTGAGTCAATATACTTTCTATAGCTCCAGAAAGTTTTCAGGATTGCTGGTGAGACCCTGAATTTCCTCAGCTGTTGCAGATAGTACAGTCTTTGCCTGGCTTTATTTACCTGAGTTTGAGTGTGAGTAGTCCAAGTCAGGTCCTCAGAGATGTTTACACCAAGGTACTTGAAGCTACTCACCCTCTCCACAGGGGTCCCGCTTATCGTAAGAGGAGTGTAGGGCTGCTGCTGCGTCTTCCTGATGTCTACAATCAGTTCTTTTGTTTTGCTCACATTCAGAGAGAGGCAGTTGTCCTGTTTATAACTATATAAGTTACAAACATACTATATGTTTATAACTTGGATCAATACATGAGCAAAGCACAGAAGGGCATCGGCAAAGAAACCAGAGGAGCTAAACACCAACTCCTGGTTGACAGAACAGTCACCCAAGACTGCAGAACCCGACACACCAACCTGTGCACTGCCTGGATTGATTACAAGAAAGCATATGACTCAATGCCACACACATGGATCACTGAATGCTTGGAGATGTACAACATCAACAGGACTCTAAGAGACTTCATTGCAAACTCAATGAGGCTGTGGAAAACCACTCTTGAGGCCAATGGCAAGCCACTTGCACAAGTATCCATCAAATGTGGCATATACCAGCGAGATGCTCTGTCCCCACTGCTGTTCTGCATATGTTGTACCCTTAAAAAGGGGAAAAGTAACGGGAGAAGGTTTAAGAAACACACATGACGCAGCTCTCTCCTTCACTCGTCTGTATTGAATGAGGAAGAGAAGTGCGCGCATGCAATCCCCCTACAGAAGCCCTGAGGCATTACCAATAGATCGACAAATAATCAACCAATAGAAGGATCAGCGGGGTGCATGTGGCAGAGTGGTTAGCACTCCTGCCTCACAGCAAGAAGGTCGTGAGTTCAAAACCCGGCCGACTCAAAACATTCTCGGCCGACTCCGGTCTTTCTGTGAGGAGTCTGCATGTCCTCCAGGTGTTACCGTGGGTTCTCTCCGGGTACTCCAGCTTCCTCCCACCGTCCAAAGACATGCATGTACAGGTTAATTGGCAACTTTAAAAGTGTCCCTAGAGAATGAATGTGAGAGTGAATGGTTGTCTGTCACTGTCTGTCTCTAAATGTTAGCCCTGCGACTAACTGGCCACTGTCCAGGGTGTACCCCACCTCTGGCCCAAAGCTGCTGGGATAGGCTCCAGTCACCCGCGACCCCTAACGGGACTAAGCGGTAGAAAATGAATGAATGAATAGAAGGATCAGCATTATTTGCATTCCACTTCTCAATATTACTCGTCTAGTTTTTAACAGTGACAACCTTAAAATGTATTCTAATATAACCATTAACATAACAGACTATAGTCAACCTATTGTAAATTAAATGAGTTAGGAACACTTGTCACACGTAGGCCTGAACCCCCTCAGCCAAATAATCAACAAGACTGGCTATGGATACCTCAGGAATAGGGCCACCATCAGTCACCTCCTCTACATGGATGACATCAAGCTATACGCTAAGAGTGAGCGGGACATCGACTCACTGATCCACACCACCAGGATCTACAGCTCTGACATTGGGATGTCATTCGGGCTTGAGAAGTGTAGTCGAATGGTGACGAAGAGAGGGAAGGTAGTCCACACAGAAGGGGTCTCACTCCCAGAAGGAACAATAGCAGACACTGAGGATGGTTACAAGTACCTTGGAATACCACAGGCAAATGACAACCTCGAAGAGGTAACAAGGAAAACAGCAACTGCCAAATACCTCCAACGAGTAAGGCAAGTCCTAAGAAGTCAGCTCAATGGCAAGAACAAGGCACGGGCAATAAACAGCTACGCCCTGCCAGTGATCAGATACCCTGGAATAATAAGGTGGCCAAAGGAAGAGATACAGATCACAGACGTTAAGACACGAAAGCTCCTCACCATGCATGGAGGGTTCCACCCCAAATCCAGCACCCTGAGACTGTACGCTAGCCGTAAAGAAGGCGGCCGTGGACTAGTGAGTGTGAGAGCCACTATCCAGGATGAAACATCCAAGATCCACAAGTACATCAAAGATAAGGCCCCAACAGATGACGTGCTCAGTGAATGTCTCAGGCAATGGGGAACAGAGGAAGAGGAGCTGGAGGAGGGACCATCATGGGAGGACAAACCCCTACATGGGATGTACCACCGAACATAACTGAAGTGGCTGATATCAAGAAATCCTACCAATGGCTAGAACGGGCCGGACTGAAGGACAGCACAGAGGCACTCATCATGGCTGCACAGGAGCAGGCCCTGAGCACCAGAGCAATAGAGGCCCAAATCTACCACACCAGACAAGACCCAAGGTGTAGGCTGTGCAAACAGGCCCCTGAGACAATCCAACACTTAACTGCAGGGTGTAAGATGCTGGCAGGAAAGCATACATGGAGCGCCATAACCAAGTGGCTGGCATAGTGTACAGGAACATCTGTACGGAGTATGGACTGGAAACCCTGAGGTCAAAGTGGGAAACACCCCCAAAGGTGGTAGAGAATGACCGAGCCAAGATCCTGTGGGACTTCCAGATTCAGACTGACAGAATGGTAATGGCAAACCAACCAGACATTGTGGTGGTGGACAAACAGCAGAGGAAGGCCGTTGTGGTTGACGTTGCAATACCAAGTGATTGCAACATCAGGAAAAAGGAACATGAGAAACTAGAGAAACACCAAGGGCTCAGAGAAGAGCTGGAAAAGGCTTGGAAGGTGAAGGCGACAGTGGTGCCTGTGGTCATCGGAGCACTCGGGGCAGTAACCCCCAAACTGGAAGAGTGGCTACAGCAGATCCCTGGAAGAACACCAGACATCTCGGTCCAGAAAAGTACAGTACTAGGAACAGCAAAGATACTGCGCAGAACCCTCAAGCTCCCAGGCCTCTGGTAGAGGACCTGAACTCGAAGGATGAGAGACCACCCGCGGAGGGTGAAGGACAAAGTTTATATATATATATATATATATACTAGAATATATACATTGTACCAGAGGTAGCACTCTAGTACAAAAACTCCAAATCTTCCATAATGCTCTTAAAAGTTGTGTTTGATGCAATAAATTAAGAAAGATTACTTCAGGAAACTCAATAGACAGAATCAGAGGAACAGTCCATCAGTGGATCACAAGCTTCTTGAAAAATAGAAAACAATGTGTGCAGATGAATAAAATAAAAACAGTTATGTGTGTTCCCCAAGGCTCAGTACTTTAGCCTACATTATTTATTTTGTACATGAATAATTTTGTAAATGCATCTAAAACAATGGGAAGTCATACAACTTTATTTTAAAATACACAAAAGGAAAAATTTCCAAAGTTATAACCTATTACAAAGACATTTGGGGTTCAACATGCAGAACTTAAACTTTACTTATTTTACAAAAAAGGTCTCTAAAAGTTATTAGTAATTGTTGGTGTGTAGATCCATCAAACCATTTGTTATAATTCTTTATCCATATATTATCCAGAGAGACACATAGACAGAGTATAATTCAAAAATGAATGGTCAGGTTCAGGGCTGGACTGGTAATCTGGCATACCAGGCAAATGCCCGGTGGGCCGACGTACTTGGGGGCCGGTCCATATAATGTGATTTTTTATTTT
The DNA here is from genome assembly GCA_024416835.2 of Perccottus glenii. NCBI lineage: Eukaryota > Metazoa > Chordata > Actinopteri > Gobiiformes > Odontobutidae > Perccottus > Perccottus glenii. Next base: position 29,778,984 of record CM044559.2, read on the forward strand.
TATTTTTTAATTGGCCAATGACCGGCCCATAAAGCAGGGACAGCGGCCCATTGGTTAATTTTTCATACTGACACTGGTCTGGCCCAATCATCTCTTAACAGGCTCCACCCCTCCTCCTCTGTTTCTTGTGTCAGATGCAGTTAGTGGCTCAGAGCCAGAAATCTGTGGATTTAGGATGGCGAAACAAAAGTGCAAGGGGGTGCGGAGAAGTTGGGCCAAAAAATAAAAATGCTAGAGGTTGATGCCTCAACATGTGCAAAAATAACAGACATGTTTAGTGCTGTAGCTTCAGTATCCAAGCCTACAGTACCTGACGACATTTTGCAGAAACATGGAGGAGAGGTGACTAGCCATGGCAGCGCCGGCGGGACCCAGGCAGAGGAGCAGGTGTCTGACAGTAAAGTCAAGGAGGGACAGAGTGAGCAGGAGAGTGTAATTGAAACGCGGTAAGCATGTTAGCTACATGATTAACAGGGAGGAGTGTTAATCAGGGCGGGTGCAGGTGGAAAGTGTGTGTGTGTGTGGGCCTGGTTGGGCCACGACGAAGATGATGATTTACCTAAATTAATGAATATTATAATAAGACAACTTAATCGTTGTTGCCATTATATAGTCTGTCAGATTGTCACCCACTGCACTAGCCACTCAGTCAGCTAAAGTCAAATAACACAGCATAAGCTATTTTGCATTGTTTTTGTAGATAGGTTAGCAGAGTTAACTTATTCAATTGCAACTTTGGCTGACTATTCTAATGTTAACCCTTTAATACCCATAATGGCCGTACGGCCCTTCTCTAGAAAAACTTAAATGATGCCATTTGATTATTCCACATTATATTGGGTTCTAAAGGGTTAACTAGCTTTTATAACATGGAGCACTTTGTCCATCTAGAAATCCTGCTCTTCAAGAATACAGGACTATATAACACATAATGTGTTTGATGGCAGAGATGGTGGTGGGAATGAATTTGAAAATGATATCTATTCCCTGTATTTCTGTCTGGTTTTGTTTTGACTGAACGGTGGGAGGTGTAATACTTCAGCCTACGTCCTTTCGGTCAATGCGGGTATTTTTTTTTTTTTTTTGATGTTTTTTTTTATTTGGCGGCACAGTCGCAGAGTGGTTACTGCTCCTGCCTCACAGCAAGAAGGTCCTGGGTTCGATTCCCATCCAGGGCAGGGCCTTTCTGTGTGGAGTTTGCATGTTCTCCCTGTGTCTGCGTAGGTTTCCTCCGGGTACTCCGGTTTCCCCTACCACCAAAAACATGTACAATAGGCAAAAAAGATTTGTAATCTCAGTGGGACTGTCCTGGTTAAATAAAGGTTAAATAAAATAAAATGATGGTGATAGAGTTTGAAAAAAAAAATCTTTAATCAGCAACATTCTATAATAATCTAATGACATGTTTAATTCATATGTTTAGTGATAATTACAGTATATGGGTTAGGATCTGACTCTGGACATTTTTTGAAATCATTTTCTATTCAAACCTTATCACCAGAGAGCCTTATGAATGTGCAGTGTCTGGTGAGGATCATTTAAGATTCACATTTATTTTAAAATTGGAACAAATCACACAGCACTTCCTGGCTTTCCACTTCTTTTTCTTCTCGGGCTGAGCTGCTGCAGGGGGTGTCTTTGGCCCCTCCTGAGGCCCCTCCTGAGGTTCCTCCTGAGGTTCCTCCTGAGGTTCGTCTGAGTCTGACGGGTCTGAATGCCTGGTGCTGTTCCATCTCGTCTCTGATGTCTGTGTTAGCTGCCATATTTCTGTATCAAACAAAAGTTCAACAGATTGTATAAACCCTTTTAATGTTTGTTACAAGATGAGCTGCATCACTCGCTTTAACTTAAACCAGCCTCAGTACATTTCAACCAACAAATTAGCATTAGCTCAACATAGCACATAGCTCCCTGGGGGCACAGTGGCTCAGTGGCATCGCGGTTTTCCCTTAACCGAAAGGTTGATGGTTCGATTCCTGCTCAATCCACAGTTCATACTGCCGTTGTGTCCTTGGGCAAGACACTAAACCCACCTTGCCCCCAGTGGTGTTCCAGCTGTAACACTGGTGAATGGAACCTTTAATGTAAGTCGCTTTGAATAAAAGTGTCAGCTAAATGAATAAATGTAAATGTACATAGTTCAGAAACTGATGGTTTTGAATCCATGTGTTTATGTCAGAGCCTCAGAGAGAAGCTAGACAAGACAAGACATTTATTTTTGTATAGCCCAATATCACAACAACAGTCGCCTCAAAGGGCTTAACAGACTGCACTAGACAACATCCCCTGTCCTTAGACCCTCCATCGGGTAAGGAAAAACTCCAAAAAACCCAGCCGGGAAAAAAAGAGAAACCTCAGGGAGAACCACAGAAGGAGGGATCCACTCCCAGGACGGACAGGCCGTGCAAGAATGTGTCCAGGACAGTTGAATAATATATAGAAATACACAAACATTTTCACAAATAAAAACATTTATATTGGCAGTGTCCAGTGTCCACTCTGATTGTGCAATAGTGGATGACAGATGGGTTGGGGGCCCTCACACTGGAGCACAGGCGCGGTGGGGGGGGGCAAACATCACCCAGCAGGTAAGAGGTTTGTGTCCACCCTAGGAGAAGGGAGAAAAGAGAAAAAACAAACTGTAATAGGTAGATGTGATAATATGAGCGGATTTAGTGTGTATCTACAGCTACAACCAGTGTAAACGTGTACCTACAGCTACAACCAGTGTAAACGTGTACCTACAGCTACGACCAGTGTAGCGTGTACCTACAGCTACGACCAGTGTAACGTGTACCTACAGCTACGACCAGTGTAAACATGTATCTACAGCTACAACCAGTGTAAACGTGTACCTACAGCTACAACCAGTGTAAACGTGTACCTACAGCTACAACCAGTGTAAACGTGTACCTACAGCTACAACCAGTGTAAACGTGTACCTATGATCAATCAGTCTCCATACGTTTGGTGAAATAAGTATGTTTTGAGTTTGCTTTTGAAAAATTCAACAGAGTCAGCTCGCCGCACTTCACGAGCCCATTCCATAAAAATGGGGCTCTATAAGAAAAGGCTCTGTAGCCAGCAGACTTCTTCTTTACTCGAGGAAGTTGAAGGAGGCCAGCGTCCTGAGAGCGAAGTACGAGCTGGAGTATACCGGGTGATGAGGTCAGATAGGTCAGAGGCGCGCGTCCACAAAGGATTTTATATGTTAACAGGAGAACTTTGAAATCAGCTCTAACATGAATAGGAAGCCAGTGTAATGAAGCCAGGACCGGAGTAATGTGATCAAACTTCCTGGTCTTTGTTAAAAGTCTGGCGGCTGTATTTTGGACCATTTGTAGTCTGTGAGTACTTTTCCTCGGCAGTCCAGAGAATAACACATTGCAGTAGTCCAGCCTGGATGTGACAAATGCATGAATGAGAATTTCAGCATCAGCTAAAGAGAGGCAGGAGCAAATTTTTGAGATATTCCTCAAGTGAAAAAAGCCTAGTTTAGTGACCTCACTAATGTGCTGCTGCAGTGATAGTGTGGAGTCAAAAATGACACCAAGGTTCCTCACAGTGTTGCCATGCTCCAACACACAGTTGTTGATCGAGACAGTAAGATTGTTGAACTTGTGCCGATGACTGCCAGGACCAATTAACAAGAGCTCTGTTTTATCCAAGTTCAAATGGAGGAAATTTTGAGACATCCATGTTTTAATTGAAACGAGGCAGGCCTCTAGACGCTTGATGTCAGTAGTGTTATTCGCTTTTATTGGTAGATACAGCTGTGTATCATCGGCATAACAGTGGAAGTTTACTCCATAACTTCTGATGATTTGTCCCAATGGTGTAACATATAGTGAAAAAAGTATGGGACCAAGCACAGACCCTTGTGGCACACCGAATTTCACTGGTGCCGTAGAGGAGAGGGATTTATTAAAAGAGACAAAATGAGACCTATCACACAGATAGGATTCTAACCAAGCAAGAGCAGAGCCAGAGATGTCAAACACATTCTTTAGTCTGTTGATTAGCACTGCAGGATCAATCGTATCAAATGCAGCGCTGAGATCTAGCAATAACAGTAGAGCTAACGGCTACAGGAGCAGTTAGTGCTACATAAGCTAAAAGCTAGAGGCAATAAGTCCCTGGACAAGTACAAAAACATGGAGGATCACAACAGTGTGTCAGTGTGTGCTGTCAGTGAGGGGGTAGGACACTACAGACCTGTGTGCTGTCAGTGAGGGGGTAGGACACTACAGACCTGTGTGTTGTCAGTGAGGGGGTAGGACACAGACCTGTGTGCTGTCAGTGAGGGGGTAGGACACTACAGACCTGTGTGTTGTCAGTGAGGGGTAGGACACTACAGACCTGTGTGTTGTCAGTGAGGGGGTAGGACACAGACCTGTGTGCTGTCAGTGAGTAGGACACTACAGACCTGTGTGCTGTCAGTGAGGTAGGACACAGACCCGTGTGCTGTCAGTGAGGGTAGGACACAGACCTGTGTGTTGTCAGTGAGGGGTAGGACACTACAGACCTGTGTGCTGTCAGTGAGGGTAGGACACAGACCTGTGTGTTGTCAGTGAGGGGGTAGGACACAGACCCGTGTGCTGTCAGTGAGGGGGTAGGACACAGACCCGTGTGTTGTCAGTGAGGGGGTAGGACACTACAGACCTGTGTGCTGTCAGTGAGGGGGTAGGACACAGACCTGTGTGTTGTCAGTGAGGGGGTAGGACACAGACCTGTGTGCTGTCAGTGAGGGGGTAGGACACAGACCTGTGTGTTGTCAGTGAGGAGGTAGGACACTACAGACCTGTGTGTTGTCAGTGAGGGTAGGACACAGACCTGTGTGTTGTCAGTGAGGGTAGGACACAGACCTGTGTGCTGTCAGTGAGGGTAGGACACAGACCCGTGTGCTGTCAGTGAGGGGGTAGGACACAGACCTGTGTGTTGTCAGTGAGGAGGTAGGACACTACAGACCTGTGTGTTGTCAGTGAGGGGGTAGGACACAGACCTGTGTGTTGTCAGTGAGGAGGTAGGACACTACAGACCTGTGTGCTGTCAGTGAGGGGTAGGACACAGACCTGTGTGTTGTCAGTGAGGGTAGGACACTACAGACCTGTGTGTTGTCAGTGAGGAGGTAGGACACTACAGACCTGTGTGTTGTCAGTGAGGGTAGGACACTACAGACCTGTGTGTTGTCAGTGAGGGGTAGGACACAGACCTGTGTGTTGTCAGTGAGGGTAGGACACTACAGACCTGTGTGTTGTCAGTGAGGGTAGGACACTACAGACCTGTGTGTTGTCAGTGAGGGGTAGGACACTACAGACCTGTGTGTTGTCAGTGAGGGGGTAGGACACAGACCTGTGTGTTGTCAGTGAGGGGGTAGGACACTACAGACCTGTGTGTTGTCAGTGAGGGGGTAGGACACTACAGACCTGTGTGTTGTCAGTGAGGGTAGGACACTACAGACCCGTGTGTGTCAGTGAGGAGGTAGGACACAGATCTGTGTGCTGTCAGTGAGGGGGTAGGACACAGACCTGTGTGTTGTCAGTGAGGGGGTAGGACACAGACCCGTGTGCTGTCAGTGAGGGGGTAGGACACTACAGACCTGTGTGTTGTCAGTGAGGGGTAGGACACTACAGACCTGTGTGTTGTCAGTGAGGGGGTAGGACACTACAGACCCGTGTGCCTTCAGTGAGGGGGTAGGACACAGACCTGTGTGCTGTCAGTGAGGGGGTAGGACACAGACCTGTGTGCTGTCAGTGAGGGGGTAGGACACAGACCCGTGTGCCTTCAGTGAGGAGGTAGGACACAGACCCGTGTGCTGTCAGTGAGGAGGTAGGACACTACAGACCTGTGTGTTGTCAGTGAGGGGGTAGGACACTACAGACCCGTGTGCCTTCAGTGAGGGAGTAGGACACAGACCTGTGTGCTGTCAGTGAGGGGGTAGGACACAGACCTGTGTGCTGTCAGTGAGGGGGTAGGACACAGATCTGTGTGCTGTCAGTGAGGGGGTAGGACACAGATCTGTGTGCTGTCAGTGAGGGGGTAGGACACTACAGACCCGTGTGCCTTCAGTGAGGGAGTAGGACACAGACCTGTGTGCTGTCAGTGAGGGGGTAGGACACAGATCTGTGTGCTGTCAGTGAGGGGGTAGGAAAGGTAAATCGAGCACACATCTAATGGGAAAACAAGAATATTAAAGTTCAGGAGGATATTTAAACTGAATAAAGCGAACCGACCTGTGGTGCTATGCATTTGTCGAGCCAGATTGCGCTTCTTCATCTTCTTGAGAATGTCCTGTGTGACTTTCTCAGCCCTGTCGCAGTAATGCTCCGTCATTAAGCTGGCGATGTCCATGGCGTCTTTGTTTTCCAGTTTGGAGCGAGGGATTGAGCCATAGCCCTCCATTTGAAAGTGTCTCATGTGAAAGGTAAAATTTTTCATTTTGTTGGCCTCGAGTTTGTCCAGAGTGTTTTTTATCTTCTCAGCGGGACTCTGCAGAAACACAACAGGCTTTGATTATTATTGGAAAGGCCCATTTATGTCACATCCACTGGCTTCTGTCTGTCCAGAAAATAATGGCATTTTCCATAGTTTTTAATGTAAATAGCCTCTATGTGTTTGTTATTACCTTATATTACAGATTATTGGAAATGCTTGTTATAAAAAGTTGTAAAATAAGTTACCATAGGAGGAAGAGGCTGAGGAGTCCATGTTACACGTCTGTGAAAGATTGACCCTTGCTTTGTTTCAGGTTTAATTTTTCTGAGAGCTTTTAGGATCTTTAATACATCAACTATTTTCAAATTCATTTTTTTCAAGTCTTCCTTTTGGAAACACCGCAGACAGTCCCCAGAGATGTCTTCATCGACAAAATGATCGGCCGTTTTCTCGTTAATTCGCATGTCTTTCACTAACCACTGTCTGACCCTCTCTTTGGTCCAGGTTTCCACTTCGCTCTGAGGCTCGTCTTTACGACCACTCTGTTTTAGTTGCAGATAAAACGCAACCTTTACAGCTGGACCGAGTTTCAAATCCAGCTCTGCAAGGCCTTTCTGCTCGATTAACTGGACCAAATCTTCCCCGTTAATGGACTTTTCAGAAAACTTTTCAGCCTGGTCCGGGTGAATTCTGACCTCCGTGAGCAGCCAGTGGCGGACGTCCTCTAAGGACCACGTTCTCACGTCGGGCGACAGTTCGCCAACAACTTCGGCCATTTTGGATCAACTGAGAATGAATAAAAGAAGAAAAGAGCCACAGTTTTAGTTCTTCTACCATAGTTGTTGTGCGCACAATAGATATTCTTTTACATAAGAGTTTTAAAAGTGCTGTGTGAGAGACTGGGAGGAGAAAGAATACACTCTTTATTTTGGTCAGGGTTGTGTCAGGAAGGGCTTCTGATGTAAAACCTTTGCCTAATTCAATATTTAAATTACTAACATGACTTGAAGAAAAGGTTGAAGCAAAAGTATCTGGACTCAGTTTTCAAGTTGATGACATTTCGTCTCAAATTCCAAGAAACTTTTTCAATTCTGAGATCAACTGTAAGAGAGCTGAGCTTTATCTCTAGAGGGAGGAGTTTAACCTGAAACCAAACCTGATGGACCAGACTGTTCTGGTCTCATAGTCGTTGGCTTTAAAGGGCAGTGGCACTCTTTGTGGGGGTCTTGTCTTTAGGATGGACCAGTTTTTGACACAGAGTGTTTCCTGGTTTAAAGTGGACTGGAATGTTGTGTTTGTAGAAAATTCTTTTAAGTTTTTTGGATAAGACCCCCACAAACAGAGTAATGTAGTTTATACAGTTCAGTGAAGAGTGCAGTGACAGTTATGCTTCACAAGAGGATGTATCAGCACAGAAGAGCCAATCCTGGAGGACCTGAGTCTGCAGTCCACCACAGTGTTAACACCCCACCCCCCGTACCCTAAACCGGCAACGAGCAACAAACCTCAGGTGGAAGTCTTAAGTGAAAGTGAAAACTTAAACTCTAACAAAGAACTTCAACTGGAGCTTTTCTGATTTAAAAACATGAGGAAAATAAGTTTGTTCATTTATTTACTACAATTAT
>CM044559.2:29792043-29944543 GCA_024416835.2 Perccottus glenii
TTTTTCCCACAGAACCTGAATGCAGCATCGAAAAAAAAACATAACTTCCCTTTGTTTTTTTATGATTGATTTTAAAGCAGTTTAAATAAAATACTTCTGTCTGATGAAGCACAGCCTTTTTCTGTGTTATTTGTCTTTGAGCAGCTGTTTTTCCCACAGATCTTAAACACAGCATCACAAACAGAAAATACATTTAACTGAAAGAGGCTGACATTATCATTACCGGAGTTTTCGGTGAATAAGATTTATTCCGACAGGAGCACAACCACAGAGACTAAACCACATGTAAAGTGATAGAAACAGTGTTAAAGACTTTATTTACAGTGACGTTTAAGGATTTATGCCCTCTTAGCTTTGACTGTGTCAAATTAAATACTGCAAGAAATCTTGATTAAATGAAACTCTTTAAAATGTTGACCTCACTGACTTGGAAGAAATTAGTGTTGTCACGATACTGGAATTTCTAACTTCGATACGATACCTTCAAAAATATCGATATTCGATACCATTTTCGATACCAAAGGGAAAACAACTGTCACAATATTATTATTTTAATTTTTTTTATTTAAAGATAAATATAAAATCAGCCAAGGTCTGCTTAGACCTTAGTTAACTTTCCTCACCGTGAGGGGTCCGGAAATTTTTAATAAAAGGATATGTGTTTGAATATAATTCTTTAAAGTTCTTCTCATTTATTCCACACCTACAGCCTCTTAAACAATATGGAGATGAATGTTGATAATCCACTGTTTTCTGTATTTTATTCTTTGGTTACATGAGGAGGATGTTTGAGTGTTTAGCTTTTAAAAAACACAGCTCACAGACAAAAGAAAAATACTACAAAATCAAAAGAAGCTAAAGCTAAAGCACAGGACCTGGTGGTTTATTGACAACAGTCTGGAATCCTGCATATTATGCCTGGTACTCCTTCATGTGTGAGAACATTTTAAATACAAAATCATCAATTCAAGCCAAATTATTTTCTGATTAAAATAAACGTTCCCTCCCGTCCATAACGTCAGTGAATCTTTATTATGTTTTGCCAAGGCTTTTAAATTTTAGTTGTTTCTAACTCATTATCAGGCTACGCTAAACATGTTGAAATTTCCCGCTGCTCTGTCCGTAACCATAGTAACCTGAGGCGTGTTGACGTGCCGTCCTAGAAGTGCAGGTTCAAAAATATGTTTCGCGGTCCGCCTTTGAAGACCCCTGATGTAGTGCACTTGTTCAAAGGCCTCTCAGATTGTCATACTTTCAGAAACCAATAGTGCAAGTAAAAACAAAAAAAAAAAAAAACTCGATATCGATACCCGGTATCGATACTCGGTATCGAAACTTCGGGAAATGAGTATCGTATCGTTTTAGATATTTCAGTATCGATATTTATCGAAATATCGATATTTTTGACAACACTAGAAGAAATAAAGCCTGGTAAAGTTCTGGTAAAGTTCTGGTGACAGAGTCTGACTCAGTTTTTAAGATTTATTGGGTTTAGCTGGCCTGCGGTGTCCCTGCTCCTGTCTGCTGCTCCAAACCCGTACCTCCTGCAGGGATCTCAGACACACTTTCATTCGACACTGTCTCGTTGATAAACTTTAAAACGGAGTGATTCTGGGGCTCAGTAGCTTTTATTAGGATCGATTCGATTGGACAGAGCCCCTTTTGAGGCGGTCCCAGTCTTTAGCCGTCATCGTCCGAGGTTCATCTGAGGATCTTGTGGAACGGATGCAGCGGCAGCGTCGACGTAAACGCTCGGATATCGCTGATGGGCGTGGCCTGCTGTAACCACGGCGACGAGGCGGGGAGGAAGCTAAGTTCACTGACTTCTCCGTAGGACGACACTGGAGCGTCGTCGAGGCTCTCTGCGGCGTCGGACGAGTCGCTCTCCTCAACGCCAGAACCTACGACCTGCAGCGAACGCACCACAGACAGAGACATGAATGTGTGAGTCCACACCAATGACTGTAAAAATATGGAAAATACTGTAAAATACTGCTTTCACCACTTCCACCTCTGAGGCCTCAAACCTCTAACATGAGGCAGCCTGGACAGACCTTTGGATTTGGTCTAGATTTAGATTCAGGACCTGAGGTGTATCATCATGAGTCACGTTCAGTTTTAAACAAATAAACATTAATATTCTGAACGAGACACTAAACAGACATTTGGCGAGGAGTTTGGAAAGTGAGAAAATGACAGACATTAACTAAAATGTGGCTCTCATTACTCAAAAGAGATTCAGCATCAAAGACAACATTAACCTCTTTCTCACACACATTAAAACTGTATTTCTTTGTTGTCGTTTTTTGTAGATTATTATATTTTACAGGTGCAGTCCACTTCAGCCTGTTTGATCTGAAGTGGACTGCACCTAAATTCTGTGCAGGTACCAGACTCACGTGAACGCTGAGCTTGCAGCCGTTCTGTCGGTGCTCGTTGAACCAGGACACCAGCTCGTCCTGGGTGAACCTCTTCAGGGCCTCGATCTGCAGCAGAGGACAGCGTCAGAATGAAAGGGTCTGAAACAGATGAGTGAAGGCTCTGACCTCTGACCTCTCTGAAGATCCTGTCAAACACGTACTGCTGGGTCACCACCTCGAACCAGTTCCGGTCCACCTCTTCCCCCAGGTGAGCGTCCTCGCACTGCTTCAGTTTGACCAGAGACATCATCTGTGTCTTAAAGACGTCGGGGCTCAGAGAGACAAGGCGCTGGCCGAAACTCTGCAGGAAGGCCTCGATCTTAGAGTCCACGTACTCGGAGCTGGAGACAGGAGCAGGACAGACTCAGAAGTGTGTGACAGGACCATGTCTTATCTTTGTGTCTGTGTCTGGACTCACCTGAACTTGGTGGCCTGTGTTTCCACGGTGACAGAGAATCCCAGGATCCCTGAAGTGTTCCTGCAGGTGGGATACACCTGGTACCTGAACACAACACAGAGGGAGAGACTTTAACTGAACAGGTCCAGGTTTTACACAGATCTTAAATCCAGAGTGAATGGAGTTGGACCGACCCTAGAGTCTCTTTGGTTCTGAGGAAGTCGAAGCATGGCTCCTCCATGTGCATCTGCAAGAAACACCAGAACCACGTTAGAACCACAGCAGAACCCCGTTAGAACCACACCAGAACCATGTCAGAACCCCGTCAGAACCACAATAGAACCACGCTAGAACCACACCTGAACCACGTTAGAACCACACCAGAACCATGTCAGAACCACGTCAGAACCACAATAGAACCACGCTAGAACCACACCTGAACCACGTTAGAACCACGTCAGAACCACCCCAGAACCATGTAAGAACCACACCAGAACCACGTTAGAACCACACCAGAACCATGTTAGAACCACACCAGAACCACGTTAGAACCATGTCAGAACCACGTCAGAACCACCCCAGAACCATGTAAGAACCACACCAGAACCACGTTAGAACCACGTCAGAACCACCCCAGAACCATGTAAGAACCACACCAGAACCACGTTAGAACCACGTCAGAACCACCCAAGAACCATGTAAGAACCACACCAGAACCACGTTAGAACCACACCAGAACCATGTCAGAACCACGTCAGAACCACCCCAGAACCATGTAAGAACCACACCAGAACCACGTTAGAACCACTCCAGAACCACAGACGAACCATGTAAGAACCACACTAGAACCACGTTAGAACCACACCAGAACCACAGCAGAACCATGTAAGAACCACACCAGAACCACGTCAGAACCACACCAGAATCACGTCAGAACCACACCAGAACCATGTCAGAACCACACCAGAATCACGTCAGAACCACATTAGAACCACACCAGAACCATGTTAGAACCACACCAGAACCACGTTAGAACCACACCAGAACCATGTCAGAACCACAATAGAACCACGCCAGAACTACACCAGAACCACGTTAGAACCACAGCAGAACCATGTAAGAACCACACCAGAACCCCGTTAGAACCACACCAGAACCATGTCAGAACCACGTCAGAACCACCCCAGAACCATGTAAGAACCACACCAGAACCACAGCAGAACCACACCAGAACCACAGCAGAACCATGTAAGAACCACACTAGAACCACGTTAGAACCACACCAGAACCACAGCAGAACCATGTAAGAACCACACTAGAACCACGTTAGAACCACACCAGAACCATGTAAGAACCACACCAGAACCATGTAAGAACCACAGCAGAACCATGTAAGAACCACACTAGAACCACGTTAGAACCACACCAGAACCACAGCAGAACCATGTAAGAACCACACTAGAACCACGTTAGAACCACACCAGAACCACAGCAGAACCATGTAAGAACCACACCAGAATCACGTCAGAACCACGTTAGAACCACACCAGAACCATGTCAGAACCACACCTGAACCACGTTAGAACCACACCAGAATCACGTCAGAACCACGTTAGAACCACACCAGAACCATGTCAGAACCACACCAGAATCACGTCAGAACCACATTAGAACCACACCAGAACCATGTTAGAACCACACCAGAACCACGTTAGAACCACACCAGAATCACGTCAGAACCACACCAGAACCACGTTAGAACCACACCAGAATCATGTTAGAACCACACCAGAATCATGTTAGAACCACACCAGAACCATGTCAGAACCACACCAGAACCACGTTAGAACCACACCAGAATCATGTTAGAACCACGTTAGAACCACACCTGAACCACGTTAGAACCACACCAGAACCATGTCAGAACCACACCAGAACCACGTTAGAACCACACCAGAATCATGTTAGAACCACGTTAGAACCACACCTGAACCACGTTAGAACCACACCAGAATCACGTCAGAACCACGTTAGAACCACACCAGAACCACGTCAGAACCACACCAGAACCACGTTAGAACCACACCAGAACCATGTCAGAACCACGTTAAAACGACACCAGAACCACGTCAGAACCACACCAGAACCACGTTAGAACCACACCAGAACCACGTTAGAACCACGCTAGAACCACGTTAGAACCACACCAGAACCACGTTAGAACCACGTTAGAACCACACCAGAACCACGTTAGAACCACGCTAGAACCACGCTAGAACCACGTTAGAACCACACCAGAACCACGTTAGAACCACACCAGAACCACGCTAGAACCACGTTAGAACCACACCAGAACCATGTCAGAACCACACCAGAACCACGTCAGAACCACACCTGAACCACGTTAGAACCACACCAGAACCACGTTAGAACCACACCAGAATCACGTCAGAACCACGTTAGAACCACACCAGAACCACGTCAGAACCACACCAGAACCCCGTTAGAACCACACCAGAACCATGTCAGAACCACGTTAGAACCACGTTAGAACCACGCTAGAACCACACCAGAACCACACCAGAACCACGCTAGAACCACGTTAGAACCACACCAGAACCATGTCAGAACCACACCAGAACCACGTCAGAACCACGTCAGAACCACGTTAGAACCACACCAGAATCACGTCAGAACCACGTTAGAACCACACCAGAATCACGTCAGAACCATGTTAGAACCACACCAGAACCACGTTAGAACCACGTCAGAACCACACCAGAACCCCGTTAGAACCACACCAGAACCATGTCAGAACCACACCAGAACCACGTTAGAACCACGTTAGAACCACACCAGAACCACGTTAGAACCACACCAGAACCATGTCAGAACCACACCAGAACCACGTTAGAACCACGCTAGAACCATGTCAGAACCTCGTTATAACCACGCCAGAACAGGCTTCAGACAGTTCTGTCACAGTTGATTAATAATGAACTCACCACCATCAGCTCCATCAGAGCGTGTTCTCTCAGGTTCTTCAGCCCTGACTGGAAACAAACAGGAGATAAAATTAAACTCAAACCTGTTCAAATCCAAATAAACCCCCTTTTCATAACTTTCTAAAACCTGTTAAAACCCCCCCAAAAAACCTGTGTCAGACCCAGTAGAGCCGGTTGTACCTGGTAGTAGACTGTGACCTCTGAGTTGGCGTCTCCTTTGTTCAGCGACTTGACTTTACACAGAAGATGTTCCTGAGGCAGCTTCACCACTCGGAATTGAACAGGGACCTCTGCTGGCAACGCATGGAACTGCAGCTTACTGAAATCAAAAATACTGTATCGTCCTCTAACTATCATCATCTATAATCTATAATCTGACTCAGTTTTTAATCTGAGGGATGGCTGTGTTACTCAGGACAGAAAAATAATGAATGAATATAGAAAAAACTAAATAAGTCCACGTTTAAATCCTTCTAAAGCCATTACTCACTCAGTGAAGTACTGCAGGAACTCTTTAGACTCCTGGAACAAAAGAAGAAACTGGTTTAGTCCTGGTTTAGACCTAGTTCAGTCTGGTATTGTTTATAATTACTGGTTGCTCATAATTCTCTTCAGGTCATGTCAGTCCTGATCCTGTCCTTCATATTAATCCAAACATGAACTAGACATAACTAGACGTAGACATAACTTTCGCAGCTGGAGCTTGTTCTGAGGAGTGTGTGTGAAAGATACGCCTCCTACAGCTTTCACTGCAGTCATATAAAATCTAATGTATTGTTTACTTTTCCAAACAAACCCCAGCCTGTTCCATTGTGACATGTTGTCTTTGCTTCATTCTCGCAAGAATTAAATCGGATCATTCATTTTTAAATTATACTCTGTCTACGTGTCTCTCTGGATAATATGGATAAAGAATTCTTATAACAACCAGTCTTGTACCTTGCTGGTGAAGTTGCCTTGCACCAGTCCTTCCACAAACAGTTCCTGTTTAAATGCAGAGACAAAGTCCATGAGGTGGTCCACAGTGAGGCCCTGGACCAGAGCCTGGTGTTTGTGGATCACAGACCAGCGTCTGGGCTCCAGGATCAGCAGACGCACATCTCTGTGACAAACAACAGGACCTGAGGCTGGTTCTGTTCAACACTAACACTGTCACTCAGAGTCTTTCATTATACATTCTTCCATTCACTCTCACACGCACAAGACTCTGGAGGGGGGTGTTTTTTTGCAGTGTTAGGACGTGTCCTGTGAGACTCTTACTTCCCGAGTCTTTCTGGTTTGATGAGGATGTTGAAGTAGGCTTTCTTCAGCTGCTCTGAGAAAACAGTGAAGACGGAGGGATCTGCGCTGAACTCGGCCAAATGGTCCACGATCAGCTTCAACAGCAGCTGCAGGCGACAGACACAGCAGCGGTTTAAAGTCAGGTTTGAAAGAAGGATGTGGGAGGATCTGGAGTTTCAGCAGAAAAGTATTTGCTGCTCATTATCAAACCTGGGCAGGTTTGTGACATGGAGAAGATGTTTGTCCTTTTGAGAAAGCTTACCAGGCCTCACCAAACTCCAACCACAGAAACAGGAAATATGAGAGACATGGGTCACAGGTTTGGGCAGTTATTAGAAGACAACAGTACGAAAACGCTCATGACAAGAGCTGAACGTAACCCTGACCTGACTTCTGTAAAGACTGAGCTGGTGTAGGGACTATTTTCTGCGGCAGATGGATCTAAAGTCGATGTTGGTGACTCACAGGCAGTTTGTGGTTGAATCCCTTGAGTCTGAGGATGAGGCCGTGTTCTCCTGCGATCAGTTTGTACTCGAGCTGAGCCACGTCGGCCTCGTACGCCGGCTCCGCCACGTTATGGGCCAGAATATTCACAAACAGGTCGAACAGCACCAGACTGAACACATGAGGAAACAAGAACACAGGTTCAGAGCCATCTCACGTCATCTAAAACCTGTTCAAATCCACCTAAAACCTGTTCAAATCCACCTAAAACCTGTTCAAATCCACCTAAAACCTGTTCAAATCCATTTAAAACCTGTTCAAATCCATCTAAAACCTGTTCAAATCCACCAAAAACCTGTTCAAATCCACCTAAAACCTGTTCAAATCCACCAAAAACCTGTTCAAATCCATCTAAAAGCTGTTCAAATCCATTTAAAACCTGTTCAAATCCACCTAAAACCTGTTCAAATCCACCTAAAACCTGTTCAAATCCACCTAAAACCTGTTCAAATCCACCGAAAACCTGTTCAAGTCCACCGAAAACCTGTTCAAATCCACCGAAAACCTGTTCAAATCCACCGAAAACCTGTTCAAATCCACCTAAAACCTGTTCAAATCCACCTAAAACCTGTTCAAATCCACCTAAAACCTGTTCAAATCCATCTAAAACCTGTTCAAATCCACCGAAAACCTGTTCAAATCCATTTAAAACCTGTTCAAATCCATTTAAAACCTGTTCAAATCCATCTAAACCCTGTTCAAATCCATCTAAAACCTGTTCAAATCCATCTAAAACCTGTTCAAATCCATCTAAAACCTGTTCAAATCCATCTAAAACCTGTTCAAATCCATCTAAAACCTATTCAAATCCATCTAAAACCTGTTCAAATCCATCTAAAACCTGTTCAAATCCACCTAAAACCTGTTCAAATCCATTTAAAACCTGTTCAAATCCATCTAAAACCTGTTCAAATCCATTTAAAACCTGTTCAAATCCACCTAAAACCTGTTCAAATCCATTTAAAACCTGTTCAAATCCATCTAAAACCTGTTCAAATCCATTTAAAACCTGTTCAAATCCACCTAAAACCTGTTCAAATCCATTTAAAACCTGTTCAAATCCATCTAAAACCTGTTCAAATCCACCTAAAACCTGTTCAAATCCACCTAAAACCTGTTCAAATCCACCTAAAACCTGTTCAAATCCACCGAAAACCTGTTCAAATCCACCGAAAACCTGTTCAAATCCACCTAAAACCTGTTCAAATCCACCGAAAACCTGTTCAAATCCATTTAAAACCTGTTCAAATCCATCTAAAACCTGTTCAAATCCATCTAAAACCTGTTCAAATCCACCTAAAACCTGTTCAAATCCACCTAAAACCTGTTCAAATCCACCTAAAACCTGTTCAAATCCATCTAAAACCTGTTCAAATCCACCGAAAACCTGTTCAAATCCATTTAAAACCTGTTCAAATCCATTTAAAACCTGTTCAAATCCATCTAAAACCTGTTCAAATCCATCTAAAACCTGTTCACATCCATCTAAAACCTGTTCAAATCCATCTAAAACCTGTTCAAATCCATCTAAAACCTGTTCACATCCATCTAAAACCTGTTCATATCCATCTAAAACCTGTTCAAATCCATCTAAAACCTGTTCAAATCCATCTAAAACCTGTTCAAATCCATCTAAAACCTGTTCAAATCCATCTAAAACCTGTTCAAATCCATCTAAAACCTGTTCAAATCCATCTAAAACCTGTTCAAATCCATCTAAAACCTGTTCAAATCCATTTAAAACCTGTTTAAATCCATTTAAAACCTGTTTAAATCCATTTAAAATCTGTTCAAATCCATTTAAACTTACTTCTCTGGACTTTTCTGTATGATGGGTGAGATCAGATGGAAGCGGATATAAGCTGAAAGACAAAGAACAATCAATGCTTTTCAATAAAAACCTCTGTATTTCTTCTAAAGTAAATAAAGACTGCAGAGGGCTGGACGGACCTTTGGGGATCTTAAAGGTGGTGTCCTTCTTGTACCACAGCGCTCCTCGGGGGCTGTTCATGATCCTGACGGGGAACTCGGCTTCGGGACAATCCGGCGCTTTTAGAGCGAAGTCCGTGGCTGAAACAGAACAGATCCACCCTGAGACCTGACAGGACTCACACTAAAGGCTCGGACTGGGTTTGGTACTGACCGATGAACCTGTTCTCCGCTGGAAGATGCAGCTCTGGGTTCAGTTCGAAGTCTGTCGACCAGAGCTGGCTCCACTCTTCAGGGATTTCTGAGAAAAAACAACAGTGATTATGAATATTTTATGGAGATTCTGACAAACACTAAGAACAACAAAACTGTGTAGAGACTTTTCTACTTTTTTATTTTACTGCAAAATGAAAACTAAATAAATTAAATGAAAAAAAAAAAACAATTCAGTATCAAATCTATTTTAAATCTGTTCAAATCCAACTAAAACCTGTTTAAATCCAACTAAAACCTGTTTAAATCCAACTAAAACCTGTTCAAATCCAACTAAAACCTGTTTAAATCCAACTAAAACCTGTTTAAATCCAACTAAAACCTGTTCAAATCCAACTAAAACCTGTTTAAATCCAACTAAAACCTGTTTAAATCCAACTAAAACCTGTTTAAATCCAACTAAAACCTGTTCAAATCCAACTAAAACCTGTTTAAATCCAACTAAAACCTGTTTAAATCCAACTAAAACCTGTTTAAATCCAACTAAAACCTGTTTAAATCCAACTAAAACCTGTTTAATATAATGCAGAGGTTATAATTCACAAAACCACCATAAGGTCATTTTCTAAGGAAACCCTGCCTAAATATAATGTCTCACTAAACGACCTACAGGAAGTAAAAGACTTAAACATTTCAAACCTAAATGAAGGAAAAAGTGAGTAGTGTTTGGTGTAAGAGAAAATGTATTCTGTTAAATATTGCAATATTTCAATGTGAAATTCTTGTATCTATTCAAATTACAGTCAGATTTTTCTTTCTAATGAAAATAAAACATTAACAAAAATAATAATAAAAATCTGCAAGCAACAAGTATTTGTTGCTTATTTAGTTTTGACATTTTTTGATGATTAAATAAAATGTATTGCACTGTTGCTGTTGTGAATGTGTACAGAGTACAAAATGAGGTTGTCCAGATTCTGAAATTAAAAATGCAATACATCGTCTTACAATACAGTATCAGGATAAATATCGTATCGTGATACGTATCGCCAGGCGCTTGCCAGTGTTTGGATATGGCTCTTCCACTTACAGTGGTTTTAAATGTGCCATAAACATAAGTAAACATGACCTTTTGTATGAGCAACACTTCTAAAATGCACAGGCACCTTCCATGTTGTAGCTGGTGCCAAACCACTTCTCTCTGAGCGGACACTGGCCCTCGTTTTCAGGAGACAGCAGCATCAGGTTGGCTCTGTCCGGACTGAGCAGAGCCTGGGCTGCACTGATGACCTGCACACACAGGGACACTCAGTGTCGCTGAAGTGTTAAAGAGGAACTGTCGAGGCTGGAGAGGGACTAGAACCTTTACCTGAGGGTTGTACTCAAACATGAGCTCGTCTCCTGTCAGAACGTCCTCTTTGGGAAACAGCTGCATGTTTTCACAGATGCCTTCCACAAAGTCTATGGGATCCATCTGAAAAAAAAAGAAAAATCTGATTACTTCTGTTTTTTTCCAGCGCTCTGGTTCTTCAGTAATCTAACAAAGCCTGGACCTGCTCCTGATAGTGGAACTCATTGGCTTCAATTTTCTGGATCTCTTCATAAATCCTGAAACAACAAGAAAAGTCAACGTTTTCTGACTGCATTTAGAAAAAAAGAAAAACAATAGTAGTTCCGAGGCTCTCTTCCTGATGTACCTCTGCTGTGGGCCCAGAGCCTGGAGCATCTTCAGATACTGGAAAACCAAGTGCACCACCTGCAGAAACCACAGGAATAATGTCAGAACAAACCCAAACCCTGAACTGTGCACATCCTTAAAGAAAAATGTTCTTACAAACTTACAAAGAGGTAAAAGGTGTGGCAGTATTATCTACAGTTCTTTAAGACCTTGTTTTTCTATTTCATCATAAAGATTCTGTTTCCAGAGACACTTTCAGGACCTTCTTCAGAAAGTAGGATCACAGCTCTAACGTTCTTCAGACTCTGAGTCTAATGTTCATCTGACTCTCTTTGTGACTCACAAAGAGCTCGTTGTAAAAACAGAAATCAGGTGCTTTTGGAGCCAGTTCATTCTCTACAGGTGATATCTCAACAGCAGATAAACCAGATGGAAAGGTGTCCAGTGAATCATTTCACTGGTGAATTAAATCCCTGACCTGGTAGAAGTTAGCGTAGCCCTGGTCGGTCAGAGTGATGGACACAGAGAAGATAGAGTACGTTGAGTTTTGGTCGAAGCCTGTTTCACTGTTTCCTCCGAAAAGAGCCAGAGCCCAGCATCTGCACAAAACACGAGGCTTAAAGAGAGTTGAAGGAAACTAAAGCCACTGTGGAGCAGACTCACTTCTTGCGCAGCACAGACAGGATGCTGCCCGTTCCTTCGTGTCCGATCAGCCACGAGATGTAGTGCAGCGGCTTCACTCTGGATTCAAAAGCACACACCTCAGACGTTTAGACCTGGACTAAACTCTAACCTGACCACGTGAGGCCTGAGTCTGACCTGTAGTGTTTGCCCTGAGGAGGCAGGGGCCAGCTGATGGTCAGAGCGTGGACCTTCTTCACAGGAACCACTGAAACACAGGAGCCAACCTCTTTTAAATCTCACTAATCATTGTTGTATCATCTTTATTATTTGGGATTTTCTGTTTTATCTTTAGGATTGTGACATGTGTCTGGAATTTAACATATGACGACATATGCAGTTAAAAACAGCTTTTTTTATGTTGTACTGTAAAAAATGTGCGTCCAAAGAAACGTGTCGCAGACAGAACCTTTACAAAGGAACACGTTTAAAGCACGAGTCGTCTTTACAAGTCACTTTTAATTCCTTAAATCAGACATTTTCATTCTGTCTCGAATTTGAACCCTGAGCAGTGTAATGCGACCTCTGACCTCTGTAGAGTCTGTTGAAGGCTGGAGTGTCGAACGGATCCTGGAGGTGAGAGAAGTCCACTGGAGGCTCGCCGCTGAAGACAACACAAGGAGGAGATTCATAAAATTACAAGTACGTTACTTGTAATTTGTTGTTGCAGAGTTAAAACTCTATTAATACAAGTGTTCTGTGGTTTAAGATTCATACAGACTGAAAAAACTAAAAGTATTGGTTGTGAAAGGTAGCTTGTGTCGTCCAAAGGGAGTGAGAAAGCAGTCGGACACTCACTTGTTGGGGATGTGTATAAAGATGTCTCTGACCCACTGCTCCAGAGTGTCCAGCGTCTCTGCAGCGACACAGAAACACTCAGGTCTGTGTAAAACCCGTTAAAACACGACTCCTCAGTGAAATACCTCTGGACTGAACGGCCAGCGTCATGAACTGAGCCGAGTAGTGCCTGGTCCAGAACTGCCTCAGCCTCTGGTACGTGTTGATCTGCTGCTCCCGGGGCTCGTGCTTCAGCGTCTGAGCGTTTCCTGAACACAACAACCGGCTGTTATTTTAGATATCAACATGTGTTACTGTGTTTTAGAGACAGCTCTGACCCCAGCAGAACTTGCTCATGGGGTGTCCAGCTTTGGCCAAACTCCCAAACAGCATCTCTTTTCGGTGACAGTCCGAGGGTCGAGCGAGCTGGTACTCTGCAGAGGCCAAAGGTCAACACATTTATTCAACAACTTTTTCTTCTGTTCGTCAGCCACAGCCTCAGAAAGACACTCACCAGAGTCCACAGCCTCCACTTCTCTGTCCACAGCGTCTTCGATCATCAGAGGACAGATAAAGAACTGGGCCCAGCTGCAACAGGACAAGACCGGGTCAGTCCTGGCTTAGTCCTGGCTTAGGCCTGGTTTAGACCTGGTTTAGACCTGGTTTAGTCCTGGTTTAGTCCTGGTTTAGGCCTGGCTTAGTCCTGGTTTAGACCTGGTTTAGTCCTGGTTTAGACCTGGCTTAGTCCTGGTTTAGTCCTGGTTTAGTCCAACTCCAGTCCGTACCGGTCCAGAGCGTCCCTGAAGTTCTTCCTCTGGACGTCGAAGTGGAAGACGGTGCGTTCACTGTCGGTGAAGGCGTTGTCACTGCCGCCATGTTTTTTCAGGAAAGCATCAAAGCCATTTTCCTCTGGATACTTCTCGCTGCCCATGAACACCACTGACACACACACACACACACACACACACACACACACACACACACACACACACACAGAGACACACACACACAGAGACACACACACAGAGACACAGACACACACACACACACACACACACAAATATACTGAAAGCTTGATCAACTCAAGGACTCTCAAACTGTTTTAACACATTTCTTTCAGATGTGGAGAGTTAGAAAAGCACATACTGAGGTGTTCGTCTGACTCAGGGACGTTTACGCAGGTTTAAAACCCCCTTCTGGTCGGACTGAGGCAGTAAACTCTTGAATGTGACGGTACTCACTGTGTTCGAGGAAGTGAGCGAGTCCTGGCAGTTCGTCTGGATCACTGAAGCTGCCCACAGAGACGCACAGAGCGGCCGCCGCCTGAACACACAGCAGACACAAACATTACACAAACCACACCTGATACTGCACAGTGACCTTATATGGGGCTGGGAATATTCCATGAGAACAAAATGCTCACAGGTTTTACAATTGCCCTAACCCTAAAACACATTAACCCAGACTTTCTACCACTGACACAAAATGAACAGAACAACCTCTTTGGATTTTTCAGCCAAAGCTCGTCAAAATAAACACACAACAGAAAAAAAAACTAATACAATAACTTGAGCTTGCCATATTCTCTAAATAAAAAGAAAGATCATGATAATTATTCTGCCTCAGTCTTATGTTTTCATTTAGATTTCATCAGATCACAGTCCAGTCAAGGCCAAAGTCACATTATTACCTTCTGTAGCTTCAGGTCTGCACACACCTGTCTGCACGCACCTGTCTGCACACACCTGTCTGCACGCACCTGTCTGCACGCACCTGTCTGCACGCACCTGTCTGCACGCACCTGTCTGCACGCACCTGTCTGCACGCACCTGTCTGCACGCACCTGTCTGCACGCACCTGTCTGCAGACCCACAGCTTTGAAAGAATGGACATAAAACTGTTTATATGTGACCAGTCTAATCCTCACTTGTGCCTCAGGACTGGATTAATAATAATAATAATAATAATATTGGATTAAAGTCTGTTAGTTTTGACTCAGTTTGACCTCTGCCTCCTGCTGCGACCTTCCTGCGTCACATGAGCCAGAGACGGTCAGTGTGGTACGTTCTGAAGGAAACCCTAGAGTCCTCACAGGCCGAACACTGATCCCACTCTGTCCTTCAGAGCCCTGCAGCGGCTCAACACCCGTCCTGTCCCTCAGAGCGCTGCAGAACCTCACACAGACCTCTATCACAACAACTACAGTGTGTGCGTTTTCTCTCCTGAAAGTCTGCACCAGGTTCTGCACTAACAACTCACAGAGGGTTACATAGTATTCGTTCACTCACTTTAGTTCCTCTAGTTTTTAAAAACTGGTCCTGTCTCTGTTCAGGGCTTTACTGTGGAGCATGTGTCTCTGCAGAGGCTCCTTTTACAGTTCAACTGGAGAAATACAAGAATCCGACTGGAGTAGGGCCTATAGAGACATGATTTATTATTATAGAGTTAAGTCATTATGATGGGCTCTTTAGGAAACACTCGGCTTCACAGGAGGCCTCTGTCGTAGAGGAGAGAGAGAAACAAAGCTATATAAACGTAAAACTACATAATCTCTGTGTTTTATGTGTTTTTAAACCCTCCGCTCTCTCTTCTTCATGAGTTTAATCTCCCGTGACTTCCTGTATTTGGTTGAAAGTCTAGATTATCAACAAACTCAACTTCAGCTCTCGTCTGAACAGAAGTGAAGGACCCACCTGTTTCTCAGAGCCCTTCTTCCTCTGCTGCCGTTTCTGGTCAGGGTCCTCTTCCTCAGACGCCTCGCCACAGCCTCCCTCCACTCCCTCCTCCTCCTCCTCTTCCTCGTCAGCGCACAGAGACGAGCAGGACGAACTGGGAGAAGTGGAACAACTGGAGCTGAAGTCTGAGATCAGCAGAGCTCTGAGGCCGTTCGACAGCTCGATGAATCTGAAGAAAGAATGTGAAACGTGTCTGATGAGCGCCAGCACCTACCCACTACAAACATGGAACACACAAGATGGACGTCACTACAAATCAGGGGTCACATGATCACTTGAAAATGGCTGACTTTTTGTTTCAGGGTCCATAAAATAATTTTATATCGTAGAGTTTAGTCTAAAATCGGGCTGTATATAAACTGTTGGGTTAATTCTGTCCATCTCAGAGGAATTAACTTTTAAGAAAAAGAGGAAATGAGCCTTTGGATCACGGGTAAGGAGTTTCTTTTTCCTGCAGATTTGTCACCTGACGATTTATTTGATGTGGTACATATTTAATCAGTGGAACACAATTTAATTTTATTTGGAGGTTATTCTTGCTCTGTGGTTCTGACCTGTATTTCTTGGGGTCACTGGGAGACTTGATGATGTCTGGATCGTCCTGGTCCTGGTCCCCGGCCTCGTTCTGGGCCCTGAACTCGGACTGAGCAGGTGGAGGCGGCGGGGGAGAGGGAGGGGGTTCTCCATGGTCTACAGCTGAGGCCGGACTCAGAATGGCCCCGCTCACAGACTTACTCTGAGGCATGATGGGAAATACTGCAGACTGGAGGAAGTGTATTAACAAGTGTTTTGGGTCAAATCAGTTCGGGTTAAATGAACAAAAGTAGCGTGTTGGCTCATCGCAGCTGCATCAGGCACAAAACTGCTGCTGCAGAGGATTCTGATAATGTCACAGATGTATTTGTGTCTATATTATTCAAACTTTATTAAGGACACAGCATCTGGTCCATAGAGATAAGTCAAGATAAATAAATGATAATAATAGTAATATAAAAAACAAAATATACAAATGCATTAAACATAGATCTCCAAGAATATCATGCCATAACATGTTCTTTTCTGTTAAGTGTCAACATTAAAAACTAAAATCTGGGAACATTGCGTTGGTAAATTATATATATATATATTTGTAAATATAGAGTCTTTATATCGCCTGTAAATAACTGTACGGGACAGTTAGCAGCTAATCTGAGGCCTGTGTGAGTAAGGGCAGTGTCTTTATTACAATTCTCCTAAAAAAGAGCCGTTAATGAGTTTAACGTGAGCCTCAGTTTAGCGGCTCTCATGTGTCAAAAGCACAATGACACAACACCGAAGAGTAAACGTCTCTAAAGCCCGTGTAACCCCTACTAATGCCTCTTTTCACTTCCGTACACAAGCTCTACCTTTGTGTCTGAAGATTAAACCTGCTTAAAGTGTCGCTTACCTCTGTTTTCGCCCTTTTCAAATAAAGAGCGGAGTTTAGCGGCTCAACTGTGGCCGCCAAAGACTAGCTTAGCGCGTTAGTCAAAACAAAACGTATGATTGGTCCGAGAGCATGTCAATCAAAAAGAGTGGCTGTGATTGGCTGGAACTGAAGAAGTCGTTGAAGGTAGCGTTTGCTTGAGATGTATATTTAAAGAAACAGTGTCTGGCTTCCCCATCAGCACAATAATAATAAACTAAAAACACAAAAAACACACACTACACGAGGTGAAAACAACCTTTCCAAGAGGAGACGTTTCTATCATCTGGAAAAGAGCCCGTCCTACCATTAAACATGTTTTACTAATAAAGTTGGTGGTAAATTATTATTAATCCAATGACAGCAGCACATGTAGCTTTTACAAAACTGCACTTCAATCAACAACAATTCTATTTTAACTCAATATTCAATTTCTGAACATGGATGGAAAATACGTAATATTCATTCATTCATTTATTCATTTTATTGATTTCACAGACAGAAATGCAAATCCAGTTAAATTAGAGCATTTTAATGAGAATAATAAGACTACATCAAACTCTTTTATCCTTTAACAAAAGCTGTGTAAATGGTTTAACTGTAAATATATTTTGTTTGTGTTTAAATGAATATCCTTTGTTCCTAAAGTTTTGTACCCTGCATGTTCTACATGTCCCGTACACCAGGGGGCGCTCCTGTCCGGTTTCTGTTTTTTCACAAGATGTTAAATTTGCTATAAATTTGTAAATGTTCATTATTAAAAATGGTAAAAATTAAAAAACTAAGTCATGAAGAAATAATGAAATTTGTACTAAAAATAAATAATGACCGTTCATTCAAATAGAAATGCAGAAATAAATGTGGAAATATCTTAATCATATATAAATGATGTAAAATAATTAAAAGGTAAATAAACTGTGCTAAAAGTAACATTTACATAAATAGTTAAATCCATATGATTGATTATTTTATGTCATTCATTTTGTTAAAAATATCAAACACATAATAATAATAATAATAAATACAGACAGGTTTAGCTGATTAAAGATTGTGTTTTATTTCTTACTAAATTGCATCTATAATATACAAACATTCACAATATTTGTACAATCACTTTGTGCTTTTGCCCCGTTTTTTCAGGAGACGACAACTTTACATGAACTCTACAGAATCTGCTTTTACATAAAAATAAATCACACTTCTACCTCTATCTTTACAAAGTCACGTAGAAAATAATCATAAAGAACAATATTATTCTTACTTCATTAATAGAGACACGTGTAGAATATATTCTCAGATATTTATCATAAACATACAACAGACCCACGGGTTATTCTCGGTCTGTTTCTGGGTTTACTGCGGGGTCAAAGGTCAGACCAGGTGACGGTTCGGCGCAGCAGACGGGATCAGGGCTGATGTTGTTCTATCTGATGGATATTTACTTTTAGTTTTTTCTTTATATTTTCTTTTATTCATTATAATTATAATTATTATATATTATTATATTTTACTTACAGTCTTAACCTAGTCCCTTGTGACTTTAGACCCAGTCCTTCCCCTGGGTTTTACTCATTCACTTTGAGGATCGAGGGGCCACAGACTCCTCCAAACGGAGATTTAAGGACCACACTTGAGACGAAGTGCCACGGCTGAGAAGGAGAAGCTTAAATGTAACTAATGTCCACATTAAAAAAGATTTCAAATGTTTTCTGTTCCTTTATTCTTGTTTGCTAACATTAGCGTCACATCGACAGGTCACAGTCTGTATTTTTTAAATATATCTGCTATATTAGTCTGTGCCACTAGGTGGTGTTAAGAGCTGAAATGTTTTGTGATGTTTTATGAAGCAGTGCAATATAAAGCATGTTAGTGTTTCTTAGAGCGTCCTGTCGTTGGTGTAGAAGTGTCTGAAGCCGTCACTGATCGACCGAGAGTTCAAATCCCACAGAGAGTCTCAGAAACAGACCGACTTTATTCAGCACACGTCCCCGAAATCTGACTTTATCAAAAATCACTGCACACAACACTACAACCCTCACGATAACTATCAGGAAATGTACGATGGGCAGTGAACGCAGCACTCACTCCAAAGGAATACACCTGCAGCAGGAGGGGTCATGTGATCAGGAGCAGGAGAGGTCATGTGATCAGGAGGAGGAGGTCATGTGATCAGGAGGATGAGGTCATGTGATCAGGAGGAGGAGGGGTAAAAATAATGTCTGTTCTGTTTTTAGTTAATTAAACTGTTTCAACCCCTGTTTTAAACCCTGTCGAGCTGTGAGTCAGAGTTTGTCTCAGGTTTAAATCTAAAACAAAGCCTCACTTTGAGAGTTGTTCAAAAGAGAAACGGTTGTTTTTTTAGGAACTTTGGATGACAAAGAATGTACATTTAAAAATAATTATTTTAAGTAAATTATTTTCATATCAGAGAAAAAAGAGGAGCAGGACCAACACCAGGAGTTTTCAAACTAAAACAAGTCTGGCTTCAGACTCTTAAACACAGCAAAGTTTATGGTTTTTATAGTAAACCTTTTAGCCTGGATGCTAACACTAGCTAAAGTGAGTTTATTTGTTGAAAATGGTGACCAGCTCGTGACAGAAGGGATGTGTAGTTGCAGTACCACATTTGTACACTAGAGTAAATTAAGTACGATTTAAATCTTTTCACGAAACGCAGATATTATGCTGAGAAGTGTTTATCAACAACTTTTCACAATAGTTTAAAGTTTCAGAGTCTAACAATAAAACGCAGGTTTTTTTAAGTTGCAGTACCACATTTGTCCACTAGAGTAACTCACGTATTTGTGACAATTTGAGAGCCAGTGTTAAATGTAAACCCGCGTCAGGGTACGGCGAAGGGTACGACGTATGGTACACGTCAATGCGTATGCTATGCCGTAACTACTACGCGCACCCGACGCAGAAGTATAAATTGGCCTTAACAGTGAAATACAGAAGGGATGTTTAGTTGCAGTACCACATTTGTCCACTAGCTCACAAATTATCATCAGTGACGACTATAGAGCCACTGTTATAAATGTAAACCTGAACAAACAAGTTTAAAAAAGGCTAATTTGTTTAGTTTTTTTCATAAATATTTGCTATTGTAATATTCCAGAGTATGATTAAAGTCGGTTTATGAGACGCACATGTTGTTCGATGGTTTGTTAAAGACGTTTGCTGCTTCTACGACTCGCTTCGACTCAGGGGCCACAGACTCAGGACGAAATGTGATCAGACTCTAAACTCACAAACCGCGGAGGAATGTTACACTGACTGAAGGTCTGAGGGGGCGGGGCCTAGGGCAGGGTTGATGGCAGGTGCCCATCAGCAGCACTTCTGTGGTAACTGCGAAGGTTTGTCGGTCAGTCTGGTGGTCTTGGAGCCGGGGGCCGCGGGGGCCTCCACGTCGACGCGCTCCGACATCTTCACACAGATGATGTCCACCAGCCGCTCGAAGACCTGCCGCACGTTGATGTTCTCCTTCGCACTGGCTTCATAGTACTCGAACCCTGAGGACCCATGGAGGAGCAGGGAGTTAGAGCAGGAAGAGACCATATTTAGACATAAGGGCGGAGCTAAGCCTTATTTACTGCTGTCTCTAGGATCCTCCTCCAGTGTCAGGTTAAACTCAACATGAACAGTGTTTTTTCTCTAAATGTGGACTGTTAGACTCTGAAACATGACCACTGGTGGCGCTGTGGGGCCTGAGGGACTTCAGGAGCTCAGGCGACACTTACTCACTGGAAATATTCTGCAATAACCGTCCATCCTCCACCGAGACTCCATATCCATCACCAAGGACACCATTTGGACCCAGACCCACTCCTCAAACATATTTGACGTTATGACGTAGATCCCACGAACCCTGAGAGCGACTAAAGGACAGGGCTGTCCGAGGATAATCCAGTCAGAATAAGACTGAACCAAAGTCAAAGGACATAAATTAACACGGGTTAAATCCTGGACTAAACTGTGTAGTCCAGGCCTATTGTTTTTGCTCGGATTATTATTTTATTTTATTAAAAAAAAAAAATTTCTGCAAAATGATCCTAAATTTGACCCAGTGAACATGCACAAATAGTCATTTTTATTGGTCCCAGACTTCAAGCCCGGCGAAAAATTTATGTATTTGAAGTCTCCGAAAAAAAAGAAATACGAAAAATGACTCAGTGGCGACCCCTAGAAAAGTCAAAATACATTGGGCCTATGGAAAGTGAAAGTAACTTTTTTCCAATGTAGAAATACAGAACTTGGTACATCCATAGAACACCTCAGGGCAAACAGAAAAGTTTATTACAGCCATACCGTAAACTCAACAGGAAATCTACTATGTTGGGTGGAATGCGTGACCACCTAAATTGCACCCCTTGTGTCTAAAGGCTTTTCATCTAAACAGCTCCAACTTTGGTGAGTATCATCTAGACACGTGTGCAAAAAAAGTTATCAATTTGTTTTTTGTTACATTTGTGGCTGTGGTCGTAATGAGTCTGTGAAGAGGCAGCCATTTCTTTGGGAAATAAATGCCATTTCCCAATTGCCAGGATCCTTCCTTTGGAGGAGGCCCCTCCAGAGCCAAGACTAGAGTCTTAGAAAACTCCTCAGAATCCTTTGGAACTTGTAACCTTGTACTTTTAGACAAGTAATATTTACATTTTGCCTTTTTAAAAAGGGGGGTGCAGCGATTCCTGAGTCATCTCAAATCTCCAGCCAGTACTTTGTTTTTCTCGCCTTAGCCCAAGCATAATCTATTATTTTCAAAGGTTCAGACAGCTCCCAGGAAAACCAGGGATTGTGGAGACCTTTAACTCTAAATTACAAGGTGGTGTAGCAGGCCCCAGCAGTAGCACAGGCCCGGTTATTTAACATTACCGTGAAGTTTACGCTTTAAAGCAGGAAATGCAATCCTCCGAGTGCATGTGTCCCCGCGGTCTCAAGGGAGGCGAGGGCCTTTATCGCCGCTTGCGATAATTATTATTATTATCATTCATCTTTATTAAGGGCACAAATACACAAGGTCCATAGTTCACTAAAAAACAAACAGTAATTCAATCAAATCTAGACAAGAGCGTTAGTGTGACCATATTCTGGATTTCAAACCTGACTGAGCTCAGAGCAGGTTTAACCAAATGTAAGATAATGTCAGTTCCAGCTGCACATGATGGAACTCAACGTTTGCTTTGCCCCGAGCCCTGTAGGTTTGTGTACACGACAGGATGAACTCGTTTACAGCTTTTATCTAAAGTCCTAACTAAAACAGGTCTCAGGGCTCAGAGCTGTTTGCACTGACAGAACAAACAGCAGCAGCCTGTGTTCGTGAGCCTTCGTGATTTTGTGTATGACCTAAAACCCACTTGGCTGGTCACAAAGGAGGTTCTGGTTTGTCGTGTATGAGATTAGGTCAGAGCAATATTTAGTTCCTTCCACCTAGTTTTTTCAGAGAGAGTCAAAAAACATTTATTACATTTTTTGTTGTTGTTGTTGTTTGTAAATAACCTGGGGCTCTTGGACAAATGTTTGCCATGGAAACATACATTTTGATGGGGTCAGTGGCACAAAAAAAGCCAAAGAAACTCAGGTGAAACAACTTTCTTTAAGGCATATGTAAAACAGACAAAGTTATGCAAAAATAAAATTCCAGGGACCAGGAACTCATTTTGGCCAAAACTGTACATAAAGTTTTTTACTGAACTCTTGCCTCAGATATAAATGTTGATATGTCAGCCGGCGTATGTGGGTCTGACGTAAACCCAGGGAATCTCCAAAGAGTCGTACAAATATTCATCTGAAGGATCTTTTCTCCTCATTAATGAGACGTGGGCTGTTTTTACAAGAATCTAGTGCTGGACATAAAGCACCGCAACATGTTTTATTTAAGGAAAACTGTGGTCTACACTAATGTCAACATTGAATCAATGGCAGCTGGGAAAGTGTTATTTCCAGCACTTCGGCTTTACTCACAGGATCAGCTCAAAAACATGGAAAAGGAAAACAAGGAGAATTGTTTAACGAGACAGACATTATTATAGGATCATAACTGAACTCAGAGACCGGACTTTAGATATTAATTATTACCCAGTCTGTAGAACATAAAGTTTCTCACCCAGCTGGTCGGCCAGGTGCTTGCCCTTCTCCGGAGGCACCACTCTCTCTTCGTCCATGTCGCACTTGTTTCCAACCATTATCACCTGAGCGTTGTCCCAGGAGTACGTCTTAATCTGAGTGGCCCTGGAACGACACACATCAGTCGGGTTCTTTTAAACCGTGTTTGAACAGATGCTTCCCCTGAGATTAAATCCTCTAATTCAACACAAAATCAAAAAAGACAAAAGACATTTCACAACTCCTTGAGAAAGAACTGGTGATGTAATCAGTGTAAAATGTTTAATAATGATAATAAAGGCTGTTATAACACAGCCTGATCAGAATAATGTTCCTTTATCTGAATCTCTGGAGCTTGTACCAGTCCTGGACGGCGTTGAAGGACTCCTCGTTGGTGATGTCGTACATCAGGATAAAGCCCATGGCTCCGCGGTAGTACGCTGTGGTGATGGTGCGGTAACGCTCCTGCCCTGCCGTGTCCTGCACAGACACACAACAGGAATCCTTTGAAGGGTTTATTTAAGAAAAAACAGAAAGGCCACTGGGCTTCGACAAAACTGTTTTAAAAGGTACACAGTTTCAGAATTCTCCAAAAATAAAAACACTAATAAAGTTGCATCCCATTCAAGCAGGAGCATCACAGAGGGGGCGGGGTTTACCGCCGAGGGGCGGGGTTTATCACATA
The DNA here is from genome assembly GCA_024416835.2 of Perccottus glenii. Taxonomy (NCBI): domain Eukaryota; kingdom Metazoa; phylum Chordata; class Actinopteri; order Gobiiformes; family Odontobutidae; genus Perccottus; species Perccottus glenii. The sequence continues at coordinate 29,815,895 of CM044559.2, forward strand.
GGGGGCGGGGTTTATCACCGGGGGGGCGGGGTTTATGGTGAAACTGGAAGTGGCAGATTATTTTGATCTTAATTCAACATTCACCAGACACTTATTGAGCTTTGAGCCCTGACACAGTCGATAAAGTCTATGAGGCCTTTAATACTCGGTCTCTAGGCTTCTGTAACAGAATCTTCTCTGACAGAATCCATGATGAACGTGTTACAGTTTGTGAAAAGTCCCAAGTCCAGGCATAAGACTGCCTTCAGTCCTAGTTTAGTCTTTCTCTAGATCTGGTCTGGTTTTTGTCTAGACCTGGTTAGTCTTGTTTTAGTCCTGGTCAAAGCCTTATGTTTGCAACTAAAGTGAAGTCCACAAACAAACACGAGACATAGTGTCTCTGTTGATGTAACAGTCTGTCTGTGAACACTGTCTCAGTCCTGACTCTGAGCCTCAGATGCTCTCTATATTTAGTCCTGACTCTGGTCTGGGGCCGTGTGGAGCAGTGTTGTGGAAACATGAGCAGAGCTGTGTTCAGCTGATGCTCTTTATGCTGCGTGTCTTTGTCTGCTGCGGTGTTTGTGAAAAGGATCTGGAACTGAATGTGACAAACCAGAGAGAGACACAAAGACACTCAGCCTCTGTTTCCACGGCAACGGCTGCTCCTCATTAAAGGCTTCCCGGGAGACAACCGCAACCAATCAGGGGCTGCGTTTAAACACCGGCCAATCAGAGACATGTATGATCCAGTAACAGCCAATCACAACAAGACAGAAGAAGAGACCAATGAGAGACAAGCACTGGGACAACAACAACAGCCAATCAGAACACAGGGTTAAAACACTGCAGGAGACCAATCAGAAGCTTTGATTTAACAAAGAGCCAATCAAAGACCTCCGTCACAGACATTAAGACCAACCAAGACACTCAGTGGTTTATTAGTCCACATCATTCTTATTCTGGATCTAAACTCTGGACCTGGTCTAAGTCTGGACCTGGTCTAAGACTGGTCTAAGTCTGGACCTGGTCTAAGACTGGACTAACTGTGTCTCCTTTAAACACTGACCTCCATGAGTCTGGACCTGGTCTATGTCTGGTCTAAGTCTGGACCTGCTCTAAGTCTGGTCTAAGTCTGGACCTGGTCTAAGTCTGGTCTAAGTCTGGACCTGGTCTAAGTCTGGACTGAGTCTGGACCTGGACTGTCTGGATTTTATAATTGTTCCCTGGGATCCTGGTCTTGACTAAAGCACCTTAAGCGAGTCGCCTTTAGACAGATTACTGCTGTTATTTTATATCTGTGTCCTTAAGCTCCTCCCTCTGATCCCACTCTGCTCTGATTGGTCCGACGGCCCTCTCTGTGGAGCCCCAGTGTGTTACGCCTCTACCTCACTCAGTAACACAGCCTGGTCTCACCCAGATCTGGAGCTTGATCCTCTTGTCGTTGCGGTAGACGGTCTTGACCTTGAAGTCGATGCCGACGGTGCTGACGAAGGAGTTGCTGAAGGAGTCGTCTGCGTAACGGAACAGGAAGGAGGTCTTGCCCACGCTGCTGTTCCCAATGATCAGCAGCTTGAACATGTAGTCGAAGTTCTGGTCCGAGCCGTCCCTCTGGCCATAACGCTGGTCTGCCTTCGCCATCTGCAACACACGCAGGGTATAAAGGGTTTAAAGGGTTTTGAAAAGGTTTTAAAGAGCTCACATCAGGACCGGCTCTGTCACGGCTAAAGCACAGACAGTATCCATCCAGGAAGATGACAGAAACACAGCCCAGTGACCAATGAGGGACGAGGAACGAGCTGCAGGAGTCGAGGAGGAGACACAGCCCGGAGAGAGACATTATGCCAGTGATTAAGATTTTAATTCAAAATGTAACTCTTCTGTTGTCTTTAGCTCTGAGTGAGTGAGTGGAGCTCTCAGCTCCAGAGAAACACAGGGTCAACTCTGAGTCTTTAACACTCTGATCCAGACTGACACTGCAGGAGAGACGTGTCCAGCTCCAGGACTGAGCAGCTGGAACCCTGCCTCAGACCAGGACAGTCCCAGAGCTACAGCAGCTGCTCCTCAGACCTTTACAGACGGCTGGTGAACCTCAGTTTTAACACTTACTGGTTTTATAAGATTTAAATATTTTATCCTGTTTTTATTGACTGGATTTGTTGTTTTCCCTCTCAGCCTCTGACATCATGAAGTCTTGAAAACAGAGACTGTAGCTGACGGACTCAGGACACATTCAGCTCTGATCTGTCTGAGTTTTAACGCTGGCTCTGACGGAGGCTGACAGTTTAATGCTGCGTTTAACCAGATTTCGAGACTAAAAACAGACCAGTCAGCTGCAGACGATGATCGACAGCTGCTTTTCAGACTTTTGTTTCCTGAGCCTCTCACAGCGTCGTCAGAAACAAAGCTTCCACTCGCTCTCCTCTTCTCAATCTGTCACTTTAACAAAAGCTCCAGCTCATACAGACAGATGTATTCATCTGTATATATATTAAATATTACAGCAGGCACAATTAAGCAGTTATTTTTGCTTAATAATGATAATTCTTCAACATAACAGAGAAAAAAACAATCCTCCCAAAGAAAAAGAACAAAAGGACAGAATATATATTAACACTGGTTTATATTTAAAACTCTGGAGCTGATCAGAGTCCACAGAGTGAGGCTGAGCGTTAGACTCAGACCTGTACACGATATTAGTCAGGTAAGTACTTTGTGCATAAAACACAGTTGCTCAGTTTAGAACAAACTTTAAATTTGTCCATCCATCCATCCATCTTCTACCGCTTATCCGGGGCCGGGTCATGTGGGACATGCCCGAAACACCTCCCTAGGGAGGCGTCCAGGAGGCATCCGAAACAGATGCCCGAGCCACCTCAGCTGGCTCCTCTCGATGTGGAGGAGCAGCGGTTCTACTTTGAGCTCCTCCCGAGTGACCGAGCTCCTCACCTTATCTCTAAGGGAGCGCCCCGCCACCCTGCGGAGAAAGCCCATTTGTATCCGGGATCTTGTTCTTTCGGTCATGACCCAAAGCTCATGACCATAGGTGAGAGTAGGAACGTAGATTGACCGGTAAATCGAGAGCTTTGCCTTACAGCTCAGCTCCTTCTTCACCACGACAGACCGGTACATCGACCGCATCACTGCAGAAGCTGCACCGATCCGTCTGTCAATCTCACGTTCCCTCCTTCCCTCACTCGTGAACAAGACCCCAAGATACTTGAACTCCTCCACTTGAGGCAGGATCTCTCCACCAACCTGAAGGGGACAAGCCACCCTTTTCCGACTGAGAACCATGGTCTCAGACTTGGAGGTGCTGATCCTCATCCCAGCCGCTTCACACTCGGCTGCAAACCGTCCCAGTGCACGCTGAAGGTCCTGGCTTGATGGAGCCAACAGGACAACATCATCTGCAAAAAGCAGAGACGAGATCCTGTGGTCCCCAAACCAGACTCCCTCCGGCCCCTGGCTGCGCCTAGAAATCCTGTCCATAAGATAATGAACAGGACCGGTGACAAAGGGCAGCCCTGCCGGAGTCCAACATGCACTGGGAACAGGTCTGACTTACTGCCGGCAATGCGAACCAAGCTCCTGCTCGTCGTACAGGGACCGGACAGCCCTTAAGCAAAGGGCCCCGGACCCCATACTCCCAGAGCACCCCCACAGGGCGCCACGAGGACACAGTCGAATGCCTTCTCCAGATCCACAAAACACATGTGGACTGGTTGGGCAAACTCCCATAAACCCTCCAGCACCCTGGAGAGGGTATAGAGCTGGTCCAGTGTTCCACGACCAGGACGAAAACCGCATTGTTCCTCCTGAATCCGAGGTTCAACTATCGGTCGCATTCTCCTCTCCAGTACCCTGGCATAGACTTTCCCGGGGAGGCTGCTTATGCTTGAACATGGTGTTCGTTATGGACAAACTGTTGCTAGCACAGAAGTCCAATAACAGAACACCACTCGGGTTCAGATCAGGGGGGCCGTTCCTCCCAATCACGCCCCTCCAGGTGTCACTGTCGCTGCCCACGTGAGCGTTGAAGTCCCCCAGTAGAACGACGGAGTCCCCAGTCGGAGCACTTTCCAGCACCCCTCCCAGAGACTCCAAGAAGGCCGGGTACTCTGCACTGCCATTTGGCCCGTAAACACAAACAACAGTGAGAGACCTATCCCCGACCCGAAGGCGCAGGGAAGCGACCTCTCGCTCACCGGGTGAACTCCAACACATGGCGGCTAAGCTGGGGGGCTATGAGCAAGCCCACACCAGCCCGCCGCCTCTCACCGCAGGCAACTCCAGAGTAGTGGAGAGTCCAGCCTCTCTCGAGGATTTGGGTTCCAGAGCCCAAGCTGTGCGTGGAGGTGAGCCCGACTATCTCTAGTCGGTATCTCTCAACCTCCCGCACAAGCTCAGGCTCCTTCCCCGCCAGCGAGGTGACATTCCATGTCCCTAGCGCCAGATTCGTGTCCGGGATTGGGTCGTCGAGGCCTCCGCCTTCGGCTGCCACCCAATCCACTTTGCACCGGCCCCTTACGGTTCCTTCCGCAGGTGGTGGGCCCACGGGAGGTCGGCCCCACGTCGCTCCTTCGGGCTGAGCCCGGCCGGGCCCCGTGGGGAAAGACCCGGCCACCAGACGCTCGCATGCGAGCCCCAACCCCGGGCCTGGCTCCAGGGTGGGGCCCCGGCTGCGCCATACCGGGCGACGTCACGGTCCTTGATTTTTTTGTCTTCATAAAGGGTTCTGAACCACTCTTTGTCTGGCCCGTCACCTAGGACCTGTTTGCCTTGGGAGACCCTACCAGGGGCATATAGCCCCTGACAACATAGCTCCTAGGATCATTCGGGCACTCAAACCCCTCCACCACGATAAGGTTGCGGTTCAAGGAGGGGCCATGTCATGACATATTTAAATATGTCATGACACCCACCTTGCCTCCAGTGACTGTAACACTGGTGATGTAATGTAAGTCGTTTTGGATAAAAGCATCTGCTAAATGAATAAAAGTAAAATGTAAATGTAAATGTTATCATAAGAACCCGTGTGATAGTCTCCCAGCTAAGATTCCAGTTCCATATTTTATTGATTACTTAATAATAATGTTAATGTATTTTTAGATTGTTTTGTTCATTTAACTCTTCTTCTTGCTTTGTCCTACTTTTAGATCCTGTCTAATTCTGAAGATTGTATATTTTTCTGTGAGCTGCAGTTCCATCGATCATAAAGTCCGACTCTCTGACGGGTCGATCCACTTTAAACCTGACTCTGATCCTCTCACAGTTCTGTCCTAAAGCGTGAGGACAGCTGGAAACTGTTAAATAAATGGAATGAAAATCTGATACAGAGAGTCTTTATAATGATTTAACATCTGGAACAAGCTCTAACTGTGGGAAAAGAAGAAAATGACCATAATGTTGTTGTTTTAATAGATTTAACAAAAGTAAAGGATGAATAAAGAGGGTTCCAGTTTTAGAAAATCCTTTTATGAACTGATCAGACTTGATTATGGATGAGTTCAGAGTTAAGATTTGGTTTTGTCAGAGCAAGATTTAAATAAATTTATTAAAGCAGCAGGAGCAACTGGACTAACCAGATCCGTACCGGGCGGCAGTAGTTCAGTGGGTAGAGTGGTCGTCTTTCAACCGGAAGGTAGGCGGTTCGATTCCCACTCTCCCCACAGTTCATACTGTTGTTGTGTCCTTGGGCAAGACACTTAACCCACCTTGCCCCCAGTGACTGTAACACTGGTAATTACATTAGAACAATGTAAGTCGCTTTGGATAAAAGCGTCAGCTAAATGAATAAATGTAAATGTAAATGTACCCAAACCAGAATTAAACTGGCACTAAAGTCGAACTTAACCAGGACTTTAACCAGAACTAAAACAGGTCTAAGTCAAGTGTAAACCTACGATTAAAAACTAAAGTAGGACTAAAGGAAGACCAAGCAGGACTTATCTAAATGTTTAAACCAGGTTTAACTAAGACTAAAGTAGGTATTGAATTTTAGGGTCTAAAACAAGTCTAAACCAAATCTATTTTCAGTGAAAACCAGATAAATCCACGGCTTTATGTGAAAATAATCTACATTTGGATTACATAAAGTCTGAGGCTGAAACTGGGCCCTCACTTCTCCATATTTATCCTTTTTGACAGAAATGATTCAGTTTAAACCTGGTTCCAGCTGAAGGAGGCGGAGGAAGCTGACTCCCCACAGAGAGTATGTCTACGCTGCACCTGTGACCAACAACACACCCACAATACACAGATAAACGCCGCTCTACCACCGTCCTTGGACCGGAGGGTGGGCGGTTCGTTCCCCGCTCGAAACATCCCAAAACATCATAACATCCCGCTCTCCCCCACATACTGTCGTTGTGTCTAGGGCTGCAACTAATGATTATTTTAATCGTTTAATCATTGCCGTGGTGCTCCCGTGCCATGCCATGTCGCTTTTGCATATTTTGCAGTTAACACACTTTTTCTGTTTATTTAGTGTGAAATGCTCCCACACCTTGGATGACTTGGGGCTCTCTGCCTCTGCCATGTATCTTTCCTCTACCTCAGCTCTTTTTTTTTTTTGCTCCGCCCTGTTTATGAGGCGCTGAACTCTGCTAGCACTAGCATCAGTGCACGAGAGAGACTGAGTGTGTTCATTCCGCTTCGCGATCAACTAAAGTTTTTATTTTTTACATAATAATCAAACATCTCTGTGTCGCGCGACACAACATATCGATTATGAAATTCGTTCCCAACTCTTTAAGTAATCAATTTTAATCGATTTCATCGATTTGTTGTTGCTGCCCTACTTGTGTCCTTGGGCAAGACACTTAACCCACCTTGCCTCCAGTGGTGTCGGCTGTAACACTGGTAAAGCACTTTAAGGTGTCTACTAGGTGGAAAAGCGCTATATAAAAAAAATAAAATAAAATACACAGACAACACACATACGACGGACCCACAACGCACAGAAAAAAGGAGGACAACACACAGACAACTCAAAGACAACACACAGACAACTCAAGGACAACACACAGACAACACACGAACAACACTCAAAAAACACGAGGACAACACACAGAAAACACACGAACAACACACGGACAACACACAGACAACAAACAGACAACACGAGGACAACACAGACAACACACAGACAACAGAAAACACAAGGACAACACACAGACAACACACAGAAAACACGAGGACAACACACAGACAACACACAGAAAACACATGAACAACACACAGACAATACGCTGACAATTCACAGACAACACACCGACAACACAAGGACAACACACAGAAAACACGAGGACAACACACAGACAACACGCTGACAATACACTGACAACACACCGACAACACAAGGACAACACACAGACAACACACAGAAAACACGAGGACAACACACAGACAACACGCTGACAACACACGGACAACACGAGGACAACACACGAACAAAACACAGACAAAAAAACAGACAACACACTGACAACACACAGAAAACACGAGGACAACACACAGACAACACACTGACAACACACGGACAACACGAGGACAACACACGAACAAAACACAGACAAAAAAACAGACAACACACAGAAAACACGAGGACAACACACAGACAACACACTGACAACACGCAGAGAACACACAGAAAACACGAGGACAACACACAGACAACACACTGACAACACAAGGACAACACACAGACAACACACAGACAACACACAAAAACATGAGGACAACACACAGACAACACACAGACAACACAAGGAAAACACACAGACAACACACAAACAACTCACAGACAACACAAGGACAACACACAGACAACACACAGACAACACACGGACAACACACAGACAATATACAGACAACACGAGGACAACACACAGACAACACACGAACAACACACAAACAACTCACAGACAACACAAGGACAACACACGGACAACACACAGACAACACAAGGACAACACGAGGACAACACACAGACAACACAAGGACAACACGAGGACAACACACAGAAAACACACGGACAACACACGGACAACACACAAACAACTCACAGACAACACAAGGACAACACACGGACAACACACATACAACACACAGACAATACGAGGACAACACACAGACAACACACGGACAACACACAAACAACTCACAGACAACACAAGGACAACACACAGACAACACAAGGACAACACGAGGACAACACACAGACAACACACGGACAAAACACAGACAACACACAGACAACACACAGACAACACAAGGACAACACACGGACAACACACAAACAACTCACAGACAACACAAGGACAACACACAGAAACCACACGGACAACACACAGACAACACACGGACAACACACAGACAACACACTGACAACACACAAAATACACGAGGACAACACTAGGACAACACACAGAAAATACACACACAACACACAGACAATACACACACAACACAAGGACAACACACAGACAACACAAGGACAACACACAGACAACACGAGGACAACACACAGACAACACACAAAATACACGAGGACAACACGAGGACAACACACAAAATACACGAGGACAACACGAGGACAACACACAGACAACACGAGGACAACACAAAGGCAACTCACAGACAACACACAGAAAACACGAGGACAACACACAAACAACACACTGACAACACACAGACAACACACAGACAACACACAAACAACACGCAGACAACACACAAACAACACGCAGACAACACAAGGACAAGACAAGGACAACGCGCAGACAACGCGCAGAAAACACACGGACAACACACGGAAAACACACGGACAACACACAGACAAAACGCAGACAACACACAGAAAACACACGGACAACACACGGACAACACACTGACAACACACAGACAACACACTGACAACACACAGAAAACACACGGACAACACACGGACAACACGCAGAAAAAACGCAGACAACACACAGAAAACACACAGACAACACACAGACAACACACTGACAACACACAGAAAACACGCTGACAACACACAGACAAAACGCAGACAACACAAGGACAACACACTGACAACACGCAGACAACACGCAGACAACACACTGACAACACACAGACAACACGCAGACAACACACTGACAACACACAGACAACACACAGACAACACACTGACAACACACTGACAACACACAGAAAACACGCTGACAACACACTGACAACACACTGACAACACACGGACAACACACAGACAACACACAGACAACACACAGACAACACACAGACAACACACTGACAACACACTGACAACACGCAGACAACACACTGACAACACACGGACAACACGCAGACAAAACGCAGACAACACACAGAAAACACACAGACAACACACAGACAACACACAGACAACACACAGACAACACACAGACAACACACAGAAAACACGCTGACAACACACAGACAACACGCAGACAACACACTGACAACACACAGACAACACAAGGACAACACACAGACAACACGCAGACAACACACTGACAACACACTGACAACACGCAGACAACACACTGACAACACACTGACAACACACAGACAACACGCTGACAACACACAGACAACACGCAGACAACACACAGACAGTACACTGACAACACACAGGCAACACACTGACAACACACAGACAACACACACAGACAACACACAGACAACACACAGACAACACACAGACAACACGCAGACAACACACTGACAACACACACACAACACACAGACAACACACAGACAACACACAGACAACACACTGACAACACACAGACAACACACTGACAACACACAGACAACACACAGACAACACACAGACAACACGAGACAACACACAGACAACACAAGGACAACACAAGGACAACACACAGACAACACGCAGACAACACACTGACAACACACAGAAAACACGCTGACAACACACTGACAACACACAGACAACACACAGACAACACACTGACAACACACTGACAACACACTGACAACACACTGACAACACGCAGACAACACACTGACAACACACGGACAACACACTGACAACACACAGAAAACACGCTGACAACACACTGACACACAGACAACACAAGGACAACACACAGACAACACGCAGACAACACACTGACAACACACTGACAACACGCAGACAACACACTGACAACACACAGACAACACGCTGACAACACACAGACAACACGCAGACAACACACAGACAGTACACTGACAACACACAGGCAACACACTGACAACACACTGACAACACACAGACAACACACTGACAACACACTGACAACACGCAGACAACACACTGACAACACACTGACAACACGCAGACAACACACTGACAACACGCAGACAACACACTGACAACACGCTGACAACACACAGACAACACGCAGACAACACACTGACAACACGCAGACAACACACTGACAACACACTGACAACACGCAGACAACACACAGACAACACAAGGACAACACAAGGACAACACACAGACAACACGCAGACAACACACTGACAACACACAGAAAACACGCTGACAACACACTGACAACACACAGACAACACACAGACAACACACTGACAACACACTGACAACACACTGACAACACACTGACAACACGCAGACAACACACTGACAACACACGGACAACACACTGACAACACACAGAAAACACGCTGACAACACACTGACAACACACAGACAACACAAGGACAACACACAGAAAACACGCAGACAACACACTGACAACACACTGACAACACGCAGACAAAACGCAGACAACACACAGAAAACACACAGACAACACACAGACAACACACAGACAACACACTGACAACACACAGAAAACACACTGACAACACACATACAACACGCAGACAACACACTGACAACACACAGACAACACAAGGACAACACACAGACAACACGCAGACAACACACTGACAACACACTGACAACACGCAGACAACACACTGACAACACACAGACAACACGCAGACAACACACAGACAGTACACTGACAACACACAGGCAACACACTGACAACACACTGACAACACACAGACAACACACTGACAACACACTGACAACACACAGACAACACACTGACAACACACTGACAACACGAGACAACACACTGACAACACACTGACAACACGCAGACAACACAAGGACAACACACTGACAACACACAGACAACACACTGACAACACACTGACAACACACAGACAACACACAGACAACACACTGACAACACACAGAAAACACGCTGACAACACACAGACAACACACAGACAACACAAGGACAACACGCAGACAACAAACTGACAACACACAGACAACACACAGACAACACGCAGACAACACACTGACAACACGCAGACAACACACTGACAACACACACAGACAACACACAGACAACACACACAGACAACACACAGACAACACACAGACAACACACAGACAACACACAGACAACACGCAGCCAACACGTAGACAACACACTGACAACACGCAGACAACACACAGACAACACACTGACAACACACAGACAACACGCAGACAACACGTAGACAACACACTGACAACACGCAGACAACACACTGACAACACATACAGACAACACACAGACAACACACACAGACAACACACAGACAACACACAGACAACACACAGACAAAACACAGACAACACGCAGCCAACACGTAGACAACACACTGACAACACACTGACAACACACAGACAACACACAGACAACACACAGACAACACGCAGACAACACACTGACAACACACACAGACAACACACAGACAACACACAGACAACACACAGACAACACGCAGCCAACACGTAGACAACACACTGACAACACGCAGACAACACACTGACAACACACACAGACAACACACAGACAACACACAGACAACACGCAGACAACACACTGACAACACGCAGACAACACACAGACAACACAAGGACAACACACAGACAACACGCAGACAACACGTAGACAACACACTGACAACACGCAGACAACACACTGACAACACACACAGACAACACACAGACAACACACACAGACAACACACAGACAACACACAGACAACACACAGACAACACACAGACAACACACAGACAACACACAGACAACACACAGACAACACACAGACAACACGCAGACAACACACTGACAACACACAGACAACACACACAGACAACACACAGACAACACGCAGACAACACACAGACAACACACAGACAACACGCAGACAACACACTGACAACACACAGACAACACACACAGACAACACACAGACAACACACAGACAACACACAGACAACACACAGACAACACACTGACAACACGCAGACAACACACTGACAACACACACAGACAACACACAGACAACACACAGACAACACAGACAACACACAGACAACACACAGACAACACACAGACAACACACACAGACAACACACTGACAACACACACTGACAACACGCAGACAACACACTGACAACACACACAGACAACACACAGACAACACACAGACAACACGCAGACAACACACAGACAACACACAGACAACACACAGACAACACACACAGACAACACACAGACAACACACAGACAACACACAGACAACACACAGACAACACACTGACAACACGCAGACAACACACTGACAACACACACAGACAACACACAGACAACACGCAGACAACACAGACAACACACAGACAACACACAGACAACACACAGACAACACGCAGACAACACACTGACAACACACAGACAACACACACAGACAACACACAGACAACACACAGACAACACACAGACAACACACAGACAACACACTGACAACACGCAGACAACACACTGACAACACACACAGACAACACACAGACAACACACAGACAACACGCAGACAACACACAGACAACACACAGACAACACACAGACAACACACAGACAACACGCAGACAACACACTGACAACACACACAGACAACACACAGACAACACACAGACAACACGCAGACAACACACTGACAACACACACAGACAACACACAGACAACACACAGACAACACGCAGACAACACACTGACAACACACACAGACAACACACAGACAACACACAGACAACACACAGACAACACACTGACAACACACAGAAAACACACTGACAACACACAGACAACACACAGACAACACAGACAACACACTGACAACACACACAGACAACACACAGACAACACACAGACAACACACAGACAACACACTGACAACACACAGACAACACACTGACAACACACAGAAAACACACTGACAACACACACAGACAACACACAGACAACACACAGACAACACGCAGACAACACGCAGACAACACGTAGACAACACACTGATATATATAAGATATAAGAGCGTTGGAATTGTGATAAAATATGATTCCGATGAGAATAAAGCGGTGTTGGGTGATGGATGCGTTGTATTGAGCAGTGTTTCTTTGCTGGAGCCGTCTTTTCTCACCTTTTCTGGGCGGATCTGATGCTCCCTTTGCTCCTGATGATGTCCCTCTGAGCCCCGCTAAAATCCACAAACAGCGGATAAATCCAAATCCAAACGATGGTTATTGAAGATGGAAAAGATGATGAGGCAAATTAATGTTTTTTAAAAAATGAATGAAAAAAGCAGCTGGAGAAGAAGGAGGCTGAAGGGAGGAGACGGCTGGTTCAGGCAGGTTTTAGGCGGGTATTGGACAGGTTTTGACGGGTCCGAGTTGAAGCAGAGCCGGGACGGTCCTCGCCGCTGGAGCTGAGTGCTGCCGGACACAAGCCTCGGTTTGTGGGAAAAGAGAGGCGCAGAGCCGCGATGCGCTCCGAGGTGAGTTCAAGAACAGCTCCAGGATGAGTCACTACTGACGAGGCGTTCAGGGCCCGACGGAGAGTCAGGACAAACGGGTTTTTTGGGGGTTTTGACTAAACCAGGTCTAAATCAGGTCTAAACCAGGACTAAATCAGGTCTAAACCAGGTCTAAACCAGGTCTAAACCAGGACTAAATCATGTCTAAACCAGGTCTAAACCAGGTCTAAACCAGGACTAAACCAGTCTAAACCAGGTCTAAACCAGGACTAAACCAGGTCTAAATCAGGTCTAAACCAGGTCTAAACCAGGACTAAACCAGGTCTAAATCAGGTCTAAACCAGGACTAGACCAGGTCTAAACCAGGTCTAAACCAGGACTAAACCAGGACTAAACCAGGACTAAACCGGTCTAAACCAGGTCTAAACCAGGTCTAACCCAGGACTAAACCAGGTCTAAACCAGGACTAAACCAGGTCTAAACCAGGACTAAACCAGATCTAAACCAGGTCTAACCCAGGACTAAACCAGGACTAAACCAGGTCTAAACCAGGTCTAAACCAGGTCTAACCCAGGACTAAACCAGTCTAAACCAGGTCTAAACCAGGACTAAACCAGGTCTAAACCAGGTCTAAACCAGGTCTAACCCAGGACTAAACCAGTCTAAACCAGGTCTAAACCAGGACTAAACCAGGTCTAAACCAGGACTAAACCAGTCTAAACCAGGTCTAAACCAGGACTAAACCAGGTCTAAACCAGGTCTAAACCAGGTCTAAACCAGGTCTAACCCAGGACTAAACCAGTCTAAACCAGGTCTAAACCAGGACTAAACCAGATCTAAACCAGGATTAAATCAGGTCTAAACCAGGACTAAACCAGTCTAAACCGGGTCTAAACCAGGTCTAAACCAGGACTAAACCAGATCTAAACCAGGATTAAATCAGGTCTAAACCAGGTCTAAACCAGGTCTAAACCAGGACTAAACCAGGACTAAACCAGGTCTAAACCAGGTCTAAACCAGGACTAAACCAGGTCTAAACCAGGACTAAACCAGATCTAAACCAGGATTAAACCAGTCTAAACCAGGATTAAATCAGGTCTAAACCAGGACTAAACCGGTCTAAACCAGGTCTAAACCAGGTCTAAACCAGATCTAAACCAGGTCTAAACCAGGTCTAAACCAGGACTAAACCAGTCTAAACCAGGTCTAAACCAGGTCTAAACCAGGACTAAACCAGGACTAAACCAGGTCTAAACCAGGACTAAACCAGGACTAAACCAGGTCTAAACCAGGTCTAAACCAGGACTAAACCAGATCTAAACCAGGACTAAACCAGGACTAAACCAGGACTAAACCAGGACTAAACCAGGACTAAACCAGGTCTAAACCAGGTCTAAACCAGGACTAAACCAGGACTAAACCAGATCTAAACCAGGACTAAACCAGGTCTAAACCAGGTCTAAACCAGGACTAAACCAGGACTAAACCAGATCTAAACCAGATCTAAACCAGGTCTAAACCAGGACTAAACCAGGTCTAAATCAGGTCTAAACCAGGACTAGACCAGGTCTAAACCAGGTCTAAACCAGGTCTAAACCAGGACTAAACCAGGACTAAACCGGTCTAAACCAGGTCTAAACCAGGTCTAAACCAGATCTAAACCAGGTCTAAATCAGGTCTAAACCAGGACTAAACCAGGACTAAACCAGGACTAAACCAGATCTAAAACAGGTCTAAACCAGGACTAAACCAGGTCTAAACCAGGACTAAACCAGTCTAAACCAGGTCCAAACCAGGTCTAAACCAGGACTAAACCAGGACTAAACCAGGACTAAACCAGGTCTAAACCAGGTCTAAACCAGGACTAAACCAGGACTAAACCAGGACTAAACCAGGTCTAAACCAGGTCTAAACCAGGACTAAACCAGGTCTAAACCAGGTCTTAACCAGGACTAAACCAGGACTAAACCAGGTCTAAACCAGGTCTAAACCAGGTCCAAACCAGGTCTAAACCAGGTCCAAACCAGGTCTAAACCAGGACTAAACCAGGACTAAACCAGGTCTAAACCAGGTCCAAACCAGGTCTAAACCAGGACTAAACCAGGACTAAACCAGGTCTAAACCAGGTCTTAATCAGGACTAAACCAGGACTAAACCAGATCTAAAACAGGTCTAAACCAGGACTAAACCAGGACTAAACCAGGTCTAAACCAGGTCTAAACCAGGTCTAAACCAGGACTAAACCAGGTCTAAACCAGGTCTAAACCAGGTCCAAACCAGGTCTAAACCAGGACTAAACCAGGACTAAACCAGGTCTAAACCAGGTCTAAACCAGGACTAAACCAGGTCTAAACCAGGTCCAAACCAGGTCTAAACCAGGACTAAACCAGGTCTAAACCAGGACTAAACCAGGTCTAAACCAGGTCCAAACCAGGTCTAAACCAGGACTAAACCAGGACTAAACCAGATCTAAAACAGGTCTAAACCAGGTCCAAACCAGGTCTAAACCAGGACTAAACCAGGACTAAACCAGGTCTAAACCAGGTCTAAAACAGGTCTAAACCAGGACTAAACCAGGTCTAAACCAGGACTAAACCAGGTCTAAACCAGGACTAAACCAGGTCTAAACCAGGTCCAAACCAGGTCTAAACCAGGACTAAACCAGATCTAAAACAGGTCTAAACCAGGTCTAAACCAGGTCCAAACCAGGTCTAAACCAGGTCTAAACCAGGACTAAACCAGGACTAAACCAGGTCTAAACCAGGTCTAAACCAGGACTAAACCAGGACTAAACCAGGACTAAACCAGGTCTAAACCAGGTCTAAACCAGGACTAAACCAGGTCTAAACAGGACTAAACCAGTCTAAACCAGGTCCAAACCAGGTCTAAACCAGGACTAAACCAGGACTAAACCAGGACTAAACCAGGACTAAACCAGGTCTAAACCAGGTCTAAACCAGGTCCAAACCAGGACTAAACCAGGTCTAAACCAGGTCTAAACCAGGACTAAACCAGTCTAAACCAGGTCCAAACCAGGTCTAAACCAGGTCCAAACCAGGTCTAAACCAGGACTAAACCAGGACTAAACCAGGACTAAACCAGGTCTAAACCAGGTCTAAACCAGGACTAAACCAGGACTAAACCAGGACTAAACCAGGACTAAACCAGGTCTAAACCAGGTCTAAA
Source organism: Perccottus glenii (assembly GCA_024416835.2). Classification (NCBI taxonomy): domain Eukaryota; kingdom Metazoa; phylum Chordata; class Actinopteri; order Gobiiformes; family Odontobutidae; genus Perccottus; species Perccottus glenii. Next base: position 29,832,980 of record CM044559.2, read on the forward strand.
CCAGGACTAAACCAGGTCTAAACAGGACTAAACCAGTCTAAACCAGGTCCAAACCAGGTCTAAACCAGGACTAAACCAGGACTAAACCAGGTCTAAACCAGGTCTAAACCAGGACTAAACCAGGTCTAAACCAGGACTAAACCAGTCTAAACCAGGTCCAAACCAGGTCTAAACCAGGACTAAACCAGGACTAAACCAGGTCTAAACCAGGTCTAAACCAGGACTAAACCAGGTCTAAACCAGGTCTAAACCAGGACTAAACCAGGACTAAACCAGGACTAAACCAGGTCTAAACCAGGTCTAAACCAGGACTAAACCAGGTCTAAACCAGGACTAAACCAGGTCTAAACCAGGTCTAAACCAGGTCTAAACCAGGTCTAAACCAGGACTAAACCAGGTCTAAACCAGGACTAAACCAGGTCTAAACCAGGTCTAAACCAGGTCTAAACCAGGTCTAAACCAGGTCTAAACCAGGTCTAAACCAGGTACAGGTGCAGGTCATCATTATCACCAGCAGAGGGCGCTTTGTGGTAGCTTACGTTTTTATTTCGATTTGAAAAAATGAAAAGTTGTAGAATAAGTGGAGGTGTGGCCTGACTTGGTTGTTGTCGCTCTGATGAAACCCACATCAGAGTAAAGTGAGTATAGTGAGTTTTTTTATTTATTTTTTGTCCAATTGTCTCTGTTATGTTTAAATTAGGTTTTAATGCGAGATGACCTTTTGTGAATGAAGTGTTCTAAACTTACACAGAGATGGAGATAAAGTAGGAAGGACGTGAGTAAAAGAAGCGGGAAGCAGGCACGGCCTCGAAGAATTACGGAAATAATAAGCGTTGCCTAAATAAGAAATTGTGTAGCTTAATATTAGAAATACAATAAGAACCCATTTAAATAATTAGAAATGGAGTCATGCCTGGGGCTGTGGTGAAATAAAAGAGAAACCTTTATAACATACAGTAACTTAAAGAGCAATACATTTTCTTTAGAAGAGTTGTGTTCACGTCAGTCCCCAGGTGCAGACCGGAGGTAATGATTAAAAACACTTTGATTCAGAGCCCATGACCATGTTTCTCCTAGCCTGGTTCTACCAGACTCTCGTGTAGTACTGAAGCCAAATGAAATTGAGCGGAAGTACGTCGGAGGGCGGAGCCAGGCTAGTTCTGAGAGTCACGAGACTCAGAAACAGTTCAGCTTTCAGTCAGCTCCGTGTTACTGACTCTCAGATTCAATCCTTCTTATTTTTAATTCATTCTAAACTCCTTCCGCCGCGATGACACTCAGATGGATCTGGGGTAAGTTTATCTTTAAAATAGTCCCACTTTTCCTCGTTCTCTGCTTTTTGCTCAGATTAATCTAAATCCTGTTTTGAACGCTGGGGTAAGAGTGCTTATGTTTTTATTTTATTAATTATTTTATGAATAAATGAACGTAGACTCAGAAAGACCGGAGAAAAGTGACGTAAGCGACTCGAGACCGGCCTCAGGTGGAAACACCTGAGACCGGTCTCAGGTGGAAACACCTGCTCAAAAAGTCCCTTAAATAAACCGAAAAAAGTAACTCAGTAAATATGTTTGAAGCGAGTTTTTCATTAGAAATCATTTATTATATTGTTTAGTGTTGGAGGAAATAAAGGGACTTTCCACAAAAGACGAGGTTAGACCTGGTTTAGTCCTGGTTTAGACCTGGTTTAGTCCTGGTTTAGACCTGGTTTAGACCTGGTTTAGATCTGGTTTAGTCCTGGTTTAGTCCTGGTTTAGTCCTGGTTTAGTCCTGGTTTAGACCTGGTTTAGACCTGGTTTAGTCCTGGTTTAGATCTGGTTTAGACCTGGTTTAGACTTGGTTTAGACCTGGTTTAGACCTGGTTTAGTCCTGGTTTAGTCCTGGTTTACACCTGGTTTAGACCTGGTTTAGTCCTGGTTTAGATCTGGTTTAGACCTGGTTTAGACTTGGTTTAGACCTGGTTTAGACTTGGTTTAGACCTGGTTTAGACCTGGTTTAGTCCTGGTTTAGTCCTGGTTTAGATCTGGTTTAGACCTGGTTTAGACTTGGTTTAGACCTGGTTTAGACCTGGTTTAGTCCTGGTTTAGTCCTGGTTTAGACCTGGTTTAGTCCTGGTTTAGTCCTGGTTTAGTCCTGGTTTACACCTGGTTTAGATCTGGTTTAGACCTGGTTTAGACCTGGTTTAGTCCTGGTTTAGTCCTGGTTTACACCTGGTTTAGACCTGGTTTAGTCCTGGTTTAGACCTGGTTTAGACCTGGTTTAGTCCTGGTTTAGTCCTGGTTTAGACCTGGTTTAGTCCTGGTTTAGTCCTGGTTTAGTCCTGGTTTAGACCTGGTTTAGACCTGGTTTAGTCCTGGTTTAGTCCTGGTTTAGACTTGGTTTAGACCTGGTTTAGTCCTGGTTTAGTCCTGGTTTAGACCTGGTTTAGTCCTGGTTTAGTCCTGGTTTAGACCTGGTTTAGACCTGGTTTAGTCCTGGTTTACACCTGGTTTACACCTGGTTTACACCTGGTTTAGACCTGGTTTAGACTTGGTTTAGTCCTGGTTTAGACTTGGTTTAGTCCTGGTTTAGACCTGGTTTAGTCCTGGTTTAGACCTGGTTTAGATCTGGTTTAGTCCTGGTTTTGCACCTGGATTTGCACCTGGTTTGCACCTGGTTTTAGACCTGGTTTACACCTGGTTTAGACCTGGTTTAGACTTGGTTTAGTCCTGGTTTAGACCTGGTTTAGACCTGGTTTAGTCCTGGTTTAGACCTGGTTTAGACCTGGTTTAGTCCTGGTTTACACCTGGTTTACACCTGGTTTACACCTGGTTTAGACCTGGTTTACACCTGGTTTAGACCTGGTTTAGACTTGGTTTAGTCCTGGTTTAGTCCTGGTTTAGATCTGGTTTAGACCTGGTTTAGTCCTGGTTTAGACCTGGTTTAGATCTGGTTTAGTCCTGGTTTAGACCTGGTTTAGATCTGGTTTAGTCCTGGTTTAGTCCTGGTTTAGACCTGGTTTAGACCTGGTTTAGACCTGGTTTAGACTTGGTTTAGACCTGGTTTAGACCTGGTTTAGACTTGGTTTAGACCTGGTTTAGTCCTGGTTTAGTCCTGGTTTAGACCTGGTTTAGACCTGGTTTAGACCTGGTTTAGACTTGGTTTAGACCTGGTTTAGACCTGGTTTAGACTTGGTTTAGACCTGGTTTAGTCCTGGTTTAGTCCTGGTTTAGACCTGGTTTAGACCTGGTTTAGACCTGGTTTAGACCTGGTTTAGATCTGGTTTAGTCCTGGTTTAGTCCTGGTTTAGTCCTGGTTTAGTCCTGGTTTAGTCCTGGTTTAGTCCTGGTTTAGACCTGGTTTAGACCTGGTTTAGTCCTGGTTTAGTCCTGGTTTAGACCTGGTTTAGACCTGGTTTAGACCTGGTTTAGACCTGGTTTAGACCTGGTTTAGATCTGGTTTAGTCCTGGTTTAGTCCTGGTTTAGTCCTGGTTTAGTCCTGGTTCAGACCTGGTTTAGTCCTGGTTTAGACCTGGTTTAGTCCTGGTTTAGTCCGGTTCAGAGCCTGTGGTGTATAATCTGAGTCTAAACCAGAGTCTAATCTCTCGACCACAGTTTACACAACATAATCTTTACAGTTGTTTAAACCTCAAACCAAAGCACAGCGGCAAAAACCTCGTCTGTAATAAAAATGAGAAAGTATTAAGTTTAAAAGCAGAATTTTCAGAATAAAACCGGATAAAGACTGATGCAACAGGGACTTTCCAACTGTGGTTCTCTCAAACAAAAGCCAAATAAGGCCTTCACAAACGGAAATGACAACAATAAGCACATGTTATTACATCAGCAATAAGCACATGTTATTACATCAGCAATAAGCACATGTTATTACATCAGCAATAAGCACATGTTATTACATCAGCAATAAGCACATGTTATTACATCAGCAATAAGCACATGTTATTGCTGATGTAATAACATTAGAGAAGGCGTGTCCTGCACCAGGACGTCACGTCTGTAATAAAAATGTGTGTGAACCACAGTTTTGTTCCTTCACTCTTACTCTGCTTTGGAAAAGTGTTGTTGTTGCGTTCAGGTGCACTCCGGTGTCACAGGCACAAACAAATAGTCGACAGAATATTATCTGATGTGTTGTCCATCCCTTCGGTTCTGTTTGTTGACAGTTACTTTTATTTCTGATTGATTTGTTTGATCAGTGACTTCAGTAAAACCCACATTATTTATGAATTATTGTTGAATCTCAGTCAAATACTTTTACTTTGATAGTTATAATATAAGTATAATTTTACTGTTTTATCCAACCTTTTCTGAAATAATGGACCTGTTGTGTGTGATTAGTTTTTATGAATGAACTCTGCTCTGGGTCTGGTTCTGTTTCCAAACACACAGAGGTTACAGATTATGTCAGACGTGTCAAACTCAAGGCTCGGAGCCAAACGCAGCCATTTGCTTAGGTTTTAGTTGGATTTGAACAGGTTTTAGGTGGATTTGAACAGGTTTTAGGTGGATTTGAACAGGTTTTAGGTGGATTTGGACAGGTTTTAGGTGGATTTGAACAGGTTTTAGATGGATTTGAACAGGTTTTAGGTGGATTTGGACAGGTTTTAGGTGGATTTGAACAGGTTTTAGATGGATTTGAACAGGTTTTAGGTGGATTTGGACAGGTTTTAGGTGGATTTGAAGAGGTTTTAGATGGATTTGAACAGGTTTTAGATGGATTTGAACAGGTTTTAGGTGGATTTGGACAGGTTTTAGGTGGATTTGAACTGGTTTTAGATGGATTTGAACAGGTTTTAGGTGGATTTGGACAGGTTTTAGGTGGATTTGAACAGGTTTTAGATGGATTTGAACAGGTTTTAGATGGATTTGAACAGGTTTTAGGTGGATTTGGACAGGTTTTAGGTGGATTTGAACTGGTTTTAGATGGATTTGAACAGGTTTTAGGTGGATTTGGACAGGTTTTAGGTGGATTTGAACAGGTTTTAGATGGATTTGAACAGGTTTTAGATGGATTTGGACAGGTTTTAGGTGGATTTGAACTGGTTTTAGATGGATTTGAACAGGTTTTAGATGGATCTGAACAGGTTTTAGTTGGATTTGAACAGGTTTTAGATGGATTTGAACAGGTTTTAGATGGATCTGAACAGGTTTTAGATGGATTTGAACAGGTTTTAGGTGGAGTTGGACAGGTTTTAGGTGGATTTGAACAGGTTTTAGGTGGATTTGAACAGGTTTTAGATGGATTTGAACAGGTTTTAGGTGGATTTGGACAGGTTTTAGGTGGATTTGAACAGGTTTTAGATGGATTTGAACAGGTTTTAGATGGATTTGAACAGGTTTTAGGTGGATTTGGACAGGTTTTAGGTGGATTTGAACTGGTTTTAGATGGATTTGAACAGGTTTTAGATGGATCTGAACAGGTTTTAGTTGGATTTGAACAGGTTTTAGATGGATCTGAACAGGTTTTAGATGGATTTGAACAGGTTTTAGTTGGATTTGAACAAGTTTTAGATGGATTTGAACAAGTTTTAGATGGATTTGAACAGGTTTTAGTTGGATCTGAACAGGTTTTAGTTGAATTTGGACAGGTTTTATGTTTGGTTTCAGACGCTGAAGTGTCACATGAAAAAGATTCTGTCGCTTGATAAAAGAAAATGAAAGTGAACTGTTCCTGTTTTTGACATAAACCACACCTCCTTGTTTTTGACATAAACCACACCTCCTTGTTTTTGACATAAACCACACCTCCTTGTTTTTGACATAAACCACACCTCCTTGTTTTTGACATAAACCACACCTCCTTGTTTTTGACATAAACACACCTCCTTGTTTTTGACATAAACCACACCTCCTTGTTTTTGACATAAACCACACCTCATTGTTTTTGACATAAACCACACCTCCTTGTTCTTGACATAAACCACACCTCCTTGTTTTTGACATAAACCACACCTCCTTGTTCTTGTTTTAGTTTCCACTCATTCATAACTCTCTGAAGTGTGTTCTCATTTAAAAAAACACTCTTATTTTTGTGTTTTATCAGGAGTGTCCTGTGTTTGTGGTGCGTTCATGTGCTCCTCGGCTCAGAAACAGAAAATGACATCAGCACATTTTTGTCTCAGAGTTCTTCTTCTTTGTTGTTGGGCTTTTGAATGTTTGACTGTCCACACCCCCGAGCTGACACCCCCGGTCCTAACCCAGACACCCAGAGTTTCTGAGGACACATGAACGCACCGTTCAAGTCCAGGCAGGACAAGGAGACTGACTGCTGTCTACTTTTATACTTTTACTGATGAAACGAGACAGACACAGAGCACGAACATCTTTTCCTTCAAAAAAATCCTTTAGTGACACATTTTAGTGTTAGCATCAGTGCTAATGTGTTTCAGCGTAGCCATGATGATAACAAAGACGAGAAGAGACGTTTGTCAGATTAAAAACCCGCCTCTTCCTGTTCGTGCTGCCACATGATTGGTCACAAGAGGCCGCTGAGCCCAGGGTTTAACTCAAGATGGATTTACCCGAGTTTGGAAACTCCCAAATCTCACAAGAATCCAGCTGCAGCTCAAGGTTATTTACACGTCCTCATCAGTGTCACAAAGAGCTGTTTCCTTGTCCTGGACCCAAGCCCGAGTCCCTGGAGAGGGCTGCATTAGGAAGACAGGATTATTCTGCTGAGGCGAACTCTGAAGGAGCTGAAAGAGTGAGCCTGCACTAACACTCCTACAGACCCTTTAGTCCTGTAAGGAGCAAAGACTAAAGCTCGAGCCAAGTATAGGCCACTGGGGGAGAATAATAATAAAGACTAATGTTGGTGACATCAGAATAAATCCTCCAGAGTCAGCTGCAGAAAGACATCTGTAGAAATAAAACTTTTCCTAACATCATTTCATAAAGTTATTTAGTCATGTGACGTACTGCAAATAAAAAACAGTGAGCAGCTGGAGTTTTCAGAGCCACAGTATTTTTAATCAGAACTGCTTTGGTCCAGGTTTGTCTGGATTTACGGGAAGCCCATGTTCTAACGTCAGACTCATGAACGCACCTGTCGGGTGTGGTCACCTGTGATCAGCTGATGTGTGTAACTCTGAAAACATAGTCGTGCAGCAGCTGTGGGACGTCCCGTTGAGTCAGGGCTTTGGCCGAGGCTCAGTTTAAACAAACACAGGGGGATTTCCCTTTCAACACTTTCAACACAAAGATTTATTGTCTTTACGTGGGTTTAGACTTGTTGAGGCTGTTTTCTTAATAATGTTGTAAAATGAGAAGTAGATGTTTATGGTACATGTTTTTTCACATTTATTAAAAGGATCTGTGTTTAGTCTTTCATGTTTGTATTTTTCCCAGACCACCTATAAGAACCTGACACACTTTATTGTTTCCTTCATTTACACCTGCCTACGTCGAAACCTATACTAAGTATGTTTCCTCGGTTCTGTCTGCAGCCTTGATGGTGGCGTTGGCTGCGGTCGATGCACTTCCTGATCTGTCTTGTGAAGTCTCCGTTCTCGGGAAGACAGGGTCCAGTACCGTCTCAGTGACGCTGTGGGGCTTGACTCGGACCCCTGCTGGGAAGACCAGAATGTGAGTCTCAGACCGATATAAAGCCACTTTCACACGTGCCCTGGTGTTTTGAACAAAAGCCACGCAGCGCCTCAGAGTCGAGAGGCGCCTGATGCACTGTTCTCTGGATAAAGGTCCATCTGAAACTGACCCGTGTTTAAATATTTGACCTACTGTATCTAATGAAAGTGAAAGTATTTAAACCCCAGCTGCACTGCTCTGACGTAAAAGCATTGAGCAACTCTAGAAACTCCGGCTGACTCTCAGACCCTGCTCTCTTTATGAGTCACTGAGAAAACAGAGCTGTTTGTTGGGTTCAGAGCAAATACACACAATAATCCACTCACGTAACATTAAAAATACACCCGACGTGAAATTAAAGAGCAGCTGTGAACGCTCGGCGGACCAGGGCTTTATCTGATGAACACGTCTCTGTTACAGGCCACAGTCATTACACAAGGATCTGCGACGGACAAGACCCGGGTCCAGAGCCTGACCAACCAGACTCTGACTCTGAAACAATGTGAAGACATCATCTATTTCACCGCTACATCTTCTGAAACAGTAAGTCCAACTCAGACCTGGTTTAGACCTGGTTTAGTCCTGGTTTAGACCTGGTTTAGTCCTGGTTTAGACCTGGTTTAGACCTGGTTTAGTCCTGGTTTAGACCTGGTTTAGTTCTGGTTTAGACCTGGTTTAGTCCTGGTTTAGACCTGGTTTAGTCCTGGTTTAGACCTGGTTTAGACCTGGTTTAGTCCTGGTTTAGTCCTGGTTTAGACCTGGTTTAGTCCTGGTTTAGACCTGGTTTAGTCCTGGTTTAGACCTGGTTTAGTCCTGGTTTAGTCCTGGTTTAGACCTGGTTTAGACCTGGTTTAGTCCTGGTTTAGACCTGGTTTAGACCTGGTTTAGACCTGGTTTAGACCTGGTTTAGACCTAATTTAGACCTAATTTAGACCTGGTTTAGACCTAATTTAGACCTAATTTAGACCTAATTTAGACCTAATTTAGACCTGGTTTAGACCTGGTTTAGACCTGGTTTAGACCTAATTTAGACCTAATTTAGACCTGGTTTAGACCTGGTTTAGACCTGGTTTAGTCCTGGTTTAGACCTGGTTTAGACCTGGTTTAGACCTGGTTTAGACCTAATTTAGACCTGGTTTAGACCTGGTTTAGTTGGACCTGGTTTAGACCTGGTTTAGACCTGGTTTAGACCTGGTTTAGACCTAATTTAGACCTAATTTAGACCTAATTTAGACCTGGTTTAGACCTGGTTTAGACCTGGTTTAGTCCTGGTTTAGACCTGGTTTAGACCTGGTTTAGACCTAATTTAGACCTGGTTTAGACCTGGTTTAGTCCTGGTTTGGACCTGGTTTAGACCTGGTTTAGACCTGGTTTAGACCTGGTTTAGACCTAATTTAGACCTAATTTAGACCTAATTTAGACCTGGTTTAGACCTGGTTTAGTCCTGGTTTGGACCTGGTTTAGACCTGGTTTAGACCTGGTTTAGACCTGGTTTAGACCTAATTTAGACCTAATTTAGACCTAATTTAGACCTAGTTTAGTCCTGGTTTAGTCCTGGTTTAGACCTGGTTTAGACCTGGTTTAGACCTGGTTTAGACCTGGTTTAGACCTAATTTAGACCTAATTTAGACCTAATTTAGACCTGGTTTAGTCCTGGTTTGGACCTGGTTTAGTCCTGGTTTAGTCCTGGTTTAGACCTGGTTTAGTCCTGGTTTAGACCTGGTTTAGACCTGGTTTGGACCTGGTTTAGTCCTGGTTTAGACCTGGTTTACTCCTGGTTTAGACCTGGTTTAGTCCTGGTTTAGTCCTGGTTTAGACCTGGTTTAGACCTGGTTTAGACCTGGTTTAGACCTGGTTTAGACCTGGTTTAGTCCTGGTTTAGTCCTGGTTTAGACCTGGTTTAGACCTAATTTAGACCTGGTTTAGACCTGGTTTGGACCTGGTTTAGTCCTGGTTTAGTCCTGGTTTAGACCTGGTTTAGACCTAATTTAGACCTGGTTTAGACCTGGTTTAGACCTGGTTTAGACCTGGTTTAGACCTGGTTTAGACCTGGTTTAGTCCTGGTTTAGTCCTGGTTTAGTCCTGGTTTAGTCCCGGTTTAGTCCCGGTTTAGACCTGGTTTAGTCCTGGTTTAGTCCTGGTTTAGACCTGGTTTAGACCTGGTTTAGACCTGGTTTAGTCCTGGTTTAGTCCTGGTTTAGACCTGGTTTGGTCCTGGTTTAGACCTGGTTTAGTCCTGGTTTAGACCTGGTTTAGACCTGGTTTAGTCCTGGTTTGGTCCTGGTTTAGACCTGGTTTAGACCTGATTTAGTCCTGGTTTAGACCTGGTTTGGTCCTGGTTTAGACCTGGTTTAGTCCTGGTTTAGTCCTGGTTTAGACCTGGTTTAGACCTAATTTAGACCTGGTTTAGACCTGGTTTAGACCTGGTTTAGACCTGGTTTAGTCCTGGTTTAGACCTGGTTTAGACCTGGTTTAGTCCTGGTTTAGACCTGGTTTGGTCCTGGTTTAGACCTGGTTTAGTCCTGGTTTAGACCTGGTTTGGTCCTGGTTTAGACCTGGTTTAGACCTGGTTTAGACCTGGTTTGGTCCAGTTCTAACTCTCTCTTGTTCTTTTCGGTTTTAGGGAACCAAGCGGAAGGTGAAGTGCAGCAGTAAGTTTCAGAAAAACACAGTCTGCTCTGAATGAACTCTACTTATTTCCACTTAAACTCTTATTTAGATGGATTGGATTTGAACAGGTTTTAGGTGGATTTGAACAGGTTTTAGTTGGATTTGAACAGGTTTTAGATGGATTTGAACAGGTTTTAGGTGGATTTGAACAGGTTTTAGATGGATTTGAACAGGTTTTAGATGGATTTGAACAGGTTTTAGGTGGATTTGAACAGGTTTTAGATGGATTTGAACAGGTTTTAGGTGGATTTGAACAGGTTTTAGATGGATTTGAACAGGTTTTAGATGGATTTGAACAGGTTTTAGGTGGATTTGAACAGGTTTTAGATGGATTTGAACAGGTTTTAGGTGGATTTGAACAGGTTTTAGATGGATTTGAACAGGTTTTAGATGGATTTGAACAGGTTTTAGGTGGATTTGAACAGGTTTTAGATGGATTTGAACAGGTTTTAGGTGGATTTGAACAGGTTTTAGATGGATTTGAACAGGTTTTAGGTGGATTTGAACAGGTTTTAGATGGATTTGAACAGGTTTTAGGTGGATTTGAACAGGTTTTAGATGGATTTGAACAGGTTTTAGGTGGATTTGAACAGGTTTTAGATGGATTTGAACAGGTTTTAGGTGGATTTGAACAGGTTTTAGATGGATTTGAAGATTCAAGATTCAAGATTTTTATTCGTCACATACAAAATTATATACAGCATATATAACCAGCAGTGAAATGTGAGTCAGGTCCGCTCCATGGACAGTGCAATTATTTAGGAAAACACACAGATGAAAATATACATAAATGTAGCTATGTAAGAATGAGATAAAAGTAAACAATAAAAAATATAAGAATAAAATCTAAAAAATATAAAAAGTGTGTAATGTGGGAATAAATCTAGATCGCAAAATAATGTACATGAATGTAAACTGTAGACTTAAATATTAAAATGTACAGGGATGTACAATGTGCATATATGCATTTAGCTGTGGTCTTAAATATTAAGATACACAGGAAGGTGCAGGAAGCAAATGTGCAAAACAGTTTGTAGCAAAACAGAGTGACACTGTCAGTGTGTCAGTGTGAGGTAGCTGGTTTAGAGTTCAAGAGCCTGATGGCCTGTGGGAAAAAACTCCTCCTGAGTCTCTCGGTTTTTGCCATCAGGCTACGGTAGCGCTTACCAGATGGCAGCAGAGTGAAAATATGATTACTGGGGTGGGTGGAGTCTTTGATGATTTTTGCAGCTCTACTTCTGCAGCGTTTGTGGTAGATGTCCTGCAGAGAGGGGAGAGCAGACCCTGAAATGCGCTCAGCTAAGCGCACAACTCTCTGCAGGGCTTTGCAGTCTTGACTGGAGCTGTTCCCATACCACACAGAGATACATTGAGTCAATATACTTTCTATAGCTCCAGAATAGAAAGTTTTCAGGATTGAAAGTTTGGATTTGAACAGGTTTGAGGTGGATTTGAACATGTTTTAGATGGATTTGAACAGGTTTGAGGTGGATTTGAACATGTTTTAGATGGATTTGAACAGGTTTGAGGTGGATTTGAACAGGTTTTAGATGGATTTGAACAGGTTTGAGGTGGATTTGAACAGGTCTGAGGTGGATTTGAACAGGTCTGAGGTGGATTTGAACATGTTTTAGATGGATTTGAACAGGTTTTAGGTGGATTTGAACAGGTTTTAGATGGATTTGAACAGGTTTTAGATGGATTTGAACAGGTTTTAGATGGATTTGAACAGGTTTTAGGTGGATTTGAACAGGTTTTAGGTGGATTTGAACGGTTTTAGATGGATTTGAACAGGTTTTAGATGGATTTGAACAGGTTTGAGGTGGATTTGAACAGGTTTGAGGTGGATTTGAACATGTTTTAGATGGATTTGAACAGGTTTTAGGTGGATTTGAACAGGTTTTAGATGGATTTGAACAGGTTTTAGATGGATTTGAACAGGTTTTAGGTGGATTTGAACAGGTTTTAGGTGGATTTGAACAGGTTTTAGATGGATTTGAACAGGTTTGAGGTGGATTTGAACAGGTTTGAGATGGATTTGAACAGGTTTGAGGTGGATTTGAACAGGTTTGAGGTGGATTTGAACAGGTTTTAGATGGATTTGAACAGGTTTGAGGTGGATTTGAACAGGTTTGAGGTGGATTTGAACAGGTTTTAGATGGATTTGAACAGGTTTGAGGTGGATTTGAACAGGTTTGAGGTGGATTTGAACAGGTTTTAGATGGATTTGAACAGGTTTGAGATGGATTTGAACAGGTTTGAGGTGGATTTGAACAGGTTTTAGGTGGATTTGATCAGGTTTGAGGTGGATTTGAACAGGTTTTAGATGGATTTGAACAGGTTTTAGATGGATTTGCTTTATTGTTCACAGGTAACTGCAGCTCAGCGCTGGTTCAGGAGAACTCTACTGTGGACCCTTCATTCAGTGAGTAGACTTTATAATTTAGTCCACTCATAAAAATGTGTATTATTAGCTTTTACTTTTAGTTTTGTGAGGTTTTTAAAAGTTTAGACTGTACTTTTATGTCTCAGTGATTAAAAAACACTGGACTGTACCATAAGTGGAGATCCTGGGGGAGTGTTCTTCTCAGGAGCTGTTCACTGTCTTCTCTTCAGGTGTTGATCAAAAGGTGCTGCTCTCTATTCTTCCGGTCGCTGTGGTCGCTGTGGTCGCTGTGGTCGCTGTGGTCGCTGTGGTCGCTGTGGTCGCTGGAATACTCTACAAATACTTACCACGCAAACGTTCGAAGTATCAGGCCCCAGTGGTCCTTGGAGTTCCAGAGGTGGTGGTACATCTGGAGGAGGTTGTCCAGCTACACCAGGATCCACCAGAATCACCTCCTCCAGGGGAAGTCACTGTGCCTTTGAGCAACGTTTAACAAAGGGATAAAACCACATCTTACTTAAAAACGTAAAAAATAAAGACTTTTTTCAATTTTTAACCAAAAAAGACCAAAAATGACATTTACCAGTTTTATCTATTTTTATGTTTTCATTTTTGTTTAAGTGGTATTAAATGGAATTAAATGGTGTATTTGGGTTTAATAAGGGCCCATTACAACCACTTCTCCTTTAAACCGAATGTGGACCAAAGACAGTGGTTTTATTCCTTTTCCTCTTCTGCCTTTTCCCACTTTTTTTATGAATGTACTTATTATTGTAGGAGTTTAAAGAAAGGCTCGGTCTTTGGAAACAGAGTACGAAAGTCTGACACTTGGTTTGAAACTTAGTCTCCTTAAGTCACGTCTCAAAGGAACAAGTTTCTCACAAAAGACTTCTATAAACCTGTTCCAAAGAGTTTTTAAAATGCATCTCTCCTTATTGTCTTCTGATTCGGTTTGACGTGAACCGTTCATAAAGACTAACCACTCTCAGCGGTTTAGGGTTTTTCAGTCAATTCCTTTTGAGGATGACTCCACGCAGCTTTGAAAAGAAAAGCTCGTGACGATGTGTCTGAGTCGTGTGAGCAGACAGATATGTTTATGCAGAACTGAGTGCCCCGACGCACAACGCTGACCCTGGAGCTGAACACCTGAAGGGTCCGATCCAACAGCAGTAAAGGGAAGGGATTATAGACCCATTCCAAAGATGTTTGACAAGGTTTTACCCCAAAATACAGATCCACTAAATATATCTGTGAGATATTTGTGAAAGACAGAATAAATCAAAATGCTAGCTTGTAGAGTTAAAAAAAGATGTAATGTTGGCAAATGAACTCATCTGATCCATTCTGAAAAGTGAGCTTTTAGAACGGGTGCCATCATAGTTCAAAGAAATGATCTAGTTTTTAGTGGCCTTCAGTAAATATTATTCAAATGATTTAATGTTTATTCCACTTTTCGATTAAATAATAGATATTTCTGTCCAAACGTTTGGCTTTGTGCGTCGGGGCTCGGCTCCAGACACTTAAGCTCTTTTCCAAATATCAGCCACAGATTGAAACCAAAGGTTGGATTTCTGATCGTGCCTGACGGAAAAGAACAGTGAGAAACCCAGTTGAGTAACTTTCACCTGAAAAGGTTACTGCGCTGCCGCTGAGGAGTTCAGGAGAGAGCATTAAAAAACCCACGAGCCACAGATGAGCTCGATGCTTAAACGTGCCTCAAACGAAAAGTCTCAAAGGTTCAAATGGTTCTGGATTTAACAAGGATCCAGAACCGATACTTTCACCTGAAGTGGATTTAATCCTGACTTTAAACTTCTGCACTAAAGACACTTCTGTTTTATCAGACTTTATTCTTTTATGATTTGTACAAAGATTGTCTAAATGCATTTGTTCTGATCAGACTTGACTCTTGAACTAAAATCCACTTTGACAGAAACAGTGACCGTTTTTCTCATTTGTTTAAGATTCAATAAAAAAGTGGCACAAATTATATCAAAATAAACGTTTAATGGAAATTAACAAAGAAGAGTTTTTCAGCTGAAATGTCTCCGTTTTCATTTTAAATGAATTTTGTTTCCACAAAATGAACAGCTGAAAGGTCAATCTCTGAATCTAAAAGGACTAAACCAGGACTAAACCAGGTCTAAACCAGGTCTAAACCAGGTCTAAACCAGGACTAAACCAGGACTAAACCAGGTCTAAACCAGGACTAAACCAGGACTAAACCAGGTCTAAACCAGGTCTAAACCAGGACTAAACCAGGACTAAACCAGGTCTAAACCAGGACTAAACCAGGACTAAACCAGGTCTAAACCAGGACTAAACCAGGACTAAACCAGGACTAAACCAGGTCTAAACCAGGTCTAAACCAGGTCTAAACCAGGTCTAAACCAGGTCTAAACCAGGACTAAACCAGGTCTAAACCAGGTCTAAACCAGGACTAAACCAGGACTAAACCAGGTCTAAACCAAGTCTAAACCAGGTCTAAACCAGGTCTAAACCAGGTCTAAACCAGGACTAAACCAGGACTAAACCAGGTCTAAACCAAGACTAAACCAGGACTAAACCAGATCTAAACCAGGTCTAAACCAGGTCTAAACCAGGTCTAAACCAAGTCTAAACCAGGTCTAAACCAGGTCTAAACCAGGTCTAAACCAGGACTAAACCAGGACTAAACCAGGACTAAACCAGGTCTAAACCAGGTCTAAACCAGGTCTAAACCAGGTCTAAACCAGGTCTAAACCAGGACTAAACCAGGACTAAACCAGGTCTAAACCAGGACTAAACCAGGACTAAACCAAGTCTAAACCAGGACTAAACCAGGTCTAAACCAGGTCTAAACCAGGACTAAACCAGGACTAAACCAGGTCTAAACCAGGACTAAACCAGGACTAAACCAAGTCTAAACCAGGACTAAACCAGGTCTAAACCAGGTCTAAACCAGGTCTAAACCAGGACTAAACCAGGACTAAACCAGGTCTAAACCAGGTCTAAACCAGGTCTAAACCAGGACTAAACCAGGACTAAACCAGGTCTAAACCAGGTCTAAACCAGGTCTAAACCAGGACTAAACCAGGACTAAACCAGGTCTAAACCAGGTCTAAACCAGGACTAAACCAGGACTAAACCAGGTCTAAACCAGGTCTAAACCAGGACTAAACCAGGACTAAACCAGTTTTTATTTAGCTTCAGAAAGAATTAGTTGTAAATTTAACAATGATCTGATTTTAACCAAAATATTTTGTTTCCTAAAGTAAAATTTGCACAAAAAAAAAAATTTCCCTAAAAACTAAAATACTTAGTTCTTTTTTTTTTTCAGTTATTTGTGTCAAAAACGTGTAAAAATATTGAATCTAAATATTGAATGAAACTACGTTGAAATCTTAGGCCTAATTATTCTGATCACATTTTAAAAATTAATTAAAATTGTATTTAATTTTGACAAAAACATTTTAGATAAACTGCAGTTTCTGCTACAGTTTTTATTATTATTATTATTATATTATAATATGTGGATTCATGGGATTCTTTATTAACACGTTTTTATCGTTTTTATTTTAAATCTAATGTAATTGTTGTAAAGGTCTTGTTTTATTAATACCAACCCATAAGAGATTATTTTCACTCCTTTTGTACTTTTCTTACTTTAACCTTCAATAAAAACTTACAAAGACAAATGTGATTCTATCCTTTTTCTTATTCAATCATTCTTTTTGATCAAAGCCTAAAGTCACTGTACAAACAAGTAAAGTTGACCTTCCCTAATGCAGACATATACTTTCCTAAAATCAATTTCTCCCTCAACCTCCCTCAAAAACAAAAGGAAAACCTTATTCAGCTTAATAAATACATTGCCACCCACTTTCCCTCTCTAGTAGAAATCCCTCAAGACACCTTCATTACAGTTGCAGATAATATCCACTGGACACCTACCACCGCGAGCGCTATATTCAGTAACTGGTCTGGCTCAACTAAATTTAATCTAGATTACTATTCCAACCCGGTCTCCCCCAAATACAACTCCCCATTTATTACCCAGTCCTTTTCTCCCACTCGACAAACCACAGTGGATCTGGGGTGGAGTTCGGCCTCCAACATCTTAAACTTATCCACCCTCTTCACGCCAACTACCGCACAAGTTAGCTGCTGGAGAGAGGCCTTACCTTTATACCACGTCCCACAAAACCTAACCGGGAGGAACTTCAAAAGGACCTTCACTACTATCACCGTCGCCTCAAAATAGCCTCTTATTTCCACAATAGAACCTCCTCCAGTAGCCGACCCTTCACCCATCCATCTTTGTGGGAACCAGCTACTTCTCAAATAAACATATCCATCCAACGCTATATCAGCAGCAACCTCCGTACTCTTCGCTCTTTCCAACCCACGCCAGATATTAAAGATAACCTCGCCCCTCAGGAACGTTCAGCCCTCCGTCAACTCATTCATAACCCCAACATCATTATCAAACCTGCAGACAAAGGTTCCAAAATAGTCATTCTGGACCGACAACAATACATCTTCGAAGCAAATCGTCAGCTCAATAATCCCCAGCACTACCGTCCCCTGGCCAACAGCATACAATCTATCACCCAGATGCAACTCCGAAAGCTACACTTTCTCTACGGTCCAGATCAGCCCCGCACTCGTATCTTCTATCTCCTTCCTAAAATCCACAAAGATCCTCATACCTGGACTATTCCTTTTGAGGTTCCTCCGGGTCGCCCAATAGTCTCAGATTGCAACAGTGCCACTTACAATATAGCTCAATACCTCAACTCCTTCCTTAATCCACTCTCCAACAGGCACCCCAGCTACATTAAAGACACCTATCACTTCCTGGACACCATCAGGCCCATGGCTGTCCACAACTACACTTACCTTTTCACAATTGACATAGATTCTCTATAAACTAATATCATAACCAACTTGGGCATCTCTGCCGTTCAAAAAACCTTCAGTAGATATCCAGACCCTAATAGACCGGACTCAGAAATCATTCAGCTTCTTAAACTCTGTTTAGACAACAATGACTTTAGTTTCAATAATAAACATTATCTCCAGATAAGTGGAACAGCCATGGGTCAAAGGTTAGCCCCGCCTACGCCAACATCTACATGAGCGAGTGGGAACGGGAGGCCCTTACAAAATGCCCCTCCAACCCCTGTTTTTCTCTGTTATCTGGATGACATCATTGGAGCATGGCCACACCCTCTGCACACTTTCCAACAATTTATAGACATCTTGAATAATCACCACCCATCCATCAAACTCAAATACACCATACATCCACAGCAGGTTCATTTTCTGACACAACAGTTTTTTCAGTCCCCTAAAAGATACCCAAAAACAGATCAAAACCAAGGTTTACTTCAAAACGACAGATACACATGCCCTTCTTCATAAATCGAGCTATCACCCCAAACACACCTTCTCTGGAATAATAAAATCACAGCTCATCAGATTTCATCGCATCTGTTCAAATACCACAGACTTCAACCAGGCTACTTCAACCCTGTTCTCTGCTCTGCGTAAGCGTGGCTATTCAAAAAGATTTCTACGTCACCTAAAATACCAGACCATGGCCTCCCTTACTCCCACTCGCTCCGAAAGAGGCCGACTTTCACCCCTGGTCCAAGAAGAATTGTCTACACTAACCGCCACCCCTATCTCCCAATCCTCCCTTTCCCCTAACCAGGGTTTAAATCCCTCCTCCAGTCCCTGTCGATACTGCCCTTGCCCCCTACCCTAACCAGGGTTTGAATCCCTACCCTCCAGGCTCTGTAGACACGCAGATACAGAACTTGCGTATTCTTCCGTTTATCACCACATTCTCCCACACAATCTTAAACCTACACAAAACAATTAAACAGTCCTTCACACACCTACAACAAGACTACCAGCCATTCTGTCAATACCGCATTGTCTCTGCCTTCAGACGCAATAAAAACCTTCAAGATTATCTGGTCAAATCATGTTACAAAGAACACAGGCACATTCCCAACCCCCTCAATCAGTTTTACAAAAAGCGCAAATTCATTCATAACCCTCAAAGCAACACTGGTCTGCCAGTCCCCGTTACACTCTCACTACAAACATCCAACACAGTTTATGTCATCACCTGCACCTTCTGCAATAAGCACTACAGGAGAAACCAAACATACAATTCAAACCCGGCTAAAACAACACCTGTACAATATTAGGGAAGGTCGACAGAACACGTCTCTGGTCACACACTTCCTCATCCATCCCACAACTAACCTGATCATCACCGGAGTCGAGCACAACGACCACTGGACCATAGGCCAGAGGAAGAGAGCAGAACGAATCTGGATACAAAACCTGGCCACACTAGAGGCCTAAATGACAAGTAATCGATAACACAAAACCCCAACCATCCCCCCTCCCTTTCTTTATTTTGTTATTTTAATTTCTTTATTTATTTATTAAATGCCTCTCCTCTGGCCTCAGGTGTAAAATTCAGGCAGGATTGACTGGACCCCCAGGTGACCTACAGGTTTTCTTCCTATATTCATCAGGTCAGTAGGCCCGTGCCTTTGAGCAGAAGGTCGTGGTAAAAATAGATCAGATTCATGTTCACATAATGAAGATAAAGTTTTAGACCTCACACAGGGGACCAACTATAAAAGATCCTCCTGTCGCCTGAATGCATCGTTTGAAAGGCGTCCCAGGTGTTTCTTGTAGAAACTGGACACTTTACTCTGTGCTGCTGCACAAAGCTTCCACAGTTAACGTTGAACCATGACACATTCACAGGCAACAGAATATACAAGGTTTATTTATACATTTATACAGCACCATTCAGAAGTGTTTACATTAAAGTGTTACAGAACATCACTGGAGGCAATGTGGGTTAAGTGTCTTGCCCAAGGACACAAGGACAGTATGTGGGATGTTTCGAGCGGGGATTGAACCCCCAGACTCCAGAGTGACCATCGGCTGCAGGTGCATCCTCTGTTGGAACCCGCTGACATCTAGGAAAAAAGAAAATATTAAAAATGACATCTCTAATGTGTTTTAGTTTGAATATATATCCATATATTCCCCCAAGTGTTTCTCCAACACTTAGGGAATGAATATTGGTTTTTTGACTAAGAAAGAAGTCATCTTTAAATGTTCTTCTAAAACGGAGGCTGGAGCTGTATTAAGTGACTTGACTAATGTAATAATAATCCTGAGTGTATCTGTCTCCAGCGCTCGTGTCTCTGCAGAGACCAGACAGAGCGGGGGTTTCTCTGGAGAACACCCTCAACAGCAGCGAGGCTCACCAGAGTTAAAAAGGATCTCATCAGGGGCCCAAGACTGTGACCCCTGCTTTATTACGTTTTAGAGTTCTGTTTTATCTTTAAGTTTTTATCAGTTTACTTTTAACATAAACCTTTTCTTTTAACTAACCCATTTTACTTTGCCTCTGTTTAAGCCCCATTCTGTCTCCTTTAAAATGGTTTAGTGCCTTTTTGTCTCTTTTTCAGCACATTGTTCCTTTTTACATACTGTGTTTTTAGTTAATTGCTGTTTTTCTCTGATTCAAGTCCCAAAAATATCACCTACTGCTGTTTGTTTGAATTGTATTCAGGTCCTTCTGAATCTGTGGCTCTTTTCCAAACACACCTCCAGGTTTCACTCCAAGCACAGCCCCTTCTCCTGCATTTGAAGAATACAGCGATCACAACAACAACGACGAAGACCACAACGACGAAGACGAAGGCCACATACACACCGGTGCTCAATCCAGACGAGGGCTCTGGAGCAGGATCTGGAGCGGAATCTGAAGCAGAGACAGAAGAACAGAGTCAGCTTTGATCTACAGCACATGTCTGCAGCACATGTCTGCAGCACATGTCTGCACACATGTCTGCAGCACATGTCTGCACATGTCTGCAGCACATGTCTGCACATGTCTGCAGCACATGTCTGCGCATGTCTGCACATGTCTGCACATGTCTGCAGCACATGTCTGCACATGTCTGCGCATGTCTGCACATGTCTGCAGCGCATGTCTGCACATGTCTGCAGCGCATGTCTGCACATGTCTGCAGCGCATGTCTGCAGCGCATGTCTGCAGCGCATGTCTGCAGCGCATGTCTGCAGCGCATGTCTGCAGCGCATGTCTGCAGCACATGTCTGCAGCAGAGGCACTGGAAGTGTGAAACTAATCTGGCGGTAAGCTCAGGGTCATTGTCCTTCTGGAAGACACCAAAGCTTTAACTTCCTGGCTGATGTCTTGAGATGCTACTTCAATATTTCTACATAATGTTCTTTCCTCATGATGCCATTTATTTTGTGAAGTTCACCAGTCGCTCCTGCAGCAAGCACCCCCCCAACATAGCACTGATATTGATCATGCAGTCATCTCCTAAAAAGAATAGTATAATTGTCCAAAACCATAACATCTGGGCTTTCCAAAATCGTTTAAAAGGTATCATAATGTACATGTAAAGAAAGTCATTCTTATTATTATGGCATTTAGCAAATTAATATAATTTAAGCAATCTTAACAAAAACAGGAAAAGTTTTGTCTGATTCAATGGCAGTAAAAAAATTTAAAAAGGTTTATGTGCATTAATAGTGTATGTAAACTTCTGGTTTTAAATGTAAAGCATTATTCACAAGCCCTCTTTGAGGTTTATGACGGTGCTTTAGCAGCGGTTAGCGACAGGCGCGTGTTGTTGTTAAAGCTCTGATTCCTCACACTATGGAGGATTTGGACCAAAGGGTCAGATTTGTGTGAGAACTAATAAAGGGAACTCACCCACAAGCATCCTGGGACAGTCTGTAACGAGACAGAAGTCAAGTTAAAAACAGCTCAAAGCCTTTGTTGAGTGGGTGTTTTTATCTGTTGTGATTATGTTCAGACAAATACTCTTTAAATGTAAATAGAATCTCACCAGATTTCGTTAGGGGGATCCTCTGTCCTTCAGCCTCCTGGAACAGAACAGCTGCAGGGTCTGTCAGGTCACACACAGTCAGAACCTCGCTCCTGTTCAAACAGACGGAGCAGTTGTTTGTTTTTGGGGGAGAGGTGGAGATGCAACTCGGCAAAGGTACGCTCAGATTCTGCCGTTTAAAGAGGTTCCTGTCGTCTTGGTCCTGGATATAAACCAACTCTGTGCGCACAGCCTTTGGATCTGACGCGATGTAGCAGCACAACTGAAAGACAGAACACAGGTTTAGAGTTTCCTCAAGGAGTTATTCAGCCGGTTTAAACCATCCCAAAGGGAAGGCTAAGAGGCTCAGACAGAGAAGGGTTACTAGTTTAGCCTCTGTGCTAACTGCCCTGACTGCTGTGTTTCCGCAGGTTAACGGGCTGTTGGTTTTCTTAAGCCCAGTTCTGAGTGAGAACGGTTCAGAGGCAGCGCAGGTTAATTATATTCATACACTTTAATCTGCTGTTGTGTTCTGTGATGTCACTTCCTGTAGTCATGTGGTGTTCATGCTGATATATAAACATTAGTGTTGGACATTAGCCCACCTGCTTCGATCGTGGTCGGTTTATTTCCATGTTATACCTCCTGTACAAGTCAGAATACTGTCGACACATGCACTTACACCATTTGGACACCAGGGGGCTCTGTAGACCAGTTTGTGAATGAAACTGGGTTTCCTGTGTTCTCCAGAAGTGTGGTCACAATATTTGAATTTTAAACTTCAATGTGAAACTTTGAAAAATATTGATCTGTTGATATGATTCTCGATGAAAACGCTGCACACTGACAAAACACTGAGGCTGTGCTTTTTGGTTTATCTTTTATTTATAAAGTATTTATAAAATGTCAAGAATAAGACGATGTGTCTTTTTCACATAAACGTGTGCTCTGTTCAGTCTCAGCGTCATACGTTCGATGTTGTTCAAAGACAAGTTAGTTTTTGTTGCAGGTTGGCTCTCTGCTTTTATTTTAGATCAGATCTTTAAAATTAACTATAACTAATCTTAGAACCTAAATAAATCGATACACCACAAAAACACTTCTTAAGCCTTTATTCATCTTAGTTTAAGCTAATTTTAACGTTTAATTGTTTACATATAATACTTTTAATAATAAAATCTCTTCAGGTTCATTGATAAGTGCACACAGACTGAACTCCTGCTGAACCTGTCCTTAACGTTTCCGTGCATGTCGTGGAGGTCCCACACAGCATCTTTCCAAAACCAACACCATTTACGAGAAAGCAGCACAGCGGTCATGTTCGTCATGCTCGAGTCAGTTTACCATCGAAGTAAGAATATGGTAAGCACTTCAGAAACTGTAGAGTGGACATTGTAAAGTGACTAATGCAAGGCTGTGTAACTGAGGGAAATACAGCTCAGTTTAAACGGTTTCAGTTCTGTAAATACATGGCTGTAGACATACAGTCAAGACCAAAATTATTCAAAGATTTTGAGTTAAAGTTACTTTTATTCAACAAGTTTTTTCTTGAATGGAAATTAAACAGATGTACAAAAAGTGTCTTGTCCAAAAATATTCAAACCCTTCTCAATAATGGATAGAAAGCCTTTATTGGATATTTCATAATCAAACTCTTCCTGTAATGGCTGTGATTTCTGCCCCTCCATCCTAATAGGTTAGTGTCTGTGTTTGGGTCGTTGTCTGAAGTATCCTCTGGAGCTCAAGGCCAAGTGTCTGCAGACTGCTCAATGTTGTGGAGAATCTTGATGTATTATTCTTTTTTCTTTGTGTCCTTTACTGTCATTAGGTTCCCAGCACCATGTTTGACAGTGTGGCTGGTGTTCTTAGGTTTAAAGGCTTCTTTTTTATTTATTTATTTTTATATTTATTCATTTAGCTGACACTTTTATCCAAAGCGACTTACATTAAGGTTCCATTCCCCAGTGTTACAGCTGGAACAACACTGGAGGAAAGGTGGGTTAAGTGTCTTGCCCAAGGACACAACGGCAGTATGAACTATTGGGAGAGCGGGATTCGAACTGCCAACCTTCCGGTTGAAGACCGCTCTTACCACTGAGCAACTGAGCCCCCGCCAAATTCAATATTCAAACAATTCAATATTTATTTCATCTGACCATAAAACAGAAGTGTTCGTCCAGATGTGGGCTTTTGTGAGCCTGATCTCAAGTAGGTCTTCTTCTTCTTGGTCTGCGTCCGTTAAACCCAGCAGTGTCCAGTGTCCGTTGGACTGTCTGCCACCAGCAGAGCCAGATTCACCAGGATGGCCTTGGTGGTAATCCTTGGATTATTTTCACCCTCCTCCTCACTTTTGGCTTCTGACCACAAACTTTGAGATTTTCTACATCTAGTATTTTTTAATAATACTTGTGACTGACTTGTGAGCAGCTGCAGGTGTTCACTGAGCTGGTGGTAGAGAATGGTATAGAACTTTGGATTTGCCCAAAGACTGTGACAGTTTGCAAAAGGTAAGAAACATTTTGGACATGCCACTTTATGTTCAAATGTAAATAAAAGCCGAGAAATATTTCCACAACGATGCCTCTTGTACATCGTCTTATTAACTTCTGGAAGAGGCCCGAGTCATTTCCATTCAAGAAAAAAATTGCAGGTTGAATAAAAGTTTGCCAGGGGTGTGAATCATTTTGAGCTTGACTATGTTCGATACGAGTTTCGTTTAGACCACACCCACTTGTTATTTATTAAAGTAGCTCTCTGAGCGGAGTCTGTCTTTTTAATCATCCACATGTCAGGACACGTTCATTTGGACTCAAGACCACACAGCCTCTTACTTTCTAAAGTAAAAGTCCAGTAATAAATAAAAATAAACTATTTGAATCTGGTCGGTTGATTACCTTTGGTTTTAGCCAGACGCACGTAATCAGACCGATAATGGGTCACATTAGTCCTGCGAGTGTGTAGTTTAGTGGCTCAGTGGCTGGATGAGAACATGTGTAGGACACTCCCACAGCTGCAGATATACCTACATCCTGCTGCTCTAAACATTATTGATGGAACCTTTCTCCAGGTGTCTTTGGGAACAGACTGTGATAATCAGCTCGTACCTGGTCCAGAGCCGGTTCTACTGGAGCAGCAGCACTGGTCCAAACGAGGCCCAGGGTCAGACTCAGGAGGGTCCCAGCTCTCATGGTGCTGTGTAGAGACAGAGTCCTGAAGGACACAGAGCACACACTTTTAACATGTTTTTATTCTAGACTAATGTCCCTTTGCTTCAGGAAAATGTCCCCAGAGTAAAATGTAGGAAGACCAGGGCATGGGAAAAGCAGATTAACAGTTTTGAGGCTGTAACAAATAAACTGTTTAAGATTGAAATTACCATTCTGAATATTTTTTATAATTTTCTAATGAAGACAAATACAAGGCCCATTCAAATTACTCAAAAACTACAAAACTTAGATTTCTTGCTGCCTATATTTTCAGGTTGTATTACTTCATAACAAATGTCTGACAGTGTTAACACAACCTTATAAAAGAAAGCATAGGTCAATGAAAACGCTTTGATATAATGTACTGTTAAGTGTTTATTTTCCACTTTTAAATATTGAAAGATATTTTTATTTTTTTGGACAAATGTAAAGAAACAAAAATGTGAAATAATGTGTGAATCAATTTATTTGATAAACCTGTGTAGTTTTAAAAGAGTCAAAAATATTTTAATATTTTTTGTTACACTTGGCTTTTGGTTTAAGTGATTAGTCCCAGGTTAAGATTCAGTGAGCAGAGACATTTTCATGTTTCATGCAGTTTCTACATTTATGACACACTCGTCCCATTTTATTTAGACAAATTAAACAAGTGTGACATTTCCTGGTCCTTTAGGGTCCTCCAACTTTAAAGCAAACACCAAAACACATTCACAGCAGAGCTCTTAATGAAAAGATAGATGACTGAATATTAAAGTTTTTAAGAAAAATGTCCTTGTCTCAGAATTTTACTCTCCACAATTAAAACTTAAATAACGCAACAGACACACACAGAAAAGTTTAAACACGTTAGACAGTATGTTAAAGTAAACTTCCAGGCAGTAAAAGCTAGCGTTAGCCGAAAGTTAGCCTTAGCTCAAGTCTTTAAACTGCAACAATATTAAACAATAACAGGAATGTACTAATATTCACCGACAACAGGTAATCCGTAAACAAGTTTAAACAGTCCATACCTTCACAGACACTACAAATATAACTTGTTTATGGCTGTATATGGATTTAAAAAGCGCCGGGTTGAGCGATGCCGGTACAGCCAACAGAATTCCAGCGGACTGAGCGGAGGAGGAGTCTGGACCCGCGGTGGAGTGACGTAGGACGTTGGCTATATTCGGCTCCGCACTTTCACCGGGAGCTTCAGTTGTCTGTGTCCGACTCATGTGTCATGGTTGCGGGGAACTCGAAGCACCGCCCTTAACCCGGAGCAATAAGACTTAGGGACCGCGGAAACCAAGTAAATAAATACATTTAATAGCTTCAAGATAAACAAATTTATTTTCACCAAACTACTTTAAAATAATAGATCTAATCTAGTGGCACCACGCACACCTCTTCTTTATGTTTCTTTTGGATTTTATATATACAAATATGTTTTTTTTCAATAGCTTTCAGGTGATGTGTCCGAATATTGAGACAAAACACCTTTTATTAAAGATATTTTTGTTTAGATGGCCAGAGCAATAATGGAGAACTTTCCATTGATCCCCCAAATCCTGTTTTCAACAGAAAAAAGTTGCATGGCAAGAGAAGGATCAGGTAAGCAGACTTTATGTACGTGTGGTTCTAAAGCCAAATAAAAGAAAGCAAAATTAGTTTTTACAATTACAGTTTTACAATTTTTTCAGTACACTTTTTACACAAATAATGACTTCCAACCAGTCCCACTTTTCTTTGAACTTTTGCTGTGACTTGGCATTGTGGCACAATGGCAATAATTAAATTTGTTTTATTCTACACCTCTGGGAAAGCTAACCAGTTTGTTTATATCTAATCTAGCCTCTGACCATTGATGACCCTAAAAGGAGTTACGCTACCAGTATATTTTCCTCTTGATCAAAAGAAATACCTTAATACAAAACTAAATGCTACTTTTTAGTGTTTCCAATGGACTCCCGGTGCAATGTGTGCATCGAACAGGCCAAAGAAATCTGCAGGTGCAAGTGGGAACAAGAATAACACTGACTGGGTAAGATAGAAAGACTGATAAAGTGATTAAATTTCCAGATTTAGTGTTTCTTTATCATACAACAGATGGAGTGTGACAACTGTGACCGATGGTTCCATGTAGAGTGTTTTGGGATGGATGATGAAGAATTTAAAAGACAATGAAAAATAAAATGGAATTGTGCTTTGTGCAAATGAATGTTTACTTTATGTATTAATATGTACATAGTTATTAGTAGTAGTAGTAGTAGTAGTAGTTAAATAACACTTTCATGTTTATTTCATAAACGAATATAGCTAAGCAAGAAGAAATCTTTGCAAACTGCTAAAAGACTTATCTTGTAAATACTGTGTTGGTTATATAAAAGGTTATATAAAAAAGTGTAAATAATAAAACCCCTCAAGTGTGTGTGTGTGTGATTCTAATACAGTGGCATGAAAAGTTATCTGATGCCTTTGGAATTTCTCACATTTCTGCATAAAATCAACATCAAATGTGATCTGATCTTTGTCAAAATGACACAAATGAAAAACAGTGTCTGCCTTAACTAAAACCACCCAAACATTTATAGGTTTTCATATTTTTAATGAGGATAACATGCAAACAATGACAGAAGGGGGAAGAATAAGTAAGTGAACCATCACAGTTAATATCTGGTCATTGCTCCGTGCTAAGGGCGGTGCTTCGAGAGTGAGTTCCCCGCAACCATGACACACTAGTCGGACACAGACAACTGAACCTCCCGCTGAAAGTGCGGAGCCGAATATCCAACTTCACCGCGATGAGTCTGGACTCTTCCCAGGCCAGGGTTAGGGTTTTTTATACCTACCTCACATTTGTGGTGCTCATTCTCTTTCTGTCCAGACCCAGGCCTCAGTAAAGTCCACAGAAACATCTCTCTTTTACAAAAACACAAAAGTTCCTCTCGGGGACAGAGAACACAGGCCGCCATTTCCAGCTGTCGTTAAGTCTATCTTTCTCTGACTCTGAACTGTTACCGCTGTGTTCTTCACAAACTAAACACCTTTACTCGAATTATAACCATCGCTGAAAGAAACTTTAAATACTAAATTTTACTAGAGTCTTTTCCAAAAATAACACAGAACGTGTTGAAAATAAAAACGGGTTAAAGACAAACGAAGTCCGTGGCTGCTGCAGACTGACGTGCCTAAAGAAGATGCATTTAAGGTCTCCTCGGAATTCAGACAAGCTCTGTTCTTGAGCTGAAAGAAATCTATTGTAAAACTTTGTAAAAAAAAAAACTTTATTTTATTACATCGTACTGTTTGTATTGTAGTATTTTGAGTAGTAATAATAATACATTTTATTTATAACGCGCCTGTCAGTAGGGCCTTGTTAAAAAGATAATCACAGTGAGTGCCGTATTAAACAGGTTCATTAGCTACAGCTTTATTTAAAGGATTAATAACATTTAAACTGGAATAAAAGCCGGTGTGTCGCGTTTAACTCTGATGATTAACAATCCTTACTTTATTGAGTCTCTCAATAGAGACCGTTCTGACGTCTGAACACTACAGTCCGATGAGCAGAACTTATCTTTTATGATCAATAAAGCCAATCAAAATAGCATTATATACAACACATAGACTATAATAATAATAACAACAACAATAATAACAATCATAATTTTAATCACCATAGGTCTTGAACGGTCAAAGTTATATTGCAGGTGTGTGTTCACAAACTAACCTGATCCACAATAAAGCTGGAGTTTCCAACAAGAAACGTATTAAACAGAAAAAATAGAAATATAGACGAGTTTTAAATATCATAAAATAAAAGTCAAATAAAAGTAAGAGGATGTCTGTGAAAAGGCTGCAAACTCTTTGTCAAGCCGTATACGAAAAACAGGACACAGTGTGCAGTTGATCATCTTTACTCCCTCTGCAGTTTACAACGCGCCACTCAGAGGGGAAGTTACACTACCAAAGTAAAACACCCGGGAGCAGCGTGTACTTTCGGTCTTTCAGAATAAATGCCAAAATGATCAAATTCACGCATAAATATACTGAGAAGTAAAATACAACCCTGGAAATGAAACCAAATAATAATAAGTGCATTTTTTAACTCCGTTACATCCACTCTTACTG
Source organism: Perccottus glenii (assembly GCA_024416835.2). NCBI lineage: Eukaryota > Metazoa > Chordata > Actinopteri > Gobiiformes > Odontobutidae > Perccottus > Perccottus glenii. The sequence continues at coordinate 29,861,824 of CM044559.2, forward strand.
AATTTTATCAATTTTGAGCCACTAGCACACTGGATGCCTCATCGAGGACATAAAACAAAACAGCGAAACCAAGGGGCTACCCAGAGGAAGGCCAACAATAAAGTATCCCAGGAGGATGGAGTGGAATGAGGGGGGTACCAAACCCTCAACCCAACTACTGGCAGTAGGGTGCCTTGTACAACCCACAAAACCCCTTACTCACAAAATAAACCGTACCGGCTCATGACAGTAATAGAAAACACACAAAAACAGTAGAACAGAACTGCCAACATCGGAAAGAAAAAAAATGTACTCACACAAATCTAATTAGTAAGGGTCTGAAACACAGATTTGCAAACATCTTTAACACTGAAAGTATCTGGAATAACATCTTGGCGAGACATAGTCTGAATAAGCCTGTTCACTGGGTTAACCAAACGACCAAACCTAGTGCGCACTTGGGACTGACTAGCAGGGACGGTCGCAGTCCGGTCAACAGTAGGTTCAGCATGAACAGTCTGAATATCAAAACTAGAGTCAGACAGTCTGGTTTTAGCAGTAGAAGTGGGACCAGGCATACACACGTGGACAAAATTGTTGGTACCCTTCGGTCAATGAAAGAAAAACTCACAATGGTCACAGAAAAAACTTTATTCTGACAAAAGTAATAATAAATAAAAAATTCTGTCACTGTCCACTTCCAAAGTCTGAACCGGCTCCGTCCACACTAGGAAGAGAGCAGCCACTTGCTAGAGTCCAATCATTGTCTGAGGCGTCGCAGAGCTCAACTGAGAGGATGTTAACTGCCATCAACAGATTCCTGTGAACAAGCTTTTCCTTTCCAGAAGTGTGAGTTTTCTCATTAACATCCATTACAGTGTAGACAGTCGACTCCAATTTATCAGCAAGTTTCCTTTTTTCTCTCTCTTTTTTGTTCGCAAGCAGCACTTGTTCTCCGATACCAATGTTGGAGCCTTTCACCTTTCTGTTGTAGAGCCCAGCATGGCTGTTTTGTTTCTTTTTGGCATGTTCCTGAGCAACCACCATTGCTTCCCTAAGGTCGCAGACAAGGGACTCGACATATTTATCATAGCCAGAGACATTGGAGGCATGGAGGACAGAACGAAACAAAACGTCAAGAGGCAGACGAGGGACACGACCGAACATAAGATAGAATGGGGAAAATCCCGTGGTCTCATGGGCGGTACAATTGTACACAAAGGTCAGTGTTTGCAACCTACGAGGCCAGTTAACTTTAGCTTCAGGGGGCAACGCACAAATCATCCCACCCAGAGTTCTGTTAAAGCGCTCTACCGAACCATTACCCATGGGGTGATATAGCGTAGTATGGGACTTACTAACACCTGAAACCTCCAGCAACTCACTGATTAGCTGGCTCTCAAAACTAGGCCCCTGATCACTGTGGATTCTCTCTGGGAACCCAAACACACAGAAGTACTTGTCCCAGAGGACTTTTGCAACTTGTTTGGCTGTCTGGTCTTTACAAGGGAATGCCTGAGCCATGCGAGTGAAATGGTCTGTAATGACAAGCACATCAACTGACTTATTACGGGAATCTTCAGCAGACCAGAAATCTATACACACTAGCTCAAGTGGTCGGGATGTGATGATACTCTCTAAAGGAGCTCTGCCTTCAGGGTCAGCTGTCTTACTAACAACACAGCGCTGCGGACATATTCCCTCACATCCCTGTCTAAAGACAACCAGAAAAACCTTTGACGGGTCAGACAAAGGATACGGGATTGGGCTTGGTGACCTGCCTCATCGTGCACACCATGCAACACCTCAGCTTTGAGTGAATCCCGAACAACGTATTGGTGGCGTTTAGATTTAGTTCTGAGATCCTTTACCATTAGCTTCACGTCTCCACAAACCTCTACCCTTAGGTAAAACAGGAGTGGTAAAATCATCCATAGTAATAACACAGTGGTTTAGCTCTTAACAGTACTTACTAAAATAATTCACTCTTTAAGAAACAGCCTTAAATTGTCTCAGAAGAACTAGTCCAATGTGCCGGTGAAGAGCAAGATAGCAGAAGGGCAACCACGGTGATCGGCGTCGAGCAGATCGGGGAATCCAATGGTTTCAAGCCTTATACGAAAGACAGGACACAGTGTGGAGTTGATCAACTTTACTCCCTCTGCAGCTTACAACGCGCCACAGAGAGGGGAAGTCACGCTACCAAAGTAAAACACCGGGAGCAGCGTGTACTTCCGTGCTTTCAAAATAAAATGCCAAAATGATCAAATTCACACATAAATATACTGAGAAGTAAAATACAACCCTGGAAATGAAACCAAATAATAATTAGTGCCTTTTTAACTCCGTTACACCTGCACTAACCGAGGATGATGTTTCTCACAGGTCTGTCCTGATGTCACTCAAAAGGACATCAAACCTTCGACCGGTGCTCACAGTGGGCGTCACTTTCTGATCCACTCTGACTCATGACAAAGCCCGGGTCACATTCTGTGTTCCGCCTGAAAACCTACCGACATTTGTGCTGCAGCTCCAGTTCAGACCCAGGCTTCTTCTCTTTCCTTCCAGAGCCTGCTCTCCGCGGGGAAAGTCCACAGAAATGTCACAAATAAAGACCATAACCCGGGCCATTTGTGAGTTTGTGCAGTTCCTTTTTTGAAAGCCTCGCTGCGGTGGACTGTTACTGCCGCCATCTTTTGTCAGAGACAGAAGTGTCGTCTTTGGATCTGGACACTCTTCCGCTGTTACCGTCGCTCCTTTCCCTCACAAACTAAACGTTTTTCTGTAATAAGCCTAAAACACAGCTGTTAGAAATCTTCTACGAGTTTCTTTTCCAGATAATGCAGAAAGTCACACGAAAGCCAAGTCAACGACACCAGTGGAGTTACACATGGGGCGGGAACCACAGCAGTCCCACTGTCACTTGATTTGTGACTTTTCCCCAACAAGCTCTTTGAAATCCTGTTGAAGAGCTTGTGCTGTAGTTAGCGTTAGCTTGCTACAGTCTGTGGACGTAAAACACAGAACTGCAGCTAATCACATTTAAAGCTAATGTACGACCTAATGTTGCAAGGTAGCCAACGTTTTTTATGTCCTACTTCTTAGCTGTGACTATATAAGCTGTATATCAAGTTGTAAGAAAGTCTAAATGATCTGGTGTATACAAGGAACACCTGTCAACCAGACTGTTGTGGCAGTGCCAAAGATAAATGGTTTATGTGTTGAATGTAGTTAGTTAGGGGGGTCCTGATAAGTTTGGATATGTTCTGAGAGTGTTTTCTTTTGTCCAAGGTACAATGTCAATGTGTTTGGTCGCTGAGCTTTAGGAAGGATGGGGAAGGCTTCTTCTTCATCCCTCTCTGGAATGGTTGGAAGGGTTCGGATCGGTATTTGGGTGGTGGTCGTTAGCCATGAAGGTTTGGTAGAGGTGGGTGGGGTGTGGCTGGGTGTCTGTGAGAGATGGAGGTTCAGGATGTGCTGGACTGAATGAATGGTGGTGGTGGTAAGGCGTGGTCCATAACGTTTGCACGCCCAGCCAATAGCTATTTGTAGTGCGAGTTTATTTGGAGGTGTATGTTGAAGTGTAGAGATTATGTGGGCATAATGATCCTGTAAGATATGCATGTTGTTATTCATCCACTGTGTAGTATTGTCCTGTACTTTGATGTGCGTCTCTTCACAAGGGGTGGAAGGTTTGATGAAATCCGTTAATCTTTTAATTTGGCGTAGCATTCCTGAGGGTGGGGTCAGAGTGGTGATAGATTTGTCGATGATGGATTTATGGTGAATGGCTTAGATCAATTTAAAATACTGTTTGCTGGTCTGTCTGGTCTCTGGGTCAGGGGGGTGGGTAAGCGCTGGAGTGTATGTGGTATGTGTGTGGGTGGTGTATGGCTGTGTATGTATTGAGTGCAAGCCTCTCCCATGGAACCTCTTAAATGGTCGTCGTGTAAGGGCGCCGCCATACGGCGATTTTACAGCGAAATACCTCCGTCCACCAGAGGGCAGGCTCCAAAAGCGGACATACAAGGAGAAACCCAATGGCGACTTTACAAGAGTAAAACTCATGTTTACAGCCTGGTACAAAAGATGGCTCCGGTCTCTAGAGCTAAGTTTTTACTACGTGACAACTCTGAATTTTAAAAATTACTTGGTTTATGCTATCTAAAAACTATTGTTTTACTATGGAGTAAAAACCGAAGCCGTATTGGTGAATAGGGGACCAATGGGCGGATATCATCCATAATTATACTATCTATGTATTGAGTGTGATTGAGGTTGTAGAGTGTGTGTGTTGTGTGTAGGGTTCTTACCTGGCAAATGGAAACCTCTCATGTTGCCGAGTTACACAGCACAATATCAATGGTTCAAACAGATTGTGACGTGGTCTTACCTGAGACACGAGGTGGTTGGTTTGGGGTCTCTTCACTGTGAAGGCTGGATGTTCGTAGAAAGGAGTCCAAGGTTTCCAGATTTATCCTTTAAAAGGCTCAGATTTCCCAAAGTAGTTAAAAGAGTCCCAAAGGCTCAAATACTTGTTAAAAGAGTCCTTTAAAACAATGTCCAGGTAAAACCACTGCCAACAATTAGGTAACCTTGACCAATTTAGATTTAAAATCCAAATTATTTCAATTTCGCAATTGACTGAAAGGTTGTGCATCAGAGAAACAAATCCCTGACGTTTCGCAACTAGTTGCTTCTTCGGAGGAAAAACCAGGTAACCAGGACTTAACCAGGTCTTAACCGGGGCGGCAGTGGCTCAGTGGTAGAGCGGTCGTCCTTCAACCGGAAGGTTGGCAGTTTGATTCCCGCTCTCTCCCCACAGTTCATACTGTCATTGTGTCCTTGGGCGACACTTAACCCACCTTTCCTTCTGCAACACTGGTAATTAGAAGCTTAATATAAGTCGCTTTGAATAAAAGCATCAGCTAAATTAATCAATGAAAATGAATAAATGTCAACCCCATCCATTGCTGTAGGACTCGGATTTTAAATATTAAAAGATACTTTTATTGCATTTCCAAAAAAGACATAAAACACTTTACAATGAAACATAAAAAGAAACAGTCGGGGATTTGAGAAACTCTCCCAGAGTCAGAATAAAACCAAATATCAGTTTTTAAAAACAGCAGCTGGAAATGTCATCATCTATTTCCAAATCAATTCAGGTTTTAGTTGGATTTGGTTCCAGGTTTTTCAGTCGAATCCTGTTAAAAACATATCTTCCTTCAGTCGACTTTGCTCAGGTTCAGTTCGTTTAATGTCCTCCTGCTCGGGCCCCCTCACTCGTCCCTCGGTCGTCCCCCCCCTCACTCGTCCCTCGGGGCCCCCCCCTCACTCGTCCCTCGGTCGTCCCCCTCACTCGTCCCCGCCTCACTTGTCCCTCGGGTCGTCCCCCTCACTCGTCCCTCGGTCGTCCCCCCGCCTCACTTGTCCCTCGGTCGGCCCCCCCTCACTTGTCCCTCGGTCGGCCCCCCCTCACTTGTCCCTCGGGGCCCCCTCACTCGTCCCTCAGGGCGAACAGCACGTCGTCCTGACTCACGTTGAGCCGGACTCTCAGGTGGATGTCCAGGCGGCTGGGCTCCAGGAGCAGCAGACGACAGGCCCCCAGACGCTGACAGACGCTCAGGGCCTCGGACACAGAGACGGGGGGCAGGCCCTCGACCCGACACAGCGCCACCTGCTGCACGAACACCTGAACACACACCGGAGCTGACGTTAGGCACAGAGAGCAGCAGAGACACCGGAGACTGGACAGGGTCAGAAACCAACCTGTTGGAACGTGGCCTCCTCCAAACCCAGGCGTCTGAACTCAGCGATCACGGCTCTGAGGAAGAGCTGCTCCTGAAGCGACGCACTTCTGCAACACACAAGGATTATTCAGATTACCTCAAGGTTTACTCAGAAAACCCAAACACATCTGTGACACACAGACCGAGTAAGGCCCTGGCTACACGCGGATTTTTATAAAGTGAAGACTTTTTAAAAACTCCAGATGCAGCAGAGACGTGTGGACAGACATTTAAGTGTCCGCTGTGAACCAGGTCAATTCAAACCAACACTTCACAGTGAACAGTGTTATTCTGTGTTAGTCTGGAACACTCTGGAGCTACTGCACAATCTTCAGTAACTGTTTTTACTCTCAACACTCATTTAACACCCGAGCTTTGTGTGTAGCGCCATCTTGTGGTGAAGAACTGTTTTATGTGTTTGTAGTGGAGCCATTATAAACAGACAAAAAATATCTATTTAAAAAAACATGTGCATGTGTAGCCAGGGTCTAAAACCTGTTCAAGTCCATCTAAAACCTGTTCAAGTCCATCTAAAACCAGTTCAAGTCCATGTAAAACCAGTTCAAGTCCATGTAAAACCAGTTCAAGTCCATCTAAAACCTGTTCAAGTCCATCTAAAACCTGTTCAAGTCCATCTAAAACCTGTTCAAGTCCATCTAAAACCTGTTCAAGTCCATGTAAAACTTGTTCAAGTCCATGTAAAACCAGTTCAAGTCCATCTAAAACCAGTTCAAGTCCATCTAAAACCAGTTCAAGTCCATCTAAAACCTGTTCAAGTCCATCTAAAACCTGTTCAAGTCCATCTAAAACCTGTTCAAATCCATGTAAAACCAGTTCAAGTCCATCTAAAACCAGTTCAAGTCCATGTAAAACCTGTTCAAGTCCATCTAAAACCTGTTCAAGTCCATCTAAAACCAGTTCAAGTCCATGTAAAACCTGTTCAAGTCCATGTAAAACCAGTTCAAGTCCATCTAAAACCAGTTCAAGTCCATCTAAAACCAGTTCAAGTCCATCTAAAACCTGTTCAAGTCCATCTAAAACCTGTTCAAGTCCATGTAAAACCAGTTCAAGTCCATCTAAAACCAGTTCAAGTCCATCTAAAACCAGTTCAAGTCCATCTAAAACCAGTTCAAGTCCATCTAAAACCTGTTCAAATCCATCTAAAACCTGTTCAAATCCATCTAAAACCAGTTCAAGTCCATCTAAAACCAGTTCAAGTCCATCTAAAACCAGTTCAAGTCCATCTAAAACCTGTTCAAGTCCATCTAAAACCTGTTCAAGTTCATGTAAAACCTGTTCAAGTCCAACTAAAACCTGTTCAAGTCCATGTAAAACCAGTTCAAGTCCATCTAAAACCAGTTCAAGTCCATCTAAAACCAGTTCAAGTCCATGTAAAACCAGTTCAAGTCCATCTAAAACCTGTTCAAGTCCATCTAAAACCTGTTCAAGTCCATCTAAAACCTGTTCCAACGCACCTGATGGCGGTGACGTAGGCCGAGGAGAACATCTCGTTGAGCGCCTCCATCACGTGACACATTCCGACCAATCCAGACTCAGATCTGTCGTCACAGATCTCTGTGGCCCGACGACAGATGTCCAAGCAGCGGCGCGCGTCCCCCGACAGGGCCGCCACCTGAGGAGACAGGGACAGAACTGTTAGAGGTCTAAACCTGGACCAAACCAGGTCTAAAACCAGGTCTAAACCATAACTAAACCAGGTCTAAACCAGTTCTAAACCATGTCTAAACCAGGACTAAACCAGTTCTAAACCATGTCTAAACCAGGACCTTTCTCGAGACCAGCTGCAGGGCGTCTTCTTCAAAAGCCTTGAGCTTGTTGAGTCTGGAGCTGATGATCTGTTGAAGCTGTTTGAAGCTGTACGGCTGAAAGGACATCCGGGTCAGGCCCTGGCGCAGAACACAACAGGTTTCAGTTGGATTTGAACAGGTTTTAGTGAGTCTGGACAGGTATCGCTTGGTCTAGAACAGGTTTGCCCGGCCCTCACCAGTCTGGAGGCCACTCTGTTGATCATGATCCTCTCGGGCAGGTCCATGGTGTTGGCGATGGTCAGGACCACGAGGCGAGCGTGTCGTCGGGTCGGCCACTCGAACAGGTTATACATCACGTTCTGTTTACGGGTCCACAGCAGGTCCAGCTGGAACCAGACCAGACCAGGTTAATACAGCAGGTCCGGCTGGAACCAGACCAGACCAGGTTAATACAGCAGGTCCGGCTGGAACCAGACCAGACCAGGTTAATACAGCAGGTCCAGCTGGAACCAGACCAGGTTAATACAGCAGGTCCAGCTGGAACCAGACCAGACCAGGTTAATACAGCAGGTCCAGCTGGAACCAGACCAGACCAGGTTAATACAGCAGGTCCAGCTGGAACCAGACCAGACCAGGTTAATACAGCAGGTCCGGCTGGAACCAGACCAGACCAGGTTAATACAGCAGGTCGGCTGGAACCAGACCAGACCAGGTTAATACAGCAGGTCCGGCTGGAACCAGACCAGACCAGGTTAATACAGCAGGTCCAGCTGGAACCAGACCAGACCAGGTTAATACAGCAGGTCCGGCTGGAACCAGACCAGACCAGACCAGGTTAATACAGCAGGTCCGGCTGGAACCAGACCAGACCAGACCAGGTTAATACAGCAGGTCCGGGCTGGAACCAGACCAGACCAGGTTAATACAGCAGGTCCAGCTGGAACCAGACCAGACCAGGTTAATACAGCAGGTCCGGCTGGAACCAGACCAGACCAGGTTAATACAGCAGGTCCGGCTGGAACCAGACCAGACCAGGTTAATACAGCAGGTCCAGCTGGAACCAGACCAGACCAGACCAGACCAGGTTAATACAGCAGGTCCAGCTGGAACCAGACCAGACCAGACCAGGTTAATACAGCAGGTCCAGCTGGAACCAGACCAGACCAGGTTAATACAGCAGGTCCGGCTGGAACCAGACCAGACCAGGTTAATACAGCAGGTCCAGCTGGAACCAGACCAGACCAGGTTAATACAGCAGGTCCGGCTGGAACCAGACCAGACCAGGTTAATACAGCAGGTCCGGCTGGAACCAGACCAGACCAGACCAGATTAATACAGCAGGTCCGGCTGGAACCAGACCAGACCAGGTTACAGCAGGTCCGGCTGGAACCAGACCAGACCAGGTTAATACAGCAGGTCCAGCTGGAACCAGACCAGACCAGGTTAATACAGCAGGTCCAGCTGGAACCAGACCAGACCAGACCAGGTTAATACAGCAGGTCCAGCTGGAACCAGACCAGACCAGACCAGGTTAATACAGCAGGTCCGGCTGGAACCAGACCAGACCAGGTTAATACAGCAGGTCCAGCTGGAACCAGACCAGACCAGACCAGACCAGGTTAATACAGCAGGTCCGGCTGGAACCAGACCAGACCAGGTTAATACAGCAGGTCCAGCTGGAACCAGACCAGACCAGACCAGACCAGACCAGGTTAATACAGCAGGTCCAGCTGGAACCAGACCAGACCAGGTTAATACAGCAGGTCCGGCTGGAACCAGACCAGACCAGGTTAATACAGCAGGTCCAGCTGGAACCAGACCAGACCAGGTTAATACAGCAGGTCCAGCTGGAACCAGACCAGACCAGGTTAATACAGCAGGTCCGGCTGGAACCAGACCAGACCAGGTTAATACAGCAGGTCCGGCTGGAACCAGACCAGACCAGGTTAATACAGCAGGTCCAGCTGGAACCAGACCAGACCAGGTTAATACAGCAGGTCCGGCTGGAACCAGACCAGACCAGGTTAATACAGCAGGTCCGGCTGGAACCAGACCAGACCAGGTTAATACAGCAGGTCCATGTCTGGGTCCATGGAAGTCCAGCTGGAAACACAAAAATGCAATGTGTCATAATAATATCACAGTTTGCTTTTGATTGATTACCTCATCGACCAATAGTACGGTGGTCTCCTTCCTGGGGGCGGGGCTACTGAACCTCTTCTCCAATAGCGACGCAGCATGGTCCGCAGTGGCCTTCTGACCCGTCAACTTCTACAGAACAGACAGGGTTTATATGTTTCATCAAATACCATCAGGACAAGAGTCTGGAGCTGTAGGACCTGGTCTGACCCAGGTCTAACCCCGGTCTGACCCGGACCTGTAGGATCTGGATGTAGGCCTGGTGAGGGTCGGTCATCTTCATGCCGTTGATGTCGATGAAGGTAAAAACTGGAATTTCTCCGTTTTCTGCTGCGACCTGTAAACACCTCAGGACCTCGTGGACTGTGGCTGTCTTTCCCGTCCCAGGTACTCCGGATATATACATGCACCTGCGGAGACCGGGAAAAACCTGTCACAACTCCACACATATACATATAGAGCAGGTCCGGACAGGTCTGAAGCCGGTCCGGACGGGTCTTACCCTCCGGTCCCGTCGACGACCTTGCTCTCCACGAAGCTGTAGATGTCCTGGAACTCCTGCTCTCGACAGGGCAGAGACTCTGGGACTGAGGACACGTGGAGCCTGAGGACAGAGACACACCTGAGACCGGCTTCTTTCACACAAACATCTGCTGCAGGTGAGGCTCACACCTGGCTCGGGCCTCCTCCAGAACGTTAGCGGGCTGTTTGGCCGGCCGGGACCTGCAGGGGATGCTGGGAGTGGCGTGACGTGGGGTTCGTGGGGTTCGGGGGTGCTGGGGGTCACCTGAGGAAAGAACAGGACAGCACCAGATTTAACAAAACTACACAAACAAGTGACAAGACTTTCTTCAAAAACACAATGACTTTCAGTGATTCCATGTTTTTATTTCCTCGTTCAGCTGCTGAGGCACTCCCCCTGGTGGATTATTTCAGGAATGACTTGGTTCAGTCCAAAGTGGGACACGCTCTGGTTTTCTTTAAACCATTTAACTCTTACCTTTCGGGGAGTTTTCCTCGGGGTCCAGGCCAAGGTTTTCTTGGATTTTGGAGTTGGAGTTGACCCTTTCAGTCTCCTCTTCATCACCAGCTCCTCTTCATCACTGTCCACCGCCCGCTCCTCTTCCTCCTCTTCATCACTGCTGCTATTCAACTCCTTTTTGGACGGAACAAACTCTTCCTCCTCGAAGTCCGAGTCCAGGTCCATCTGCCCGCTTAGGAGAGTCCTGCGAGAACCAGAGACTGGGTCTAAACCGGGTCTAAACCAGGTGTAAACCGGGTCTAAAAACAGGTCTAAACCGGGTCTAAACCAGGTGTAAACCAGGTCTAAACCGGGTGTAAACCGGGTCTAAAAACAGGTCTAAACCAGGTGTAAACCGGGTCTAAACCGGGTCTAAAAACAGGTCTAAAACCAGGACTAAACCGGGTGTAAACCGGGTCTAAACCGGGTCTAAACCGGGTCTAAACCGGGTCTAAAAACAGGTCTAAACCAGGTCTAAACCGGGTCTAAAAACAGGTCTAAAAACAGGTCTAAAAACAGGTCTAAACCAGGTCTAAACCAGGTGTAAACCGGGTCTAAAAACAGGTCTAAACCAGGTCTAAACCGGGTCTAAACCGGGTCTAAAAACAGGTCTAAAACCAGGACTAAAACCAGGACTAAACCAGGTGTAAACCGGGTCTAAATGGCCGCTGTTTCCCTGGCGAAACCGGGTCTAAAACAGGTCTGTGGCAACAGGTCTAAACCGGGTCTAAAAACAGGTCTAAAACCAGGACTAAAACCAGGACTAAACCAGGTGTAAACCGGGTCTAAACCGGGTCTAAAAACAGGTCTAAACCACGTCTAAACCAGGTCTAAACCACGTCTAAACCGGTTCTAAACCGGATCTAAACCATCTAAACCAAACAAGAACAGGTCTAAACCAGGTGTAAACCGGGTCTAAACCACGTCTAAACCAGGTCTAAACCACGTCTAAACCGGGTCTAAACCGGGTGTAAACCGGGTATAAACCAGGTCTAAAAACAGGTCTAAAACCGGTTCTAAACCGGGTCTTGGACTCACAGTTGTTTCCGGATCCTGGACGACACCAGCTGAGCGGACTTCCTCTTGGAGCTGCGAGGAGTGGTGGCTGTGGGCAGCATCGGGGAGTTCTCGTGCTCCACCTCGGCTCTGAACAGAACAAAGTGTTAAAACAGTCTTTGTAATGAAACCAGAAAACAGGACACTTACAGAACTTTAAATATAAGAACAACAGACTAAAGTGTAGCTGCAAGTTTATTGTACTCACAGCACGGCCAGAGCAGGTTCTCTCGTCGCTTTCACCTCTCGTTTTCTGGACGGAGTGGTCGCTCTGATCGGACACAAAGATGGGAAGGTGGAGTTAAATTTAACAGAAATGGAGGGGGCGCTTGGGTCATGCCAAATGTCCCTTCTCTCTCACCCCCATTTCCTTTCAAGAACAGAAAATACTGCAGAAAGACAGGAACGTATACAATGCCACGAATGCCCCATGTACAGCCCCCCCCCACTCTGTAAACTCCAACAGCAGCCCTTGTGTTTTCTGTGATACTCTCAGTGCAGTTCCTCCTCCCACCACCAGGATGCAGCACTCACTTATTTCCTCTGGTGGCACAGTTCCTCCGAGGAGTGCCACTGCGTTTCCTCTGAGGAGTTTTTATGTTGCTTTGAGGTAACTCCGCCTCCAGGGAATCAGCCGGGTCAGGACTACGCTTCAGCAGACGCCTAAGACCGGGCCAGACCAGATTTAGACCCGGTTTAGATTACATTTAGTCAAGTTTAGACCAACTCCCAGTTTAATCCACATTAAATGTAATTTAGACCATTTAAAACAGTGTTCCAAATAAAAAACGCAAACCCGACCCTTGCCCCGAGGCAGAGGGGTACCTTTTAGACCCACACTACCTCTGCTGCAGCACGTTAGTGAGGTCACTAAACTGGGCTTCAGGTTTTCAAAAGCAAACTCAAAACATACTTATTTCACCAAACGTATGGAGACGGATCGATCATAGGTTCACACTCACACTGGTGAGAGGAGTACCCGAGGAGAGAGGGGTACCCGAGGGGAGAGGGGTACCCTAGGAGAGAGGGGTTCCCGAGGGGAGAGGGGTACCCTAGGAGAGAGCGGTACCCGAGGGGAGAGCGGTACCCGAGGGGAGAGGGGTACCCGAGGGGAGAGGGGTACCCGAGGGGAGAGTACTACCTGAGGAGAGAGGGGTACCCGAGGGGAGAGTACTACCTGAGGAGAGAGGGGTTCCCGAGGGGAGAGGGGTTCCGAGGGGAGAGCGGCACCGAGGAGAGCGGTACCCGAGGAGAGCGGTACCCGAGGGGAGAGTACTACCTGAGGAGAGAGGGGTACCCGAGGGGAGAGTACTACCTGAGGGGAGAGGGGTTCCCGAGGGGAGAGGGGTTCCCGAGGGGAGAGCGGTACCCGAGGGGAGAGGGGTACCCGAGGGGAGAGGGGTACCCTAGGAGAGAGCGGTACCCGAGGGGAGAGCGGTACCCGAGGGGAGAGGGGTACCCGAGGGGAGAGTACTACCTGAGGGGAGAGGGGTTCCCGAGGGGAGAGGGGTTCCCGAGGGAGAGCTGCACCCGAGGGGAGAGGGGTACCCGAGGAGAGGGGTACCCTAGGAGAGAGCGGTACCCGAGGGGAGAGCGGTACCCGAGGGGAGAGGGGTACCCGAGGGGAGAGTACTACCTGAGGAGAGAGGGGTACCCGAGGGGAGAGTACTACCTGAGGGGAGAGGGGTTCCCGAGGGGAGAGGGGTTCCCGAGGGGAGAGGGGTTCCCGAGGGGAGAGGGGTTCCCGAGGGGAGAGCGGTACCCGAGGGGAGAGGGGTTCCCGAGGGGAGAGGGGTTCCCGAGGGGAGAGCACCCGAGGGGAGAGCGGTACCCGAGGAGAGGGGTACCCGAGGAGAGGGGTACCCGAGGGGAGAAGGGTACCCGAGGAGAGCGGCACCCGAGGAGAGGGGTACACGAGGGGAGCTGCACCCGAGGGGAGAGGGGTACCCGAGGGGAGAGGGGTACCCGAGGGGAGAGCGGTACCCGAGGGGAGAGGGGTACCCGAGGGGAGAAGGGTACCCGAGGGGAGAGCGGTACCCGAGGGGAGAGGGGTACACGAGGGGAGAGCTGCACCCGAGGGGAGAGCGGCACCCGAGGGGAGGGGTACACGAGGGGAGAGCGGTACCCGAGGGGAGAGGGGTACACGAGGGGAGAGCGGTACCCGAGGGGAGAGCGGTACCCGAGGGGAGAAGGGTACCCGAGGGGAGAGCGGTACCCGAGGGGAGAGGGGTACCCGAGGGGAGAAGGGTACCCGAGGGGAGAGTACTACCTGAGGGGAGAGGGGGAGTGGTCCAGAGGCAGAGACATCCTGCTGACCACCACAGACGAGGGCTTCAGGGAAATGGCCGCTGTTTCCCTGGCGACATCGTGGTCGGTCTCTGTGGCAACAGGGGCGTGTCTCCGGCGTGGGGTGAGGGAGGGAAGGGGCTGAGGGGGGGCCAGGCTCTGGGCCAGGACTCCGTCGGTCTCCAGGTCTTCACTGAGGAGCTGGTCCAGGTCTGAGTCATCTAGACCTGAGGGTGAAAACCAGGTCAAGTCCATCTAAGACCAAACAAGAACTGTTCAAGTCCATCTAAAACCTGATTTAAATACTTACTGTGCAGCTGCAGTTTCTTGCGGACCCCTGGCGTCCCGGCGACAGAACCTCTTCTTTTTGCGCTCAGACACTTTGACGCCGACAGCTTAGTGGCCGAGTGCAGTGACTCCGCCTCCTGTGGGTGTGGCCTGGTGCTGGGGGTCAGACCGGACGAGGCCTTCCTCAGGACGGCAGAGTTAGGGGTGGGCAGGCGGCGAGGGGCGGGGTTTAGGGCAGCGGCAGGAGGAGAACAGGGCGGAGACAGAGGAAGGGACAGAGCAGATTTAGGAGGAGAGCTGAAAACACTGGCGTCGGACAAGACTCGGAACGACCGGGAATCCCAGGACAGTTTCACAAACAGGACGTCTCTGTCGGAGCTGGACGGGAACGGAGCGGAGCCGTCCACGTGAACCACCTGGAGAGGGACAGGAGAGGTTCAAATCTGACCAAAACAAATACAGGGCTCTACACTGATGTTTTAACTTGTTTAGAAAATATATCCCAAAGCTTTTAATAATATATTACTTATAATTATGGCCAGGACTTTAACGCGTTAATTAAGATTAATTAATTACAGGACTTTACGTGTTAATTAGGATTAACGCGTTAAACGCAAAAAATTTATTTTTGCACCGCGGAACGTTTTTCAATGAATGGACTGATTATACTGGAGCACCAACTAGCGTTCTTGACTTCCGACCACAGTCAACATGAAGAAGCTGAGGAGACCGCTTTGCTTGGCCCCGCGGATGTGAAATTTTGTTTTAAAAAAACTAAAGGATGGAAGCGTCGACAAGAGCATGGTTGTGTGCGAGCTATGCAACAAGGGATTTGTGTATCACCGCAGCACATCGAGCCTCAAATATCACCTCAACACAAAACACACAGGAGTTAGCGTGGACGTTAGCCCAACTCTGAGTAAAGTTACAAGGACCAGGGTAACTACACTGCTACACTTAATGTTAAACATTGCACTGGTCTGCTGGACTGAAATAAATAAACAATATGTTGTTGATTAAGCTTATGTATTCAGTCATTATTCAATGGTATACTAAAAATCCATGTGAAAAATTACTTCTCACTGTTCTCAGGTCAAATATTTATATGCAATTAAAATGCTATTAATTTTGATTAATTAATTACAAAGCCTCTAATTAATTAGATTAATTTTTTTTATCGAGTCCCAGCCCTACTTATAATATTACTTTTTATTCAAAAAAGTAAAACTAATTATGATACAACTGTTTTGTCTAAAATCTGTATCCTTTTAACTATTAAACAGCTGAGGACCCGCTCTGGCCCCTGGCCCTTGTGTTTGACAGGGTTCAACACACTTCTCTCGACGCTCGTCACGGAGCAGATCTGCAGCAGTGAGCGGGTGAACGAGAGAGAGAGCACCACTTTCGAACTCAGCAGAGTGGGACTTTATGTTTGAAGTAGTCTCACATTAATATAGTTTCCAGACCACGTCTGGTTTGCGATGTCAACAGGTCTTCCTCGCGCACAAACAGGATATATTCACCTGTTGGTTCACAGTTCTCGAGTTCGAGTCCAAAGCAGACTTGGGCAGTGTTGAGATGAAGCCATAACTTAAGTAGGACTTGTGGTATTTTCTCTTAACTGCAGCTGTCTTATTGTTGAAACTCTTCAGAGATGACTGTTTTTTTTTTCAGTTCAGTGTGTTGTGTCGTGATAAATTGGCAGCACACGGAGCTGTGAGTTGGTCAAGTGCGCTCAAGCGTGGGAAAAGGCTCCCGGCGGAAGTTTTCAAAATAAACACCTGGACTATTGCAAACGTCCAAAATCCATTAAAATGTAGCTTTTCTGTGCGGACCAGTAGAAAATGAGCCATGGACCACTAGTGGGCAGCGGCCCAGGGGTCAGGACCCCTGCCCTAGAGGATACAGGGCATTGTAAACGCTGCAGGACACACAGCGCTGATGGTTGGACTCAGACACGAAGCAGATTAGATTGATACAAGTGTTTACTCCCCTCGTACAAACACACATTTTTTTACTCCCTCTAAAATATATATTTTATTTTGTTCGCAGAGCCCTTTAATGGATATGCCCCGAAATAAAAAGATTTTAGTGGAATACGAACAGGTTAGAGCCAGATTTGAACTGTGTTAGTCGGTTTAGACCTGGTTTTAGTGGGCTTTTGTCAGGTTTTAGACTCACCTGGACAGGCCGGAGGATGGACTCGGCCTCGACCTCATCGTCACAGTTGCGTCCTTCGTAGTAGAAGATCTCCTGAGGATGAGGCTCTCGTCCCAGAAGCCTCAGTTTGTTCAGAGGGACCTCAGAGACTCTCACAAACCACTGCACCACCGCCTTCTTCTGCTTCCCCCCCTCTGCAACAGAACCAGGACCGGGTCAGGACAGGACCGGACCAAGACCAGGACAGGATCGGGTCAGGACAGGACCAGGTCCGGATCAAGACAGGACCGGGAAATGTTAGGCAACACTAATGAAATAAACACGGACATGAAACAAGACTGTGTTACTCTTGAACTGTCCTAAAAGCTGGACTCTCACAGATCACCTCCGGAGGCTCTACAGAACATTCTACAGAGCAACAGTGGTCCTCACGGGGAGCGTCTAAGCTGCACTCTGACAGAAAAGCCTTAAAGAGAGAGTGCCATGATGAAACAAAGCCGCTCTCATGGAACCCCTTAAAAAGGTCCTTTAGTAAGGGCGCCACCATCCAGCAATATACCTCCGTCCACCAGAGGGGGCTCCAAAAGTGGAAATATAAGGAGAAATCTAATGGTGACTTTACAAGAGTAAAAATCATGTTTACAGCCTGGTACAAAAGATGGCTTATTTAGCAATTTGTTATTTTTTGAAGTGAAGGTGACAGACTGAAATTATCACTGGAACATTAGACCCAGAAGTTAGCATCAGCCACAAAAATACTTGTTTGGTTAAGTCAAGTATTGTCCAATTCCTCACAGGTGAAGAAAAGTCCCAGGGCTAGAGCCGAACACTGACCGTCTCCAAACAGTCTGAGGACTTTGGCCACGTAAGGGTTGTCTTCGTCGTCCCCTTCAATAAGGATGTGCTGCCCAACGGCGATCTCCGTGACTCTGGGGAGGCCCTCCACTCGGATCGACAGCCCTCTGTAAACAAGACACGTCAAAACAGGGAAACAGACTGTGGCTGTATTAAACCAGGTTGTAGATGGATTTTGAACAGGCTTTAGATGTTAAAGTTCTCAACAGGCTCAGTTAAAGTAAAAGCAGGGGTCTGGTTCTAAAACTGTGAAACTCACCCATATTCGTGTGTTTTGAGTTTTCTGTTGAATCCTATGGACTCTCCACGCCACTCGTAAACTCTGCGCACTCTGAGCCTGGTGTAGTACTTCATCCCGATTCAGGACCGAAAATCAGCCCCAAAACGCAATAAAACAACAAATCAACAAGAATAATCACTGGAAAACAAGTCTCCTTTTGAACAGAATCCGATTCGATTGATTTAATCCTAATAACTGCTTTCAAAAAAGAGAAAATGTGCGATACACACAGAAGACGAACTTTCCCGCGGCAAAGACGCCACTTCCGTTAAGCGTGAACCCACTGACCAATCACATCACAGAACCTATAATGGCGTCAATTTCTGAACGTTAAAATTACATTTAAAGGCAATGTTTTATATCTTTGGACTAGAACCAGTCTTTGTAAAATTCGGCGTAAGTGACATTTATTTTATTTATGTAAATTTAAATGAATTAAATTACAATAAAGTAAACGTCGTAAACGTCTTTATGAGTAAACGCAAATTGCTAAGTTACGCTAGAGTAAAATATAAAAGAATATAAATGTAACAAAACTATAAAATAGTACAGCCAAGACAAATCCAGATTTATTAATAAAACTAAGTACCTTTTCAAACGATTGACCCTCTTATTGTGTAGACGCTATTTCCATTTCCGGCGGAGGACGCAGCGCAAACGGGCTGCTGTTTTCATGCTAAAGCTAAGCTAAATTTAGATAAATTTCACTTCATTTGTCTCGTCTAAAATGGCGAACAGAACCGTAAAGGATGCGAACAGCATCCACGGAACCAACCCTCAGTATCTGGTGGAGAAGATAATCCGGACGCGTATTTATGAGTCGAAATACTGGAAAGAGGAATGCTTCGGTTTAACTGGTAATTAGCACGTTAGCATCAGGGCTAACAGTAGCTCATTGAGGGATAACTTTATCTTAAAATCCAAAATTTTAGTTTCCTGTTGGTTCGTAATACTCGGGGTTTGATTATCATTAAGCTACATGTTCTGAGTGTTGGACTAAAGTGAAACAGTTTAAAAGTCGATATTATCTAGTTTATATCCCCGGTTTAAAAACGTGTATAATGAAATGTAGCTGGACAGAGTGGTTTTCGTTTTGTTGGATCTCGTTGTCTCTGTTTTCAGCGGAGTTGGTGGTGGACAAAGCCATGGAGCTGAAGTTCGTTGGAGGAGTTTTTGGAGGAAACATTAAACCCACTCCGTTTCTGTGTCTGACTCTGAAGATGCTCCAGATCCAACCTGAGAAGGACATCATCGTTGAGTTCATCAAGAACGAGGATTTCAAGTGAGTAGAGCACGAAACTGTCACAGGGTTTAGATGGATTTGAACAGGTTTTGTTTATACTTAAACCATAACCCTTTTAAAGCCCTTTTTAGCTTTTCTCTTTTGATTTTGTCCCGAGTGGGGATTCTCTGTTGTCAGCAGTTATTCTCAGGAGAAAGTCTAGATGAGTTGGCAGCATTCATTCAGTGAGGCTGGCGTCATTAAACAGAGGTTCATCTGAAGCAGGATCAGAGAAGGTCCAGCTGCTGCTCGTGTCACTGCAGAGACACTAAAGACACGACACAACTGGATTTCTGGAAGCTTGTGGTGTTTGCTCCACTTTCTCTGGAGGAGAAGCTAAACTCGAATGGCCTCAGGGTCAGGGCTCTCACTGAGTCTGCACTGATCCCAGAGCAGCCACAGAACAGACAGGGAGCAGCAGACTCTTCAATATGAACGTTAGATTGTATTTACGGCTCATCTGGAGACAGTGGCGACAGTAAACCCAGTCTGGACTTTAGTTGCTCTGCTGCTGCAGAGGTGGACACAGACAAAGACGGAGGAGAGACGCTGAAGGATTAACAAAACGCCAGCACTTCTTTCATTGCAGCAGAGCAACTGTCATCAGATACAGCTTCAGAACCTCTGCATTTTGTGTATTATAAATGTAATTAATGTAAGAATTTGTAGTATAACTTCAGGACCTGTTCTAATCGAACTGAGCTGACGTCAAAACTGAACAATACAGTCCACATAAAGGAAGCTATCTAAAACCCTGTGTTAAAACCTCTGTCTGTTCTGTACATCAGGTCTGTTCCTTCATAAACTCTCGTGTGTCTGTTTGTCAGATACGTGCGTTTGCTCGGAGCCATGTACATGAGGCTAACAGGAACAGCCGTCGACTGCTACAAATACCTGGAGCCTCTTTACAACGACTACCGCAAAATCAAGACCCAGAACCGCAACGGAGAGTTCGAGCTGATGCACGTGGACGAGTTCATCGACGAACTGCTGCACGCCGAGAGAGTCTGTGACATCATCCTGCCTCGACTACAGGTCTGAACCTGGACTAGAACAGGTCTGAACCTGGACTCTGTCTGGTCTGACCCGGTCTCTCTCTGGTCTCACAGAAGCGTCAGGTGCTGGAGGAGGCGGAGATGCTGGAGACCAGGGTCAGTGCTCTGGAGGAGGATCTGGACGAAGTGGAGAGCAGCGAGGATGAGGATGACGAAGACGACAAGGTTCACTTTAATTTAAATCGCACAGTTTTCAGTTTGACCCTAATCTGGATCTGAGCAGGTTTTAGTTGGATTTAAACTTGTTGTAGTTTCTTGTGTCAGTTTGTCTTTGTACTTTTCTTTTTACTAAAAGCAGACACATATTAAAGGCTTTCTTTAAATCGGTGTGTTTTTAGCCGGAGAGACTCCCGAGCCCCGAGCCTCACCGTCGCAGTCACCGTGACAACGACAGACCTCGTCGATCGCCCTCGCCGCGGTATCGCCGCAGTCGGTCGCCCAGACGGAGGAGCAGGTCTCCAAAGAGACGCAGGTAAAGGCCTGGTTTGTCCCACAGCTCAGACTGGCTCGGACTGGCTCAGACTGGCTTCAGACTGGCTCAGACCTCCTTTCCCAATGACTATATGTGTTTGGTTTGTGCTCAGTCCGTCTCCGAGGAGAGAGAGGCATCGCAGCAAAAGCCCCCGACGACACCGCAGCAGGTCCAGAGACCGACGGCACCGATCCAAGTCCCCAGGTGAGGAACTGGTCTAACCTGGGTCTAAACCAGGACTAAACCGTTTCTCCTTGAAACATGTCACAATCATTTAGTTTAATGTCTCTTTTCTTCAGGTCACCACAGAAGCCACAGACACCGGAGTCACTCGAAATCCCCCGAGAGGTCTGTCCACCTTCAGGTCCAACTGTCACGTCTGGGTTTTCTGACTGAACTCAAACTGTTTTACTCTTTTATTTCCAGGAGTTCAAAAAAGAGTCACAAGAAGAGTCGCCGAGGACACGAGTGACAGGCCTGCTTTACAAAACTGTTTTGTACCTTTCATTTTGTCTAAATCAGTTTTTACCTGAAACCCCATCGTATCTGTAAATGTTTTTTAAATCCAGGACTAATATTTAATGTTCCTGCAGAGAACGCTCTGTGAAGCAAAAGAAATAAAGCAATATCAGATTTTTTATGTTTATTTCAATTATAATCAAAGTTACATTTGTGAAAGTTCTATTTCTGCTCAACATGTGCTTTTTAGAACATTTTCTTTAACTGGAAAGGCTCTTGTTTTGTTTACAGAACAAAGTAAACAACACTAGGCCTTTATCAGAAAAATAAAAATCAGTGTAAAACATATTTGACAGTTACAAAGATTACAGCCAACAAAATTATTATACTTGTTAGACTCGGATTATTGGATTAATAAAGAGTGCACAGGTTTAATGCAGGTGTGGAAATAAACAAACTATAAAGTATGTTTGTATTAGTTCAACAAAAAAAAGAACAAGTTAATATTTGGTCTGACTTTGTCTCAAAACAGCAACAGGACTAAACCAGACCAAACGGGACTAAACCAGACCAAACGGGACTAAACTAAACTAGGCCAGAGTCCAGGATCTTCAGGTCATGGAAGTTTTTCTCTTTACTCTGCATTTTGTAAATAAAAATAAAAGTATTGTTGACAGCATTCTTACTTTTGAAGCTTTTGGACTGTTCTGTAAAAGACAAGTCAACAAATCAAAACCTGATTTATAGTGTTGTATATCCACCGGCTTAGTCCACAGATAATATTTAATGTTGTTTAGTAAGTCGCTTGTTAGCAGCGAGCTGAAGGAAAGTGAGCCCCAAACACGGACTGGGATCTTTCCTAAAACGATGAACAGAAGTGAGGCTGTGGGTTTACTGCTCGTTTGTTCGCGTTGGACAGGTGTCCTTGGCTCTTGTTTGATCCCTACAGACTCCCAGATTTAACTTGTTCAAAAGTCCATCTTGTACTGTTCCAAGCTCCGCCCGGATGTGGCTGCTCGGACAGTTCTGGGCGTGTTTTCGTTTTAAGGATGGTTCTGTGGAACAAACACAGACCATCTGGGAGCCAGGTTACTTTTAACAGTCCACAGCGTCTAAAACAGCAGCACGACAGAAATGATTCAATAATGATAGAACAGTACATGGCTGCCCTGCTCAGTGGTGAGTACAGTGTTCAGTTTGGTGCAACACTAGGAAACTTCTCCTGACAGCACTACACCAGGCCTCACATTAAAACTATGAACACAATAATACATAGAGTCTGGACACAAGAGAAATAACAGATGTTGAACTCTACAGCAACATACAACAAGCACTTTTATCAGTTCAGGATTTGTTTCTGCTTCTAGTCTATATTGTTAAATGTTAAAAGTTTATTTTCAGTAGTTGACTGACAGGTCTGAGGGTGAGAGGCAAAGGACCAAAGCTGGAATCAATCCCAGGTCTCCTGAGCGAGCCTTCAACACACCCTATCCAAAGACCTTCTTCATGTTCATTCACTTTTCTTATGGATTTAATTTAAACTATATATCCTTACATAATTCAATAAATCACAAAAGAGCGTAACACAAAGGGAAAGATTCTGAAAGACTATCTTGTTCAAACAAGGTTAAAGACAGCTGTTGGATTTGGTTTTGAATGGACATTTTAATTTTGATTTAGACAAATGGGAAACCTTAGTACTTTATTCGATGGTGCATTATTCTGTGGCGTGATCAGATTTTTTTCAAACACCTGAATAACTGTTGGATAAACTTGGAGCTGATGGACAGGACACTTCCATCTTCATATGTTTGATCATATTTCCAATTAATATAAGGTGGATTTAATCTTTGGGCACAAGTCTTTTTCTGTTTATGAAAGGCTGTTTGGGAAACCTGACCATCAGCTGTAAAAGTATTTAACAGTTCTTTATTTCACTAGATCTACTGACTTGTCCTTGGGGGCAGGTATTCCAGGTATAGCTTTAGCAACAATAAAAGGACAAATGGGAAGCCTTGTTTGAGAGTGCACCTTTAAGAGAGGTGGTCAGGCATTACCTCGGTATTAAACTTAGTAACTTAGTAATAAAGGCCGTGGCATTTTAAAAACACTTCCATCTTTAGTTCTATCGAATAATGAGTTAATATTTGGGTGAAGGTGGTCAGTCCTTGTGGATGACCTGAAACAACAAAGGTGAAGAATCTAGAGATTATCCAGACACTCCTTAATCTGTAGACGCAGTATGGTCTCATTTTTTGTAAAGTCTCTGTGCTGTTTGATCTAATGTATGATCTGATTGGTATTTCTGCCGCCTTAATGTGATACTCTGCAGATTTGTAATGGTCACGTTTCACAAAGTGAAAAAACTTTGCATATTGGTTGTAGAGCATCTGTTTGGTAAATAAATCACTTTGAAGAAGTTCCTGATAGATCCGATGAGCTTCAGTGTTGATAGTGGTGATCTATCTGGTTCTCGAGAGAAGAGTCAGGATACAGAGAGATGACTTCTTTCAGCAGACTGGTGGCCTTATCTATCAGATCCTGGCTGATGTTTTCTCTCTGATACAGGATCTTCCATTTGTAACATAATGCGAGACATTTTTTCAGATAACGACTCTCAGGGTTTTATTTTCACAACTTTTTCTGCCAACTTCACAGCTGCATCGACCGACACAGCAGTTCTGTAGAGCACTAAAAGTGCCTTTATTCCACTGTAGCTGCTCACAGGGTTCTCTAATATCTTTGTGATCAGCTCAGACGCCTCTTCCTCCACATTTTCTTCTTTCCTTGCTCTCTGGTTCAGGTCCTCAGCTGCCAGGTACAGGTTCTCAGGATCTAGTTCTTGGGCCATTTTTATTTGTTTGAGGATGTCATCTTCTACTCCTGTTCTAGAGTGTTTATGAACATTTACTGAAGCCAACACCTTGGACGTGTGCCACTCCACTCGGTCTGGTCTTTGCTAAACTTCATCAGAGACCAGGGGGTTCTTTCATGAGAGCGTCCACTTTAGACAGGTAGGACTCTCTTTCTGCCTCTTGTCCCAGTTCATGGTGCAGCCAGGCCAGGTTCCTATAGTTCACCACCAGCCAGGGTCCTTCAGGGCAGTCTCTGATCCGGACAAAGGCCTCTGTGGCTTTGTTAAAGAAGCTCAGGGCGTCTTCAGGGAGACCAAGCTTGTACTGGATGAAGCCCTGCAGGTTGTAAATGTGACCCAGCCAGATGTTATTGTGCTCGGTGCCGATGTCTATGAGCTTTTCCTTGATCCGTCGAAGTTTGGATCTTCTGTTCTCCAGGTCCCAGGTGAGATGGCACTGCAGGGCCTTCAGTTTGGACTCTGCTGTAGATGTATCGTCACTAAAACAAAAACAACAGCCATCATAATACAGTTAAAAGAATGAAATGAATTAGGCCTACATTGTAAAAAAAAAAACCTTAACCCATCAACTCATTTGTAAAACATGGTTTGAATGTCCTAATAGCCTTTAGCTTATGTAAGGCAAGTCAATTTTATTTCTACAGCACAATTCATACACTGGGTAACTGTTATAATCATTTTTATATTCTATTGTTTATAATTACTGGGTGCTCATAATTCTCTTCAGGTCATGTCATGTCCTTCATATTAACCCAAACATAACTTTCCACAGAATGACTTCTGCCTCTGGAGCTTGTTCTGAGGAGTGTGTGTGAAAGATATGCCTCCTACAGCTTTCACTGCAGTCATATAAAATCTCATGTACTGTTTACTTTTCCAAACAAACCTCAGCCTGTTCCATTGTGACATGTTGTCTTTGCTTCATTCTCGCAAGAATTAAACCTGATCATTTCTTTTTTAAATTATACTCTACTGTATCTCTGGTTAATATGGATAAAGAATTCTTATAACAGTAACTCAAAAGTGCTTTACAGAAATAAAAGACAATTTACAAGATTTAGATTAAGAAACATGAGAAAAACTAAAACATTAAAGACGATGAGTGCAGATAAAAAACACTTAAAGTTATGTAACTTTTGAAATGTTTTTAAGGTGATAAAATGCACATGATGTAATTGACTTAATGTTTATGTGAGAATTCAAGTCTGAGTCCATGATGACCCCTAGATTTCTAACCTGGTTTTTAGATTTTAGAGAAAGAGACGCGAGGTGACTGTGACCTGCCACCGACAGAACGTTTTAACAAACTTGGCTGTTTTCGTTGAGGCTGGAACCATGGCCGTCAGCCTTCAAAAGCCTTCAGAAACCTTCAAAAGTCTTCAAAAGTCTTCAAAAGTCTTCAAAAGCCTTCAAAAGTCTTCAAAAGCCTTCAGAAACCTTCAAAAGTCTTCAAAAGTCTTCAAAAGCCTTCAAAAGTCTTCAAAAACCTTCAAAAGTCTTCAAAAGCCTTCAAAAGTCTTCAAAAACCTTCAAAAGCCTTCAAAAGTCTTCAAAAACCTTCAAAAGCCTTCAAAAGTCTTCAAAAACCTTCAAAAGCCTTCAAAAGTCTTCAAAAGCCTTCAAAAGCCTTCAAAAGTCTTCAAAAACCTTCAAAAGTCTTCAAAAGCCTTCAAAAGTCTTCAAAAGCCTTCAAAAGTCTTCAAAAACCTTCAAAAACCTTCAGAAGCCTTCAAAAGTCTTCAAAAACCTTCAAAAGCCTTCAAAAGTCTTCAAAAGCCTTCAGAAGCCTTCAAAAGCCTTCAAAAGCCTTCAAAAGTCTTCAAAAGTCTTCAAAAGTCTTCAAAAGCCTTCAGAAGCCTTCAAAAGTCTTCAAAAGTCTTCAAAAGTCTTCAAAAGTCTTCAAAAGCCTTCAGAAGTCTTCAAAAGCCTTCAGAAGCCTTCAAAAGCCTTCAGAAGCCTTCAAAAGTCTTCAAAAGCCTTCAGAAGCCTTCAAAAGCCTTCAAAAGTCTTGAAAAGCCTTCAAAAGTCTTCAAAAGTCTTCAAAAGTCTTCAAAAGCCTTCAGAAGCCTTCAAAAGCCTTCAGAAGCCTTCAAAAACCTTCAAAAGTCTTCAAAAGCCTTCAAAAGTCTTCAAAAGCCTTCAAAAGTCTTCAAAAACCTTCAAAAGCCTTCAAAAGTCTTCAAAAGTGGCCAGCTTTAAATGTCCGACCACTTGCCACTTTCAAAAATGCGCCCTCTGGTGGTTGTGGCCTGTGAACTGGCGCCAGTTTGGGATCTTGGCGCTGCTGGATTTACATTTCACTCACAGCAGGTGAAAATGGACCAATCCATTCTCTGTCTCCAACTGAACAGAAACAAGACTGAACTAATCATGTTTGGAACAGAAACAAAGAGAAAGAGTCCAGGGTTTCTCTGAAACTGTCTGCTCGGACTTAATCCGACTGTAGAAGGTCAGAGAAAAGATAAAAAATAATATAATATAAATCAAATAAACATAAATAAAATAGAAAAAGTGTTTTGTAAGCTGTAAGACATGTTTGTGAACATTTGATCGAAGCCGTAAATTGTTAATGATGTGCTCATTTATACAACTATGTGTTTGGTTTGTTACTGTTAGCCTAGCCACAGACCAGGCCAGTCAATCGAGCTCAGAGTGATTTTTGGAAACCCAAATGATTGCATAGTTAGTACGCTGGAGTTGGAATGCAAATGATTTATTTGTCATTTATATTAATATAGTAATTTGTAAGTTTTTAAACAATTCACGTTTTAGGAGAAATAAAGAAGTGGAAAAACATGATTCTATTCTGGTCTCTGTTGGTCTCCTTTTTAAAACAGTTTTAAATCACAGGTCACTTTCCAAAAGACAATATTCAAATACAACGGCTTCATAAAGTTTAGTCATGCAGTTTTATAAATCTTTGTGCAAAGTATTTACACATTGTGCTCTACTTGGTTCAAACACTACTCTATATTCACCAAAAGAGGGCGACAAAGACAACTCCATGTATCAATGTTGTTCTGGGGCTGTAGTCCTGCAGAGTAAATTTGTCCTTGATGTCCGGAGTGAAAAGGACAGTCTGATGTCTTGATGAAGTCAACTTTGCGAGTAACTAAGGCACACAGAGGCTACTTTAAAAGAAACAAGAAATAACAAAGAAACTAACTTATACTAACAACAATAGGCTATCACACAAAACCAAATCTATCAGACAAAACCAAATCTATCACACAAAACCAAATCTATCACACAAAACCAAATCTATCACACAAAACCAAATCTATCAGACAAAACCAAATCTATCACACAAAACCAAATCTATCACACAAAACCAAATCTATCAGACAAAACCAAATCTATCACACAAAACCAAATCTATCACACAAAACACTCGGTCACTGTTTATTCCGACCAGGTGGCCCTTATTTCCACTGCCATAAAATCCTGTAAAATACGGATAAGTTATATAATAAATATAGAAAGCCCTAGATGGTGATTAGTTGCTCAGTGTACTGATCTACATTAATACACTAACATTTATCCACACATTTGCAGATAAACAAGTCAAAAAAAGGCTGGACACTGAAGCGCCCTGTTGGTAGTGTTAATCCTAAACATAATACGTCACGTTTAGACTGGACAGCATAGTTTTAAAGCCCCAGTACCGGGGCACTACAATGTTTTCCACTCTTCCTGTCCCAACTGTGCTTGTTTTTGTTTAGTTTTTTGTCAATGGCAATAATGATAATAAACCAAAGCAGTGTAGTTAACTTTGGCAGTAGACTGTCACTCACACAGTTGATATAGTTACAGTAATATATAATATAATAAAGATCAACAGTGGTCAACGTGTCTGTAACTCAATTCTGATTGGTCCATTTAAGTGTTGCTAAGGTCCCTTGGGCAGCTTTCAGTTTCAGGCTGTGATCAGGCCAAAAACCAAAACTCCATTTACTAACGAGCTTAAGGAACAATACAACTGTTTAGTGAGGGGCATGTGACTCTTTTGGCTCACTTAAATAATAAATGTTAACTAACTAATCTTTGACTATGATATGTGTGAAAACAGTTTGAATTTAATTATTAAATGAAATCATACTCACAGTGTCTCACAATTTCTTTAAAAATGCATTGATTTGATATATACACATATAAAAAATAATACTATTAAACATTTGCATTTAAACATTTTGCCAATGCAATATCAGTTTGGCCTTTTTTTTGCTACATTGACTTTTATAAACTGGTCCATTATTGAGCCAAAAGAGCTCTTTTCAGTGACCTGAGCGGCTCAATGCCCATCACTAATTGTGTGTAAATACTATGTCATTGAATGGTTAATATTATAAAACTACACGACTAAACTAAAAGAAGCCATTGCATTTGAATTTTGTAAACGTAATAATAATAATTATACCACATACACGGACCAAAGATTTGTCTTATTTCAAACTTAATACTTTCAAAGCAAATTCAACAATTCAAATATAAATTAAAATAGTTTCAGTCAGTGGTGTGTTGAACACAGGGTTCGAAGAAGTGCGTTCATAAACTATTTATTTGATCAAATACACTCAACACACGCGAGAGCTGTACTTTGGACGAGAAGCTGGGGGGCCATGGTCACACTGAGGAGGTGCATCAGGACGTGTCCTGGGCCATAGTCACACTGAGGAGGTGCATCAGGACGTGTCCCGGGCCATAGTCACACTGAGGAGGTGCATCAGGACATGTCCCGGGCCATAGTCACACTGAGGAGGTGCATCAGGACATGTCCCGGGCCATGGTCACACTGAGGAGGTGCATCAGGATGTGTCCCGGGCCATAGTCACACTGAGGAGGTGCATCAGGGTCCCGGGCCATGGTCACACTGAGGAGGTGCATCAGGACGTGTCCCGGGCCATGGTCACACTGAGGAGGTGCATCAGGACATGTCCCGGGCCAGGGTCACACTGAGGAGGTGCATCAGGACGTGTCCCGGGCCAGGGTCACACTGAGGAGGTGCATCAGGACGTGTCCCGGGCCATGGTCACACTGAGGAGGTGCATCAGGGGCGTGTCCCGGGCCAGGGTCACACTGAGGAGGTGCATCAGGACATGTCCCGGGCCATGGTCACACTGAGGAGGTGCATAAGGACGTGTCCCGGGCCATGGTCACACTGAGGAGGTGCATCAGGACATGTCCCGGGCCATGGTCACACTGAGGAGGTGCATCAGGGGCGTGTCCCGGGCCATAGTCACACTGAGGAGGTGCATCAGGACATGTCCCGGGCCATGGTCACACTGAGGAGGTGCATCAGGACATGTCCCGGGCCATGGTCACACTGAGGAGGTGCATCAGGACATGGCCATGGTCACACTGAGGAGGTGCATCAGGACGTGTCCCGGGCCATGGTCACACTGAGGAGGTGCATCAGGACGTGTCCCGGGCCATGGTCACACTGAGGAGGTGCATCAGGACGTGTCCCGGGCCATGGTCACACTGAGGAGGTGCATCAGGACATGTCCCGGGCCATGGTCACACTGAGGAGGTGCATCAGGACATGTCCCGGGCCAGGGTCACACTGAGGAGGTGCATCAGGACATGTCCCGGGCCATGGTCACACTGAGGAGGTGCATCAGGACGTGTCCCGGGCCATGGTCACACTGAGGAGGTGCATCAGGACGTGTCCCGGGCCATGGTCACACTGAGGAGGTGCATCAGGACGTGTCCCGGGCCATGGTCACACTGAGGAGGTGCATCAGGACGTGTCCCGGGCCATGGTCACACTGAGGAGGTGCATCAGGACATGTCCCGGGCCATAGTCACACTGAGGAGGTGCATCAGGACGTGTCCCGGGCCATGGTCACACTGAGGAGGTGCATCAGGGACGTGTCCCGGGCCATGGTCACACTGAGGAGGTGCATCAGGACATGTCCCGGGCCATGGTCACACTGAGGAGGTGCATCAGGACATGTCCCGGGCCATGGTCACACTGAGGAGGTGCATCAGGACGTGTCCCGGGCCAGGGTCACACTGAGGAGGTGCATCAGGACGTGTCCCGGGCCATGGTCACACTGAGGAGGTGCATCAGGACGTGTCCCGGGCCATAGTCACACTGAGGAGGTGCATCAGGACATGTCCCGGGCCATGGTCACACTGAGGAGGTGCATCAGACGTGTCCCGGGCCATGGTCACACTGAGGAGGTGCATCAGGACATGTCCCGGGCCATAGTCACACTGAGGAGGTGCATCAGGACGTGTCCCGGGCCATGGTCACACTGAGGAGGTGCATCAGGACATGTCCCGGGCCATGGTCACACTGAGGAGGTGCATCAGGACATGTCCCGGGCCATAGTCACACTGAGGAGGTGCATCAGGACGTGTCCCGGGCCATGGTCACACTGAGGAGGTGCATCAGGACGTGTCCCGGGCCATGGTCACACTGAGGAGGTGCATCAGGACGTGTCCCGGGCCATGGTCACACTGAGGAGGTGCATCAGGACGTGTCCCGGGCCATAGTCACACTGAGGAGGTGCATCAGGACGTGTCCCGGGCCAGGGTCACACTGAGGAGGTGCATCAGGACGTGTCCCGGGCCATAGTCACACTGAGGAGGTGCATCAGGACGTGTCCCGGGCCAGGGTCAGGGAGTTATCATTCATATCAGAAAGTTTGCTTTTCATTTCTTCATTTATTTGAGCGTAGCCTATTCTTAATTAAGTTAGCGTTAGCTTAATAATAATAATTAATTAATAATAAACATATAATACTAATAAAATAAATATAAAAACTGTAGGGTCTTAAAATTACTGTCAACAAATGCCGATGTTACACCAAGAAATCTGCCACAGCGCCCCCTGGAGTCAGGTCTCGGCGTTAGACCTGTGTTCTGTTGAAAAGTGCCTCTTCACTTTCATGAATGAATGAATATTTCAAACTAAAAACGATAAACGATAACAAAGGATTGTAATAAAAAGAACCCACACGATATAAAAAGGAAGGAACACGGAACAGGTTTTTGAGAAAAGGTGGTTTATAAAGAATATAGATGCTAAGGTGTCAATAATAAAAAATAATAAAAGATTTCTAAATTTTCACACCCACTTAAACTTACTTAAAATTAAAATATATAAATATAATTAAATGTCTTTTGTAAACTTGGCAATGAAAAAGAAAACATCTGGTATTTCAGTGTTTAAAAATCAAATAATGACTTATTTCAACCCGTTTCTGAAAAGAAACCCAAAAATACCCTGACACGGAATTAAAACTTTAATTTATCCACTTTATTCAAACACTTAGCTCATCCTGACTCTGTCTGGTCCCGTTGAAAGTCCTCGGAGCAAGAACTAACCTGAAAGCTGCAGCAGAAACAAACGAAAGCAGCTTTGTAAGTTTCCGTTTTACAGAAAAGGAAACTTAGACTGAAGCCAAAGGTGGCATAAGATAAAAATACACAGAAAGAATAACTCTGTTAGTGTTTTATAATAGAAGCACTCTTATAACTTTCTGTATTATATTTGCACACTTTATATGATACACTGCATCTGTTGAAACCAGTTCGACCCTCAGTGGGAAAAGTACTGATGCCCCCTCCTGTGTGAGTGTGACCAGACACACAACTGTCTGACCTCATGTTAACATCGTGTTGTGTTCCAGCGCTGGACTTTTTCTGAGTGGAATTAAAAAGACAAACTTTACACTGGTTTTATAGTTTTTATTCTCCTTTATATCCTACTGTATGACATCATGGGCACAGGCCACTCCCACAAAACGGATTGGCTCATTATACAACCAGCAATAAAAACTATGGATAAAAAGCTAACCCGTTAGCATTACTGTAGCATTCTTAAAAAATATAATTGATTAAGTTTTGAAAGCTTTGGTCATTTATTATTACCTTATTGGTCACACGTTAGTGTTATAGTGCATTAATAATCTAGCTCCGAAGATTTGTTCAGAACAACAGAGAGTTCCTCAAACCATAACCTCCAAATCCCAAACTGCAGCCTTTATTTATAAGATCTGCAAACTGAGGAATTTATTACCCACTGATATTAAGATTATATCTGATTTTAAATTGTTTAGCTTTAGGCTTAAATCTTGGCTAAAATAAATAAAAACTGTACCCATTTTTAAAGATTGTGTTCTGGTGAGTGGAAGAGGAGTTTATAAATGTTATGTACTTTATTCATGGATTTGTATTTTTAAATGCTAGTTGTATATAATGTTGTGTATAATGATTTTTATAGTGTATTGTTTTTATAATATTAGTGTAAAGTAGAAAAGAGTTGAGAATTAGCATTTGTTATAAACTTTATATGCATCACATCTGCTGCAGTATTTATTTTGTAACTATGTCTGATTACATTGTCCCTGTTATAAAAAAAATAAATACAAATGTCTGTTCAATAAAACAGGCTTCAGTCGATTCAGGCTCAAAGGAAACCTGGACCTGGTTGATTCTAATCTTGTGAGCGTTAAGTTTCAAGAAATTGTTTCTGAAAAAACCATTCAAACGAGTGGTCGTCTTTCAACCGGAAGGTAGGCGGTTCGATTCCCGCTCTCCCCACAGTTCATACTGTCGTTGTGTCCTTGGGCAAGACACCTTGCCTCCAGTGGCTGTAACACTGGTAATTACATTAGAACAATGTAAGTCGCTTTGGATGAAAGCGTCTGATAAATGAATAAATGTAAATGTAAATTTTATTGGTCGTTTTTTATTTCACCGTCGGCCTGTACGTAACCACTGACGTCAGATCGCAGGCTGTGCGTCACTGCAGCGTAATGGCGGACGCAGCGGAGGCTCGTTTTACGGAGGACGATATTAAACGTAAGTAAACGGCTCTGTTCCGCGGATAGAACTCCCGTTTTCAGTCCGTCACACGCTCCGTTAAACCTGCCGCAGGTTCTATTAGCTCTGTCCCGGAAATAAACCACGTTACTCGAGTTTTTCTTACGTTAAAACTGAAGCAGGGCCTCACCACGGAGCTCCGTCAGAGGACCAAAACAGTGAAGAAACCAGGGAAACAACGGAGTAAAGATGACCCGAACAGAGGCTTAGGAATAACAAGTGAATAATATTTTAGTTTAAAGGCACTTAGGGTTTAAATAAAGTCGGGGACGAACAGGAAACAGGAGTGTGGTTTAGAATGGGCCGGGCCTCTCCGCGGAGCTGCACAACAGGACCCTCAGTGGATCAGAGATGAAGCACACGAGTGTGTGCACAACTGACCAGGGTTTATGTTCAAAGACAGACTTTACACTTTCTTTGTTTTATGTCTTAATACGATTCCACCAAATCCTTGCTTTCTGTGAAGGCACAGATATAACTGAATGAAAACTGGTCATATGTTTATTGTTAGATGAACAATAAGTGTTAAATGTGTGGAGAATAATATTGCATTGAAAAGATGAGTTTAAAAACCACCCTGGACTCATTTCTGTTAAAGTCTTTAAACTGGTTCAGTCTCTGAGCTCAAACACACAGCTGACTTTTGTTTCCTTCAGAGCTGAAGAGTTTCTGCTGAAGCTCTGCTCGTTCTGTCTGAAGCGTGTTTCCAGTGACTGTACAGTTCTGAGGTCTGATTGTTTTGTCTGAGCAGCAGCAGAAACACGAGGAGTGTCGAAGGGAACCCAGGCTCAGACGGTGAAACATGAGAGTGGCTCTGACAGCGACAGTAAACCCTCCACCACCTCCTCAGGTCAGACCACACTTAAACACTTCACACTGGGGCAAAACATACAATCTATTGTTTTAATTAATGTTTTCTGACAATTCACAATTTTAATAATTTTGTTTTTTGTTTTTCCACTGATTTAAAAATATAATTCAACTGTATAAAATGTTTTCTTGGTACCGAGCCACAGCAGTGCATTACCCTCGGAGAGAACATGACTTTAGGTTGGATATAGGGATGCTCATTTTGATTAATTTTCCCGACCGACAACCGCCGCTCCTTAATCGATTATTAACCGTTAACTGATAAGATTATATTATTGAAGTGGCATTAACGTCCTGGTCCCGTGATGTAAACACGCTACAAAAGAAAGCCTGCGTTGTGCTTGCACCTCGTCATGCAAACCCCAACAATATATATACCAAATTAAAGCTTAAAGTCTCATCTTTCAGACGATATAAACCATTTTAACACGTTACAACCACAGCGCCGACACCAAAGCCTTTTTTACAGACAAGCACAAAGATTTAGTTTGGACTAGTCTTACCTTTGACGGGTCTCTTGGACTGAAACAGCAACAAATCCACATTAGCTTGGTGTCTTTCTGTCCGTAAAGGGAATAATATCCAGTAAAATAATTAGGTCCACAAGACATGTTATATCCTCCAAGGCTCAAAAACTGCAGAGAAGTATTTCCAACTTGAAAACTGCTGCAACATTTTTTGTCATTTCTATTGATAATAAAAGCCATAAGTCCTTTCGAGACCGCGAAAAAAGCTACTAAAATGCTAACAGGAAGTGTTAGCCTTCGATTGACACCTTTTTCAGCCAACTCTGATGGGTTTTGACCGGGCGGGACCTGGATATGCACCAATGGCCGCACAGACATCTTCAGGCATGTGTCACGTGTGGTTGCGCGTGCCGACGTGCTCCGTGAGTTAATAAATATAAGCTATATAGTAGGCTATTCTATTTTTAAACCAGGCAGCAAACAAAAAAAAACCTTAAAAAAAAACGTTTTAAACCGTTTAACTGATAGTATTAATCGGTCAAAATATTTACTTTAGGTTAACGGTTAAACGGTCAATATGAGCATCCCTAGTTGGATACTTTAGTTTGAGCCCTCCCTGTCTCCATAGACCAGCTCTAATATAATGTCGAGAGCCTCGTTAGAAGTCTCTGACCTCGTGCATCATTTGCATAAATCAACAAAGTATTTGATCTGTTTCTTGTCTCTTTTTTAAAGCAGAGCATCTCAGGGTCATTAGTCTCTGTATTGTCCAGCTCTAATAACAATGTTCTCCTGATGAGCATGACATTTAATGTTTTATAATAAAGAGTCCTGTTGTTGTTTGTGACAGAGAGACACATCTCGATCCAGAGCACACTGGAGGGACTGGAGTCTCTGGTCGACCTAAACGGAGGTAAAGAGCAGACCCAGTCTGTTTCAGCGGCAACTTTACAAATAATTATTCATTTGCTGTTGTCTCCTCCTCCTTTTAACGCTGTGTGTGTTTCCCTTTGTTTTCCCTCTGTAACCTCCAGTGTCTGTGGTGCGAGTGTCTGTGGTGCGAGTGTCTGTGGTGCGAGTGTCTGTGGTGCGAGTGTCTGTGGTGCGAGTGTCTGTGGTGCGAGTGTCTCTGGTGCGAGTGTCTCTGGTGCGAGTGTCTCTGGTGCGAGTGTCTCTGGTGCGAGTGTCTCAGGTGCGAGTGTCTCTGGTGCGAGTGTCTCAGGTGCGAGTGTCTCAGGTGCGAGTGTCTCTGAGGCGAGTGTCTGTGGTGCGAGTGTCTCAGGTGCGAGTGTCTCAGGTGCGAGTGTCTCAGGTGCGAGTGTCTCAGGTGCGAGTGTCTCAGGTGCGAGTGTCTCAGGTGCGAGTGTCTGTGGTGCGAGTGTCTCAGGTGCGAGTGTCTGTGGTGCGAGTGTCTCTGGTGCGAGTGTCTCAGGTGCGAGTGTCTCAGGTGCGAGTGTCTCAGGTGCGAGTGTCTCAGGTGCGAGTGTCTCAGGTGCGAGTGTCTCAGGTGCGAGTGTCTGTGGTGCGAGTGTCTGTGGTGCGAGTGTCTCAGGTGCGAGTGTCTCAGGTGCGAGTGTCTCAGGTGCGAGTGTCTCAGGTGCGAGTGTCTCAGGTGCGAGTGTCTGTGGTGTGAGTGTCTCAGGTGCGAGTGTCTCAGGTGCGAGTGTCTCAGGTGCGAGTGTCTCAGGTGCGAGTGTCTGTGGTGCGAGTGTCTCAGGTGCGAGTGTCTGTGGTGCGAGTGTCTCTGGTGCGAGTGTCTCAGGTGCGAGTGTCTCTGGTGCGAGTGTCTCAGGTGCGAGTGTCTCTGAGGCGAGTGTCTGTGGTGCGAGTGTCTCAGGTGCGAGTGTCTCAGGTGCGAGTGTCTCAGGTGCGAGTGTCTCAGGTGCGAGTGTCTCAGGTGCGAGTGTCTGTGGTGCGAGTGTCTGTGGTGCGAGTGTCTCAGGTGCGAGTGTCTCAGGTGCGAGTGTCTCAGGTGCGAGTGTCTCAGGTGCGAGTGTCTGTGGTGTGAGTGTCTGTGGTGTGAGTGTCTGTGGTGCGAGTGTCTCAGGTGCGAGTGTCTCAGGTGCGAGTGTCTCAGGTGTGAGTGTCTCAGGTGTGAGTGTCTGTGGTGTGAGTGTCTGTGGTGTGAGTGTCTGTGGTGTGAGTGTCTGTGGTGCGAGTGTCTGTGGTGCGAGTGTCTGTGGTGCGAGTGTCTGTGGTGCGAGTGTCTGTGGTGCGAGTGTCTGTGGTGCGAGTGTCTGTGGTGCGAGTGTCTGTGGTGCGAGTGTCTCAGGTGCGAGTGTCTGTGGTGCGAGTGTCTGTGGTGCGAGTGTCTGTGGTGCGAGTGTCTGTGGTGCGAGTGTCTGTGGTGCGAGTGTCTGTGGTGCGAGTGTCTGTGGTGCGAGTGTCTGTGGTGCGAGTGTCTGTGGTGTGAGTGTCTCTGAGGCGAGTGTCTCTGAGGCGAGTGTCTCTGAGGCGAGTGTCTCTGAGGCGAGTGTCTCAGGTGCGAGTGTCTGTGGTGCGAGTGTCTGTGGTGCGAGTGTCTGTGGTGTGAGTGTCTGTGGTGTGAGTGTCTCTGAGGCGAGTGTCTCTGAGGCGAGTGTCTCTGGTGCGAGTGCCTCAGGTGCGAGTGTCTCAGGTGCGAGTGTCTGTGGTGCGAGTGTCTGTGGTGCGAGTGTCTGTGGTGCGAGTGTCTGTGGTGCGAGTGTCTGTGGTGCGAGTGTCTGTGGTGCGAGTGTCTCAGGTACGAGTGTCTCTGGTGCGAGTGTCTCAGGTGCGAGTGTCTCAGGTGCGAGTGTCTGTGGTGCGAGTGTCTGTGGTGCGAGTGTCTCAGGTGCGAGTGTCTCAGGTGCGAGTGTCTGTGGTGCGAGTGTCTGTGGTGCGAGTGTCTCTGGTGCGAGTGTCTGTGGTGTGAGTGTCTCAGGTGCGAGTGTCTGTGGGGCGAGTGTCTGTGGTGCGAGTGTCTGTGGTGCGAGTGTCTCAGGTGCGAGTGTCTCAGGTGCGAGTGTCTGTGGTGCGAGTGTCTCAGGTGCGAGTGTCTGTGGTGCGAGTGTCTGTGGTGCGAGTGTCTGTGGTGCGAGTGTCTCAGGTGCGAGTGTCTCAGGTGCGAGTGTCTCAGGTGCGAGTGTCTCAGGTGCGAGTGCCTCAGGTGCGAGTGCCTCTGGTGCGAGTGTCTCTGGTGCGAGTGTCTCAGGTGCGAGTGTC
Organism: Perccottus glenii; assembly: GCA_024416835.2. Classification (NCBI taxonomy): domain Eukaryota; kingdom Metazoa; phylum Chordata; class Actinopteri; order Gobiiformes; family Odontobutidae; genus Perccottus; species Perccottus glenii. Next base: position 29,898,947 of record CM044559.2, read on the forward strand.
TCAGGTGCGAGTGTCTGTGGTGCGAGTGTCTGTGGTGCGAGTGTCTGTGGTGCGAGTGTCTGTGGTGCGAGTGTCTGTGGTGCGAGTGTCTGTGGTGCGAGTGTCTGTGGTGCGAGTGTCTCAGGTGCGAGTGTCTGTGGTGTGAGTGCCTCAGGTGCGAGTGTCTCAGGTGCGAGTGTCTCTGGTGCGAGTGTCTCAGGTGCGAGTGTCTCAGGTGCGAGTGTCTCAGGTGCGAGTGTCTCAGGTGCGAGTGCCTCAGGTGCGAGTGCCTCAGGTGCGAGTGTCTCAGGTGCGAGTGTCTCTGGTGCGAGTGTCTCAGGTGCGAGTGTCTCAGGTGCGAGTGCCTCAGGTGCGAGTGCCTCAGGTGCGAGTGTCTCTGGTGCGAGTGTCTCAGGTGCGAGTGTCTCAGGTGCGAGTGTCTCAGGTGCGAGTGTCTGTGGTGCGAGTGTCTGTGGTGCGAGTGTCTCTGGTGCGAGTGTCTCTGGTGCGAGTGTCTCAGGTGCGAGTGTCTCAGGTGCGAGTGCCTCAGGTGCGAGTGTCTCTGGTGCGAGTGTCTCAGGTGCGAGTGTCTCAGGTGCGAGTGTCTGTGGTGCGAGTGTCTGTGGTGCGAGTGTCTGTGGTGCGAGTGTCTGTGGTGCGAGTGTCTGTGGTGCGAGTGTCTCAGGTGCGAGTGTCTGTGGTGTGAGTGTCTCTGAGGCGAGTGTCTCTGGTACGAGTGTCTCAGGTGCGAGTGTCTCAGGTGCGAGTGTCTCAGGTGCGAGTGTCTCTGGTGCGAGTGTCTGTGGTGCGAGTGTCTCAGGTGCGAGTGTCTCAGGTGCGAGTGTCTGTGGTGCGAGTGTCTGTGGTGCGAGTGTCTGTGGTGCGAGTGTCTGTGGTGCGAGTGTCTCTGGTGCGAGTGTCTCAGGTGCGAGTGTCTCAGGTGCGAGTGTCTGTGGTGCGAGTGTCTGTGGTGCGAGTGTCTCAGGTGCGAGTGTCTGTGGTGCGAGTGCGGCTCAGGTGCGAGTGCGGCTCTGGTGCGAGTGTGGCTCTGGCGCGAGTTAAAATTTTCTGTTCATCTGGCCTCGTCTTAATACTTTTGTGTCTTTCCTACTGTTGGTAATGCCACTGTTTTCAGCTAAAACACACTTCATTCACCTGTTCCTCTGTGGCCCTCAGCCGGCCGTAAGGCCTGTCCTCTCTGTCCCGACGAGAAGTTTAAAGCCTGCTACAGCCACAAACTGAGGCGACACCTGCAGAACCTGCACTGGAAGGTCTACGTGGAGTTCGAAGGTGAGGCTTAGGGGCGAGAGTCAGGGCCGAAGGTCAAGGGACAAGTTACAGGGACAAGGACAGGGGTGAGGGTCAGGGGCTAGGGGCTGACTAGCGCCTAGGGTCAGGGGTCAGGGTGAGGCTGCTGACGGTCAGACGTTTATGTAGTGGTCTCTGAAGTTCTCATCTGTGTTTTTCAGGTCAAAGGATGTGCATCTGTCACCTGCCCTGTCGGAACCTGAAGCCCAGCCTCACCTCGGACCAGGTCTGTCACAGGTTTTGGGACATTGGATTTAAACAGGCTTGATTTGACTTGAACGGGTTTTAACAGGATTTCCTCCTGATATGTCCCAGTCAGCGCGACACGTGGCTCATTATCACTGTGTGGTCTGCTCCGTGACCATCGCCAGAAAAACCGACATGATCTCTCACCTCAAACGCCACACGAACAAAGGAGAGACTGAGGCCAGCTACAGCTGCGACCTGAGCCAAAACCAGGACCAGGAGCCAGGTACGGACCAGGACCAGGACCAGGACTAGGACAGTCAGATGTCATTGTGAATACTTAATAAATAAAGCTTATAATCCAACAGCGTCCACTCTGTTGCTGGTATTTTTCATTTCAGTCATTTTTATTTACATTAAACATTGAGGTAAAACATTTCCAAAAGTCAGTTATTTTTCAGAATGTTACTTCCTTTATGTCAGGGGTCTTTATACAGCTGATTATTGTGTCTCACCTGTGTAGCCTCCTCAGGTGAGACTCTGGAGATCCTGAAGGAGCTGGGGACCAACGTCCAGCTGCTGCTGAGCCACTGCATGCCTCAGAAGAACGACACCTACTTCAACAGCAAGATGAAGACCAACAGGTGGCGCTCTTCCTCATCTCCAGCTCTTTCGGTGCTACCTCTGGTCTAACTCTGGACTTAATCTGGACTTAATCTGGTCTAACTCTGGACTTAATCTGGACTTAATCTGGTCTAACTCTGGACTTAATCTGGACTTAATCTGGATTTAGTCTGGACTTAATCTGGTCTAACTCTGTGGTTCACAGGCAGCTGGTTTTCTGTTCGTTGGCGGTTTTGGCCGAAGAGAGAAGTCCACTGGAGTGTCTCGATGCTTTCGGAGCCACAGGTCAGAGTCTTTAGTCCTGGTTTAGTCCCGGTTTAGACCTGGTTTAGTCCCGGTTTAGACCTGGTTTAGTCCCGGTTTAGACCTGGTTTAGTCCTGGTTTAGTCCCGGTTTAGACCTGGTTTAGTCCCGGTTTAGATCTGGTTTAGTCCTGGTTTAGTCCTGGTTTAGACCTGGTTTAGTCCTGGTTTAGTCCTGGTTTAGACCCGGTTTAGACCCGGTTTAGACCTGGTTTAGTCCTGATTTAGACCTGGTTTAGTCCTGGTTTTGTCCTGGTTTAGACCTGGTTTAGTCCTGGTTTAGACCTGGTTCAGACCTGGTTTAGTCCTGGTTTAGACCCGGTTTAGACCCGGTTTAGACCTGGTTTAGTCCTGGTTTTGTCCTGGTTTAGACCTGGTTTAGTCCTGGTTCAGACCTGGTTTAGTCCTGGTTTAGACCTGGTTCAGACCTGGTTTAGACCTGGTTTAGACCTGGTTTAGTCCTGGTTTTGTCCTGGTTTAGACCTGGTTTAGTCCTGGTTTAGACCTGGTTCAGACCTGGTTTAGTCCCGGTTTAGTCCCGGTTTAGACCCGGTTTAGACCCGGTTTAGTCCCGGTTTAGACCCGGTTTAGTCCCGGTTTAGACCTTGTTTAGACCCGGTTTAGACCCGGTTTAGTCCCGGTTTAGACCCGGTTTAGACCCGGTTTAGTCCTGGTTTAGTCCTGGTTTAGTCCTGGTTTAGTCTTGGTTTAGTCCTGGTTTAGTCCTGGTTTAGTCCCGGTTTAGTCTTGGTTTAGACCTGGTTTAGTCCTGGTTTAGACCCGGTTTAGACCTGGTTTAGTCCTGGTTTAGACCTGGTTTAGACCTGGTTTAGTCCCGGTTTAGACCTGGTTTAGACCCGGTTTAGACCCGGTTTAGTCCCGGTTTAGACCCGGTTTAGTCCCGGTTTAGTCCCGGTTTAGTCCTGGTTTAGACCTTGTTTAGACCTGGTTTAGACCTGGTTTAGTCCTGGTTTAGTCCTGGTTTAGACCTGGTTTAGTCCTGGTTTAGACCCGGTTTAGACCTGGTTTAGTCCTGGTTTAGACCTGGTTTAGACCTGGTTTAGACCTGGTTTAGACCCGGTTTAGACCCGGTTTAGACTCGGTTTAGTCCCTGTTTAGACCCGGTTTAGACCCGGTTTAGTCCCGGTTTAGACCCGGTTTAGACCCGGTTTAGTCCTGGTTTAGTCCTGGTTTAGTCTTGGTTTAGTCTTGGTTTAGTCTTGGTTTAGACCCGGTTTAGTCCCGGTTTAGTCCCGGTTTAGACCCGGTTTAGACCTGGTTTAGACCCGGTTTTGACCCGGTTTAGTCCCGGTTTAGTCCTGGTTTAGACCCGGTTTAGACCCGGTTTAGTCCTGGTTTAGTCCCGGTTTAGTCTTGGTTTAGTTTAGACCTTGTTTAGACCCGGTTTAGACCCGGTTTAGTCCCGGTTTAGACCCGGTTTTGACCCGGTTTAGTCCCGGTTTAGTCCCGGTTTAGTCCCGGTTTAGACCCGGTTTTGACCCGATTTAGACCCGGTTTAGACCCGGTTTAGTCCTGGTTTAGACCCGGTTTAGTCCCGGTTTAGACCCGATTTAGTCCCGGTTTAGACCCGGTTTAGTCCTGGTTTAGTCCTGGTTTAGACCCGGTTTAGACCCGGTTTAGTCCCGGTTTAGACCCGGTTTAGACCCGGTTTAGTCCTGGTTTAGACCTGGTTTAGACCCGGTTTAGTCCTGGTGAAGTCTTGGTTTAGACCCGGTTTAGACCCGGTTTAGACCCGGTTTAGTCCCGGTTTAGACCCGGTTTAGACCCGGTTTAGTCCCCTGGTGTAGTGTAATTCCCCTGCTGACCACTAGTATCAATTAGACCGAAGTGCTTTAGATTGAAAACAGGAGAAGTATATAACTACATTAAAACAATAACCAAAGAAAAAAGACACAATAAAAAACAAATGTTAGAAATCTGAAAGTGAAGCAGTGTTAAAAGCCAGTGTAAATAAGTCAGTCTTTAACCTGGACTTGAACAGGGTCAGTGAGAGCACAGAGGTCACAGGTCATGTGTTCCAGAGTTTAGGAGCAGCAACAGAACTATTGGCCACTGCTCGTACTGGGACCTCGGAACAACCCACCGGGTCAGCCGGCCGGAGGGCTCTGCCCGGGACGGGGGACAATCAAAAATTCAGATCAAGTGGAGCAAGTCTGTTAAGAGCTTTAAAAGCAAATATTAACATTTTGAATTGAACACGGTAACGAAGTGGGAGCCAGTGGAGGGAACAGAGGACTGGGCTGTGTCTGGATGTGTTTGTTCAGACTGAGTGAGGACTGTGTGAGCTTTGCCTTTTCCAGGTCACTGTGGGACAGAAAGGACTAGTAGCTCCTGTATTAACGAGAGTTACGTATGTAACTACGGTTCTATGAATTCTGGATGACCGCCAGGGGCGGTGCATTAATCACACTGTGCATTAATCACACTGATTAATAAATCACACTGTGTGTGATTTATTTAAAACAAAGCACGTTCATTGCAATGTTCTTTTTTTTTTTTTGTTAAGGATTTGTTCACTGTGTGTGATTCATTTAATAAGCACATTCACTGCTAGTTGTCTTGCTGTTAATTTTAAATAAACGTAGAGCAAGTAGCTAATCAGTGTCTGCTCGTTTATTCAAACTAATACCCCCGCCCCAGACGGTTATGTTATGAACCGTCACATTTGACTCATAGTCATAACCGTCAACACCAATTCTGAAACCGGCACACCCCTAGTGGAGGGTGCCCGGGCGTTTCTTATGGTATGCTCGACATCCCTGCCAAACTGAGAGAAGCCCGATCCAGGCCCTGTAGCGGCCAGACCCATAGCTGGAGGCGATCGGGATAGGGATGTAATATTTGTCCCCCCCATCTGTGACAAGAGATCTGACCTGGTGGGGAGACGCATAGGGGAGCCGCAGCAGAGCCTGTGCAGCATTGGAAACCACGTCCTCGCTGCCAGTAAGAGGCCACCAGGAGGAGTCTGTGTCCTCCTGAAGGACTCTGGAGTGTGTGGTCTATTAGAGAACGGAGGAAACGTGTACAGGAGCACCTTCGGCCAGTCGTGCGACAGCGCATCCAGGCCCAATGGACTGGTGCTGTCTGTCAAGGAGAACCACAGGGGACAATGGGTAGCTTCCCTCGAAGCAAACAGGTCCACCTTTGCCCTGCCAAAAGTCCCCCAGATGTGCTCCACCACCTCTGGGTGAAGTTTCCATTCCCCCGGTAACACTTTCTGCCGACAGACAGTCCGCCACTCTGTTCCGCACCGAACATGGGCTGCCCTTAGGCTGGGAAAATGGAGTGTCGCCCACGCCAGAGACGTCGAGTTTCTTGTGTTAGTCTCTCTGAGTGTACTCTGCCCATGTGGTTCACGTAGTAGACCACCGACATGTTGTCGGAACAAATTAGTACGTGCCTGCCTCGCAGGCCCGTGAAGAAATGGCGCAGGGCCAGATGTACGGCCATTAATTCCAGAACATTTATGTGCTCTGTGTACATATGTCGGGGCCACTCCCCCTGGACCATGCGGCCCTGCCACATCGCACCCCAACCCGTGGAGGAGGCATCCGTAAATACAACCTCTCTCCGTACTGGTAGAGAGCCCAAGGGAACGCCTTGTGTAATCCAACTCCTGTCCCTCAACCGAGACAGGGAGTCGAGACACTGGGGTGACACGAGTATCCTTTTGTACCTGTGCACTCGGATCTAAGTGTAGATTGTTCAGCCAGATCTGCATTGGCCGCAACCAGAGCAGTCCCAGAGGCACCACATTGGAGGCGGCTGTCAACATGCCCAGAAGCCGGAGATACCAGACAAAGGGCAGTGTCCTGCCCCCTTGAAAAACAGATAGCATGGTTACGATGCTGTTGATCCGCTGAGTAGAGGGACAAGCTTTCATGGAGATTGTATTCAGACTGACCCCAAGAAAAACTGTATGCTGTGTCGGCACCAACTTGCTCTTTTCGAAGTTCACTCTCAGTCCCAAGCGCTCTACATGCTCGAGAACAACCCCTGTGTCTCGAATGGCCTGTTTGCGGGTCGGTGCACATATGAGCCAGTCGTCGAGGTATGGCAGAATCTTGATACCCCGTGCCTGTAGAGGGGACAGCGCTGCTGCCACTACATGAGTAAATACCCTGGGAGACAGGGACAAACCGAAGGGAAGGACCCGGAACTGAAAGTGATTTCCTTGAAAAGCAAATCGCAGGAACCTCCAGTGGTGTTCTGCAATTGGGACGTGAAAGCACGCGTCCTTCAGGTCGACAGGTACACCATTCGCCCTGGGAGAGCGCCTGGAGCATTTCTCCAGTGCGTAACATGCGGAATGGTATTGTCCTTAAAAACACGTTCAGACCTCGTAGGTCGAGGACAGGTATAGGTCACCTGTCTTTTTTGGCACTAAAAAATATCTTGAATAAAACCCCCCCGGATCCAGCCGGGTCTACAGGAACTATCGCCCCTTGGCCAGCAGGGTGGAGATCTCCTTGTTGAGCGTATCGGCTCTTGCCGGGTCTCGATGACAGTCATCCTGACCTGGCCAGAAACTGGGGGCCGGCGGCGGAATTGTTGTTGATATCCCCTTGACAAGGTGGTCAGCACCCAAATGTCGGGGCTGTGAGCGGCCCAGTAAGAGAGCTGCTCCAGGGTAAAACGATCGACCGCCGGCACTCCAATCTCACTTCCGCCCCCTTTGGCCATTTGATGGCCTGGGGGGTTGGCGACTAGGTTGTGTAGGCCGTGGAAAACGCGGGGCCCTAAACCCTGTCCGATCACCCGGAAATTGGCCAGATCTTGTATTTGGTCTCCGGGGCACCGCAAAAGAGCCTGGATTAGTAAAAACAGGCCGGAAGGATCTAGCAGGAGGGCCGTCCCCAGCTTGAGCCATTGTTCGTCTGTGAAGGCCAGCTAACTGTTGTCGCGTCTCAGACGCCCTGGCCGTGCGATGTAGGGCCTCAATTGCGGCTGTACCAAAGAGCTCCCCTGGGGCCACCGGTAAGCCCCATAGGGTCCTTCTGCAGGTCTCCGTTAGTGGCGATTGCGCCAGCCAGACCTGTCGACGAGCCTGCGTCAACAGTGACATCATACGCCCAAGCTCTCTAGACATGAAAGCGAAGGTCTGCAGAGACGTGTCCATTAATGCTTGGGTCGGTATATCGACCCCCGTGGCCTCCAGCGAAGACGCAAGGCCCAGCAGTAAATGGGACAGGGAATTTCCCATCCGTCCCATACGTGCCCCCGCATCATAGGCTTTACACAGTAAGTCATCCGTGACCCGACACTGCGGTCGTGGGCACCTAGCATTCGGTCGCATGGCTTCGTCTGGGGCCACAATTAGAGAGGCTACCGCTGGCTCCACCGACGGCATATGACCCAGGCCAAATTTGGGGGCATCCTGCATTGAAGCGAGCGCTCTAGCATCGGACGTAGGCCGTGAAAATGCCTTAACGTCCGCCCAGCACGCATGGAGCTCTCTAACGTACTCAGCCGAGGGGGGCACCAGAAAAGAGGTAGCCGCATCACGCCGTCGGAAAAATGCGCTGGATGCCACTGGTCGTGGTGGTGGTTCGTCCAGCTGTAGCCGAGCGAGGGCTATCCTAATGGCTGAGAAGGCCGACTTGTCCGTACCCTCTAGAGTACCTGTAGAGGCATGGGACCCGGCCTCAGACGCTTCAGGGCTCGTCTCTTGAGTCTCCTGGAAGAGCGTGTCTGAAGCCGCCACCGAAATGGCATCCTCCTCACAAGGAGAGGCTACGTCCTGCACATGTGCAGCCGCCTCGAGGACTTCACCAGCCCGAAATGACTGGAGGATGGCTTTCATTTCGGCCAACTCTGAAGAAAGACTGTCCACCTTCTTGGACAGTTCCCCCTTTGAGCGTTTCTTCGGAACAGGAGGCGCAGCCCCAGCAGCTGGGCGCTTCAGCCGTGTACCCTGTCCAGCTGGTAACTGAGCAGGCTGTAATTCTGTTAAATAAGCAAAAGGCTGTTCAACAGCGGTCAGCCTAGCCACCTGTACAGACCGGGGCATAATGCTGCAGTTTGTACACGCGTCATCTGTGAGACCCTCCCTGAGATGACCAACTCCCAAGCAGGAGGGGCAGAGATCGTGGCCATCATCAGGCTGGAGGGGGGCTAAACACGCCCTACAACACAGTGACTCCAGCATGACAGTCAACACTACAAGTCTTCAAGGGAGATCAGGTCGAGCAAGAACCGCCACTAGTGACCCCCAGTAAATACAATTACCCCTGCGAATCACCTTGAGCTGAAAACGCTACTAGTGATTCCACCGCGGGATGCTACGTGGAACCGAAGTTACCCCCGTTCCAAAATATGCAATTCAAATACACTTGTACTTAAGCCGAACACAGCCTCAGTTAACAGTGTACAGCTCAGTCGACCACGTCGGCCAGTCACAAATATAAATAGCTTAGCCGAAACACGGAAAGGAAATCAATGTACTTAGCTCAGCCGAACACAGCGGCAGTTCACAAAATATATATATATAGCACAGTCAAACACGGAAAGTGGACTTACCATCTGTTGCACCCACACTCTGGACCTTAGCTTACCAGCGTCCGTGATGCAAACAACATCTAGCTCGTGCAGCCTCTGGAGGGCGAGCACTCCCGCTGCTCCGATTGTGGTCAAAAACTCACAATGCACGAGGCTACAAGCTACGAGCTGAGTGTATAAAGAACAGTGGATTGTATTACACAAGTCTCCACCATAAAGCTTCACCTGCGAGAAGACAAAAGGGACTGAGCTCCCGGTATCACGTGACTAAATAGCCCCACGTGGGTCACCGGGAGGTCACAAGTGACTTTGTTGATATTAAATTCTCGACCTGCGCATGCGCAAAGATGATCATTCAGTGCTTAATGCACCGCCCCTGGCGGTCAGGAGGGATGAAATAGAACTCCTGTCTCTTATTTAAACACTTTATGTCCCCCTCTGAACCGGTTACCTCTGACTCTTGTGCCCTGGCTTTGGTCTGCAGGCATCATGGGTCTGCAGTGGGCCAAACACTTACGCAGTGCTGTTAAAGTCACCATCACCGACATTAACGAGGCCTGCGTGAACATGATCCGAGAGAACTGTGAGCTCAACCAGATCCGCGTGGCTCCGTTGGGCGGCTCCGAGCCTGGACCCGGGTCTGAGGCCTACGTCTCCACCGTCGAGGTCAACAAGATGGACGCCAACGTTATCATGCACCTGCGGCCCTTCGACTACATGTGAGTCAGCTGGATTTGAACAGGTTTCGGTTGGATTTGAACAGGTTTTGGTTGGATTTGAAATAGCTCACTGTAAATTAAAAAGACATGGTATTTGTTTTTCCTTTTCTCTAATATAATCTCTCGTTCTGGTTCGTCCACAGTCACCTGGACCCGTTCGGGACGGCTGTGAACTACCTGGACGCTGCGTTCAGGAGCGTCCGTAACCTGGGCATCGTGTCGGTGACGTCCACAGACACCAGCTCGCTGTACGCCAAGACCCCCAACGTCACGCTGCGTCACTACGGCTGCAGCATCGTCCGCACAGAGTACTACAGGGAGCTGGCCGCGCGCACACTTGTGGCCACCGTCGCCAGGTACACCTCGTGACCTCAGCACGAACGAAAACATCAGCAGGACGTCAGTAAAACCTGCTCTAACTGTTCGGTCCAGAGCTCCCAGGTCCAGCTGTGACTCTCCAATCAGCTTCTACCCATTCAACCATCTGATTCTGATGTCTATTTTTTTTCCCCAGAGCTGCATTAGTCACTGTTCAGACTCAACAGAAATACATTCACCGGACACACTTGCTTTGTGGAGAGTGACCTGCCCTTTTCTGCTCCAGGGGTCACTTGGTTAATTTACAGAAAGGATTGCCCTGAACTTTGACCTTGTCCCTGTTCTCTCTCAGGGCGGCAGCGCGCTCCAACAAAGGCGTGGAGGTGCTGCTGGCCGTGGCCCTGGACCACTTCGTCCTGGTGGTGGTCCGGGTCCTGAAGGGTCCCGCTCAGGCCGACGAGTCCGTGAAGAGGCTGCGCAGACTGGTGCACTGTCAGTGGTGCGAGGAGCGGCTGTTCCTGAAGCACGGCAACATGGTGGACGGTGGGTTCAGACCTGGACCTGGACCTGGACCTGGGCCTGGGCCTGGGCCTGGACCTGGACCTGGACCTGGACTAACCTGCAGTGGTGGTAATTGTGTGACTGATGGTCTCTGTGCTTCCAGACACTCTGCCCTGCTCCTGTCACGGGAGTTTACCGGGGAAGACTGCAGTCCAGCTGGGACCGCTCTGGTAAAAACATTTAAAGTGTCTCTGGAACTTAGAGCAGCACAATGTAACTTCACCAGAGCCAGAAATACACCTTTTATTTAGTCAATGTTGACGGCAATAATCGACTGAACAGAGTCTGTTTTCTTTGTGGTTAGTTTAATAGAACATTAGTCCAGGTCTGCTCCAGGACCACACTTATCACATTTAGTCTGAGGTTAACAGTGCTTCAGTCGCTCACATGTAACTGAATCAGATGAGTCTGAAAGAAGCTCAGACCTGGAGACACCTGGGCCCACAGGTGAGCTAGGCCAGAACTTTGAAACTGAAACTAAACTCAAATCCAAAAAATATCATAAGGAAAAAAGTTATTTTGTGTTTGGAACATTATGTTAATCATAAAGTGGAACTTTGGTCCAGGTTTATTAAAGCTCCAAACACTTAATAAATGTTTACGTCCAGAAGTATAACTGCACTTTTCTGTTACACTGATGTTGTGACTCTGGTGTAAAACAGTGAATGACTCTGGTGTAAAACAGTGAAAGACTGGACTCTGGTGTAAAACAGTGAATGACTCTGGTGTAAAACAGTGAAAGACTGGACTCTGGTGTAAAACAGTGAATGACTGGACTCTGGTGTAACACAGTGAATGACTGGACTCTGGTGTAACACAGTGAATGACTGGACTCTGGTGTAAAACAGTGAAAGACTGGACTCTGGTGTAAAACAGTGAATGACTGGACTCTGGTGTAAAACAGTGAAAGACTGGACTCTGGTGTAAAACAGTGAATGACTCCGGTGTAAAACAGTGAATGACTGGACTCTGGTGTAAAACAGTGAAAGACTGGACTCTGGTGTAAAACAGTGAATGACTGGACTCTGGTGTAAAACAGTGAATGACTGGACTCTGGTGTAAAACAGTGAATGACTGGACTCTGGTGTAAAACAGTGAATGACTCTGGTGTAAAACAGTGAAAGACTGGACTCTGGTGTAAAACAGTGAATGACTCTGGTGTAAAACAGTGAAAGACTGGACTCTGGTGTAAAACGGTGAAAGACTGGACTCTGGTGTAAAACAGTGAAAGACTGGACTCTGGTGTAAAACAGTGAATGACTGGACTCTGGTGTAAAACAGTGAATGACTGGACTCTGGTGTAAAACAGTGAATGACTGGACTCTGGTGTAAAACAGTGAATGACTCTGGTGTAAAACAGTGAAAGACTGGACTCTGGTGTAAAACAGTGAATGACTCTGGTGTAAAACAGTGAAAGACTGGACTCTGGTGTAAAACGGTGAAAGACTGGACTCTGGTGTAAAACAGTGAATGACTGGACTCTGGTGTAAAACAGTGAAAGACTGGACTCTGGTGTAAAACAGTGAATGACTCTGGTGTAAAACAGTGAAAGACTGGACTCTGGTGTAACACAGTGAATGACTCTGGTGTAAAACAGTGAAAGACTGGACTCTGGTGTAAAACAGTGAATGACTGGACTCTGGTGTAACACAGTGAATGACTGGACTCTGGTGTAAAACAGTGAATGACTGGACTCTGGTGTAAAACAGTGAATGACTGGACTCTGGTGTAAAACAGTGAATGACTCTGGTGTAAAACAGTGAAAGACTGGACTCTGGTGTAAAACAGTGAATGACTCTGGTGTAAAACAGTGAAAGACTGGACTCTGGTGTAAAACAGTGAAAGACTGGACTCTGGTGTAAAACAGTGAATGACTGGACTCTGGTGTAAAACAGTGAAAGACTGGACTCTGGTGTAAAACAGTGAATGACTCTGGTGTAAAACAGTGAAAGACTGGACTCTGGTGTAACACAGTGAATGACTCTGGTGTAAAACAGTGAAAGACTGGACTCTGGTGTAACACAGTGAATGACTGGACTCTGGTGTAAAACAGTGAAAGACTGGACTCTGGTGTAAAACAGTGAAAGACTGGACTCTGGTGTAAAACAGTGAATGACTCTGGTGTAAAACAGTGAATGACTGGACTCTGGTGTAAAACAGTGAAAGACTGGACTCTGGTGTAAAACAGTGAAAGACTGGACTCTGGTGTAACACAGTGAAAGACTGGACTCTGGTGTAACACAGTGAATGACTCTGGTGTAAAACAGTGAAAGACTGGACTCTGGTGTAACACAGTGAATGACTCTGGTGTAAAACAGTGAATGACTCTGGTGTAACACAGTGAATGACTGGACTCTGGTGTAACACAGTGAATGACTGGACTCTGGTGTAAAACAGTGAATGACTCTGGTGTAAAACAGTGAATGACTCTGGTGTAAAACAGTGAATGACTCTGGTGTAACACAGTGAATGACTCTGGTGTAAAACAGTGAATGACTCTGGTGTAAAACAGTGAATGACTGGACTCTGGTGTAAAACAGTGAATGACTCTGGTGTAAAACAGTGAATGACTCTGGTGTAAAACAGTGAATGACTGGACTCTGGTGTAAAACAGTGAAAGACTGGACTCTGGTGTAAAACAGTGAATGACTCTGGTGTAAAACAGTGAATGACTCTGGTGTAAAACAGTGAATGACTCTGGTGTAAAACAGTGAATGACTTTGGTGTAAAACAGTGAATGACTCTGGTGTAAAACAGTGAATGACTGGACTCTGGTGTAAAACTGTGAATGACTGGACTCTGGTGTAAAACAGTGAAAGACTGGACTCTGGTGTAAAACAGTGAATGACTCTGGTGTAAAACAGTGAATGACTTTGGTGTAAAACAGTGAATGACTCTGGTGTAAAACTGTGAATGACTGGACTCTGGTGTAACACAGTGAATGACTGGACTCTGGTGTAACACAGTGAATGACTGGACTCTGGTGTAAAACAGTGAATGACTCTGGTGTAAAACAGTGAATGACTCTGGTGTAAAACAGTGAATGACTCTGGTGTAACACAGTGAATGACTCTGGTGTAAAACAGTGAATGACTCTGGTGTAAAACAGTGAATGACTCTGGTGTAAAACAGTGAAAGACTGGACTCTGGTGTAAAACAGTGAAAGACTGGACTCTGGTGTAAAACAGTGAATGACTCTGGTGTAACACAGTGAATGACTTTGGTGTAAAACAGTGAATGACTCTGGTGTAAAACAGTGAATGACTCTGGTGTAAAACAGTGAATGACTTTGGTGTAAAACAGTGAATGACTCTGGTGTAAAACTGTGAATGACTGGACTCTGGTGTAAAACAGTGAATGACTGGACTCTGGTGTAACACAGTGAATGACTGGACTCTGGTGTAAAACAGTGAAAGACTCTGGTGTAACACAGTGAATGACTCTGGTGTAAAACAGTGAATGACTCTGGTGTAACACAGTGAATGACTGGACTCTGGTGTAAAACAGTGAATGACTCTGGTGTAACAGTGAATGACTCTGGTGTAACACAGTGAATGACTCTGGTGTAAAACAGTGAATGACTCTGGTGTAACACAGTGAATGACTCTGGTGTAAAACAGTGAATGACTCTGGTGTAACACAGTGAATGACTCTGGTGTAAAACAGTGAATGACTCTGGTGTAACAGTGAATGACTCTGGTGTAACAGTGAATGACTCTGGTGTAACACAGTGAATGACTCTGGTGTAACAGTGAATGACTCTGGTGTAACAGTGAATGACTCTGGTGTAACACAGTGAATGACTCTGGTGTAACACAGTGAATGACTCTGGTGCAGGTGTGGCTCTCTGTTCAACACCTGGTTCCTCCGGAGGATGTTAAAGGCGGCCGTGCGTCACTCGATGGAGGACATTCAGCCTCTGGTCAAGACTCTGCTGTGTGAGTCTGAGTGCACCACCCTGAAGACCCCCGCCCTCAGCAACCAAGGTACGCCCCCCTCTACTGACGACAAGAGGTACTACAACATCTGCACTTGTGACAGAAGTTTACAGACCTGCCAGAGTTTGTGATTAAAAAAGAAAGAATGATCACACAAAAACCTTTTTCTCTCACATGACAACAGCAACTTCTACTGCTCACCCCCACTGTCCTCCACCAGTCTGGACCTGGTCTGAGTCTGGACCTGGTCTAAGTCTGGACCTGGTCTAAGTCTGGACCCGGTCTAAGTCTGGACCCGGTCTAAGTCTGGACCCGGTCTAAGTCTGGACCTGGTCTGAGTCTGGACCTGGTCTAAGTCTGGACCCGGTCTAAGTCTGGACCCGGTCTAAGTCTGGACCCGGTCTAAATCTGGACCCGGTCTAAGTCTGGACCCGGTCTAAGTCTGGACCCGGTCTAAGTCTGGACCTGGTCTAAGTCTGGACCCGGTCTAAGTCTGGACCTGGTCTAAATCTGGACCTGGTCTAAGTCTGGACCCGGTCTAAGTCTGGACCCGGTCTAAATCTGGACCTGGTCTAAGTCTGGACCCGGTCTGAGTCTGGACCCGGTCTAGGTCTGGACCCGGTCTAAGTCTGGACCCGGTCTAAGTCTGGACCTGGTCTAAGACTGGACCAGGTCTGAGTCTGGACCTGGTCTGGACCTGGTCTAAGTCTGGACCCGGTCTCAGTCTGGACCCGGTCTAAGTCTGGACCCGGTCTGAGTCTGGACCCGGTCTAGGTCTGGACCTGGTCTAAATCTGGACCTGGTCTAAGACTGGACCTGGTCTAAGTCTGGACCTGGTCTGAGTCTGGACCTGGTCTAAATCTGGACCTGGTCTGAGTCTGGACCTGGTCTAAATCTGGACCTGGTCTAAGACTGGACCTGGTCTAAGTCTGGACCTGGTCTAAGACTGGACCTGGTCTGAGTCTGGACCTGGTCTGAGTCTGGACCCGGTCTAAGTCTGGACCTGGTCTGGACCCGGTCTAAGTCTGGACCTGGTCTAAGTCTGGACCTGGTCTAGGTCTGGACCTGGTCTAAGTCTGGACCCGGTCTAAGTCTGGACCTGGTCTAGGTCTGGACCTGGTCTAAATCTGGACCTGGTCTGAGTCTGGACCTGGTCTGAGTCTGGACCTGGTCTAGGTCTGGACCTGGTCTAGGTCTGGACCTGGTCTAGGTCTGGACCTGGTCTAAGTCTGGACCTGGTCTAGGTCTGGACCTGGTCTAAGTCTGGACCCGGTCTAAGTCTGGACCTGGTCTAAGTCTGGACCTGGTCTAGGTCTGGACCTGGTCTGGACCCGGTCTAAGTCTGGACCTGGTCTAAGTCTGGACCTGGTCTGGACCCCCCTAAGTCTGGACCTGGTCTAAGTCTGGACCTGGTCTAGGTCTGGACCTGGTCTGGACCCGGTCTAAGTCTGGACCTGGTCTAAGTCTGGACCTGGTCTAGGTCTGGACCTGGTCTGAGTCTGGACCCGGTCTGAGTCTGGACCCGGTCTGAGTCTGGACCTGGTCTAAGTCTGGACCTGGTCTAGGTCTGGACCTGGTCTAAGTCTGGACCCGGTCTGAGTCTGGACCCGGTCTAAGTCTGGACCTGGTCTAAGTCTGGACCTGGTCTAAGTCTGGACCTGGTCTAGGTCTGGACCTGGTCTGAGTCTGGACCTGGTCTAAGTCTGGACCTGGTCTAAGTCTGGACCTGGTCTAAGTCTGGACCTGGTCTAGGTCTGGACCTGGTCTGAGTCTGGACCTGGTCTAAGTCTGGACCTGGTCTAAGTCTGGACCTGGTCTAAGATAATGATATAAAATCCAACTCAAACCTTTGTTGAATGTTTCAGTCGAATGTGGCGTCGTCATTAAAACTCTACAAACGGGAGATGAAGCTGGGACGGCAGACTCAGGTCAGAGACCAGCTCCTCAGTTTTGTTTTTGTCTATGTTCTCATAAAACCAGTCAATCCATCTTAAAGGTCTCCACCTCCAGCGTGTGACTGTGGAGTGAGTAGATAATAGACTCTTTAAAGTGCTTTTTGCTACAGTATATAAATCTAACCCTAGACCAATAAAAGTCTGTTCTTCTAAAGCGTTAGAGGTCTGTTTTTGTCGTAGGGAAGAGGAAAAGTGGAGAAGATGGTGGAAATGTGATGAAGAAGCTCAAAGCGGACTCTTCTCTGGAGCATCCTGCCTTTTACTACAGCATCCACCGCCACAGCATCAGAGGAATGAACATGCCCAAGTACGTGCCTTTAGGTTCTGAAACAAACGCTCAAACGGAGATAAAGGACTGAATAATGTCAATCATCAGTGATTTACAGTGTCCTCAGGTCTAAACCCGGTCTAACCCGGTCTTGGTCTGTTCCAGGTTAAATAAGTTCCTGCAGTACCTGACGGAGGCCGGCTTCAGAGTGAGTCGGACCCACTTCGACCCGACTGGAGTCAGAACCGACGCCAGTTTAACCCAGTTCAAGTCTGTGCTCACCAAATACAGCAGCCCCACCTGCACCAAACCTGGACTAGACCAGGTCTGAACCAGGTCTGAACCAGGTCTAAACCAGGTCTAAACCAGGTCTAAACCAGGTCTAAACCAGGTCTAAACCAGGACTGAACCAGGTCTAAACCAGGTCTAAACCAGGACTAAACCAGGTCTAAACCAGGTCTAAACCAGGACTGAACCAGGTCTAAACCAGGACTAAACCAGGTCTAAACCAGGTCTAAACCAGGACCGAACCAGGTCTAAACCAGGTCTAAACCAGGTCTAAACCAGGACTAAACCAGGTCTAAACCAGGACTGAACCAGGACTGAACCAGGTCTAAACCAGGTCTAAACCAGGTCTAAACCAGGTCTAAACCAGGACTAAACCAGGTCTAAACCAGGTCTAAACCAGGACTGAACCAGGTCTAAACCAGGACTAAACCAGGTCTAAACCAGGTCTAAACCAGGACCGAACCAGGTCTAAACCAGGTCTAAACCAGGTCTAAACCAGGACTAAACCAGGTCTAAACCAGGACTGAACCAGGTCTAAACCAGGTCTAAACCAGGACTAAACCAGGACTAAACCAGGTCTAAACCAGGTCTAAACCAGGACTAAACCAGGTCTAAACCAGGACTAAACCAGGTCTAAACCAGGTCTAAACCAGGACTAAACCAGGTCTAAACCAGGACTGAACCAGGACTGAACCAGGTCTAAACCAGGTCTAAACCAGGACTAAACCAGGTCTAAACCAGGTCTAAACCAGGTCTAAACCAGGTCTAAACCAGGTCTAAACCAGGACTAAACCAGGACTAAACCAGGACTGAACCAGGTCTAAACCAGGTCTAAACCAGGACTAAACCAGGACTAAACCAGGTCTAAACCAGGTCTAAACCAGGACTAAAGTCTGCACTGATATGAACTACACAATAATAGTTTATTTATTCTTTATAAGTTTTTACTAAGGTCTCTTTGTTTCTCTTTTTTAACCAAATCCCTGTTGAACCGGACTTGTCTGGGCTGTGGACTGAGAAAGTCTTGAACCGGTTTTTGTTCTATTTTCTGCTTATTGCCTTTAAAAAAAAATAAAAGTTTTGTGTTGACTTGTATTTTGTTTGTTTAATTAAAGCTGGTTCCCAAACTGTGGGTCAAGGCCAACAATGATAAAGAACAACTGCAACAATTTAAAGATTGTTCCTTTAACCTTTTTAGACCCGAGCCGGTGACGACCGGGAGGGCCTATTGTTTTTGCTCAAGTTATTTATTTATTTATTTATTTTTTTTTCTGCAAAATGATCCTAAATTTGACCCAGTGAACATGCACGAAACCTCATTTTTATTGGTCCCAGACTTCAAGCTCGGTGAAAAATTGATGTATTTGAAGTCGCCGAAAAAAAAAAAAATTACGAAAAATGACTCAGTGGCGACCCCTAGAAAATCAAAATACATTGGGCCTATGGAAAGTGAAAGTAACTTTTTTCCAACGTAGAAAAATGAAACTTGGTACATCCATAGGACACCTCAGGGCAAACAGAAAAGTCAATGACAGTCACACCCTAAACTCAACAGGAAGTCCGCCATGTGGGGTGAAACGCGCGGCCACTAAAATCGCACCCCTTGCGCAAAAAGATGCAAATCATTGTGTTTTAATTTAAATGGCCCCAAATTTGGTGAGTATCATTTAGACACATTTGCCAACCAAAGTTGTGACTTTGTTGTTGATATCTTATCGGGTATGGGTGTGGCAAGCCTGTAACGAGGTGGCCATTTTTGTGAAAATAAAACGTCTCTTAACTCTCAAACGCCTTCTCGGATCGAGTTGGACCCAAAAAGGCGTTTGTGCACATTCATGACCTGAACAAAAAAATATGTAAATAAAAGGGTTATCTTTAGAAATGGCTCTCCAGCGCCCCCTACAAACTTATAATGGGACCCAATAATTTAGTTTGTCATAGAGACATAAAATTTGGTACACACATCTCTTATGTCATGACGAGCATAAAAGCCAATGACAACCACCCCCTATCTATAAATGTGTTGCCATAGCAACGTCCCAAATATGTGGAAAAAGTCAATGGGAAGTGAAAATTTGTCGTAGGCAAATGAAACTTGGTACACATATCCAGCATGGGCTTATGAACAAAAAAGCCAATGGGGACCACACCCTATCACACACGGGAAGGCGGCCATTTTGAATTGAAAATTTGGTCCGACTTAGAATACACCTCTTTTTAAAAACAACAAAAATAGCTGCTTCATTCCACAGACACCAAACTTGGGCAAAATGAGCTAAACACATGTATGTAAAATAGACAAGCGTTTTTCTAGACTTTTTTGCTCGAGTTATATATTTTTTTATTATAATTCGGTATATTTTTTTTATTATAATTTTTCTGAAAAATGATTTTCAATTTGACCCAGTAAACGTGTAACTTAAAGTCATTTTTATTGGTCCCAGACTTCAAGCCCGGCAAAAAATGTATGTATTTGAAGTCCCCGAAAAAAAAATTACAAAAAATGACTCAGTGGCGACCCCTAGAAAAGTCAAAATACATTGGTTCTATGGAAAATGAAAGTAAAATTTTCCAATGTAGAAAAATGAAACTTGGTACATCCATAGGACACCTCAGGGAAAACAGAAAAGTTTATTACAGCCATATCGTAAAGTCAACAGAAAATCTACTATGTTGGGTGGAATGCGTGACCACCTAAATTGCACCCCTTGTGTCTAAAGGCTTTTCATCTAAACAGCTCCAAATTTGGTGAGTATCATCTAGACACGTGTGCAAAAAAAAGTTATCAATTTGTTTTTTGATACATTTGTGGCTGTGGTCGTAATGAGTCTGTGAAGAGGCAGCCATTTCTTTGGGAAATAAATGCCATTTCCCAATTGCCAGGATCCTTCCTTTAGAGGAGGCCCCTCCAGAGCCACGGCTAGAGTCTTAGAAAACTCCTCAGAATCCTTTGGAACTTATCCTCCGAGTGCATGTGTCCCCGCGGTCTCAAGGGAGGCGAGGGCCTTTATCGCCGCTTAGAGCTTTAATTATTGTTAGTTCTGTTTAATTATTTCTCTTCATGCTCCAGGTCCATGCTAACCTCTGACCCCATCCAAGTCCAAACATTAACCCAAAGCTTTTATTTACACTGAAGAAGAGTTAAGTAGTCCTGGTTTAGACCTGGTTTAGTTCTGGTTTAGTCATGGTTTAGTCCTGGTTTAGTCCTGGTTTAGTCCTGGTTTAGACCTGGTTTAGACCTGGTTTAGACCTGGTTTAGTCCTGGTTTAGTCCTGGTTTAGACCTGGTTTAGTTCTGGTTTAGTCATGGTTTAGTCCTGGTTTAGTCCTGGTTTAGACCTGGTTTAGAACTGGTTTAGTCCTGGTTTAGACCTGGTTTAGTCCTGGTTTAGTCCTGGTTTAGACCTGGTTTAGTCCTGGTTTAGACCTGGTTTAGAACTGGTTTAGTCCTGGTTTAGACCTGGTTTAGTCCTGGTTTAGTTCTGGTTTAGTCATGGTTTAGTCCTGGTTTAGACCTGGTTTAGACCTGGTTTAGTCCTGGTTTAGTCCTGGTTTAGTCCTGGTTTAGACCTGGTTTAGACCTGGTTTAGTCCTGGTTTAGTCCTGGTTTAGTCCTGGTTTAGTCCTTGTTTAGTCCTGGTTTAGTCCTGGTTTAGTCCTGGTTTAGTCCTGGTTTAGACCTGGTTTAGACCTGGTTTAGTCCTGGTTTAGACCTGGTTTAGACCTGGTTTAGTCCTGGTTTAGACCTGGTTTAGTCCTGGTTTAGTACTGGTTTAGACCTGGTTTAGACCTGGTTTAGTCCTGGTTTAGACCTGGTTTAGACTTGGTTTAGTCCTGGTTTAGACTTGGTTTAGTCCTGGTTTAGACCTGGTTTAGACTTGGTTTAGACCTGGTTTAGTCCTGGTTTAGACCTGGTTTAGACCTGGTTTAGTCCTGGTTTAGACCTGGTTTAGACCTGGTTTAGTACTGGTTCAGACCTGGTTCAGACCTGGTTTAGTCCTGGTTTAGTCCTGGTTTAGTCCTGGTTTAGACCTGTTTTAGACCTGGTTTAGACCTGGTTTAGAACTGGTTTAGTCCTGGTTTAGACCTGGTTTAGTCCTGGTTTAGTCCTGGTTTAGACCTGGTTTAGTCCTGGTTTAGTCCTGGTTTAGACCTGGTTTAGACCTGGTTTAGTCCTGGTTTAGTCCTGGTTTAGACCTGGTTTAGTCCTGGTTTAGTCCTGGTTTAGTCCTGGTTTAGACCTGGTTTAGTCCTGGTTTAGTCCTGGTTTAGACCTGGTTTAGTTCTGGTTTAGTCATGGTTTAGTCCTGGTTTAGTCCTGGTTTAGTTCTGGTTTAGTCATGGTTTAGTCCTGGTTTAGACCTGGTTTAGTTCTGGTTTAGTCATGGTTTAGTCCTGGTTTAGTCCTGGTTTAGTCCTGGTTTAGTCCTGGTTTAGTCCTGGTTTAGACCTGGTTTAGTCCTGGTTTAGTCCTGGTTTAGACCTGGTTTAGTCCTGGTTTAGACCTGGTTTAGACCTGGTTTAGTCCTGGTTTAGTCCTGGTTTAGTCCTGGTTTAGTCCTGGTTTAGTCCTGGTTTAGACCTGGTTTAGTTCTGGTTTAGTCATGGTTTAGTCCTGGTTTAGACCTGGTTTAGTTCTGGTTTAGTCATGGTTTAGTCCTGGTTTAGTCCTGGTTTAGTCCTGGTTTAGTCCTGGTTTAGTCCTGGTTTAGTCCTGGTTTAGACCTGGTTTAGTCCTGGTTTAGTCCTGGTTTAGACCTGGTTTAGTCCTGGTTTAGACCTGGTTTAGACCTGGTTTAGTCCTGGTTTAGTCCTGGTTTAGACCTGGTTTAGTCCTGGTTTAGTCCTGGTTTAGACCTGGTTTAGTCCTGGTTTAGACCTGGTTTAGTCCTGGTTTAGTCCTGGTTTAGACCTGGTTTAGTTCTGGTTTAGTCATGGTTTAGTCCTGGTTTAGTCCTGGTTTAGACCTGGTTTAGACCTGGTTTAGAACTGGTTTAGTCCTGGTTTAGACCTGGTTTAGTCCTGGTTTAGTCATGGTTTAGACCTGGTTTAGTCCTGGTTTAGACCTGGTTTAGAACTGGTTTAGTCCTGGTTTAGACCTGGTTTAGTTCTGGTTTAGTCATGGTTTAGTCCTGGTTTAGACCTGGTTTAGACCTGGTTTAGTCCTGGTTTAGTCCTGGTTTAGTCCTGGTTTAGACCTGGTTTAGACCTGGTTTAGTCCTGGTTTAGTCCTGGTTTAGTCCTGGTTTAGTCCTTGTTTAGTCCTGGTTTAGTCCTGGTTTAGTCCTGGTTTAGACCTGGTTTAGACCTGGTTTAGTCCTGGTTTAGACCTGGTTTAGACCTGGTTTAGTCCTGGTTTAGACCTGGTTTAGTCCTGGTTTAGTACTGGTTTAGACTTGGTTTAGTCCTGGTTTAGACTTGGTTTAGTCCTGGTTTAGACCTGGTTTAGACCTGGTTTAGACCTGGTTTAGTCCTGGTTTAGACCTGGTTTAGACCTGGTTTAGTCCTGGTTTAGACCTGGTTTAGACCTGGTTTAGTACTGGTTCAGACCTGGTTCAGACCTGGTTTAGTCCTGGTTTAGTCCTGGTTTAGTCCTGGTTTAGTCCTGGTTTAGTCCTGGTTTAGACCTGGTTTAGACCTGGTTTAGTCCTGGTTTAGACCTGGTTTAGACCTGGTTTAGTACTGGTTCAGACCTGGTTCAGACCTGGTTTAGTCCTGGTTTAGTCCTGGTTTAGTCCTGGTTTAGACCTGGTTTAGTCCTGGTTTAGTCCTGGTTCAGACCTGGTTTAGTCCTGGTTTAGTCCTGGTTTAGTCCTGGTTTAGTCCTGGTTTAGACCTGGTTTAGACCTGGTTTAGTCCTGGTTTAGTCCTGGTTTAGTCCTGGTTTAGACATGGTTTAGTCCTGGTTTAGTCCTGGTTTAGACTTGGTTTAGTCCTGGTTTAGTCCTGGTTTAGTCCTGGTTTAGACTTGGTTTAGTCCTGGTTTAGTCCTGGTTTAGTCCTGGTTTAGTCCTGGTTTAGACCTGCTTTAGACCTGGTTTAGTCCTGGTTTAGACTTGGTTTAGTCCTGGTTTAGTCCTGGTTTAGTCCTGGTTTAGTCCTGGTTTAGTCCTGGTTTAGTCCTGGTTTAGACCTGCTTTAGACCTGGTTTAGTCCTGGTTTAGACTTGGTTTAGTCCTGGTTTAGTCCTGGTTTAGACTTGGTTTAGTCCTGGTTTAGTCCTGGTTTAGTCCTGGTTTAGACTTGGTTTAGTCCTGGTTTAGTCCTGGTTTAGTCCTGGTTTAGTCCTGGTTTAGACCTGCTTTAGACCTGGTTTAGTCCTGGTTTAGACTTGGTTTAGTCCTGGTTTAGACCTGCTTTAGACCTGGTTTAGTCCTGGTTTAGACTTGGTTTAGTCCTGGTTTAGTCCTGGTTTAGTCCTGGTTTAGTCCTGGTTTAGACCTGCTTTAGACCTGGTTTAGTCCTGGTTTAGACTTGGTTTAGTCCTGGTTTAGACTTGGTTTAGTCCTGGTTTAGACCTGGTTTAGTCCTGGTTTAGACCTGGTTTAGTCCTGGTTTAGTACTGGTTTAGACTTGGTTTAGTCCTGGTTTAGACTTGGTTTAGTCCTGGTTTAGACCTGGTTTAGACCTGGTTTAGACCTGGTTTAGTCCTGGTTTAGACCTGGTTTAGACCTGGTTTAGTCCTGGTTTAGACCTGGTTTAGACCTGGTTTAGTACTGGTTCAGACCTGGTTCAGACCTGGTTTAGTCCTGGTTTAGTCCTGGTTTAGTCCTGGTTTAGTCCTGGTTTAGTCCTGGTTTAGACCTGGTTTAGACCTGGTTTAGTCCTGGTTTAGACCTGGTTTAGACCTGGTTTAGTACTGGTTCAGACCTGGTTCAGACCTGGTTTAGTCCTGGTTTAGTCCTGGTTTAGTCCTGGTTTAGACCTGGTTTAGTCCTGGTTTAGTCCTGGTTCAGACCTGGTTTAGTCCTGGTTTAGTCCTGGTTTAGTCCTGGTTTAGTCCTGGTTTAGACCTGGTTTAGTCCTGGTTTAGTCCTGGTTTAGTCCTGGTTTAGACATGGTTTAGTCCTGGTTTAGTCCTGGTTTAGACTTGGTTTAGTCCTGGTTTAGTCCTGGTTTAGTCCTGGTTTAGACTTGGTTTAGTCCTGGTTTAGTCCTGGTTTAGTCCTGGTTTAGTCCTGGTTTAGACCTGCTTTAGACCTGGTTTAGTCCTGGTTTAGACTTGGTTTAGTCCTGGTTTAGTCCTGGTTTAGTCCTGGTTTAGTCCTGGTTTAGTCCTGGTTTAGTCCTGGTTTAGACCTGCTTTAGACCTGGTTTAGTCCTGGTTTAGACTTGGTTTAGTCCTGGTTTAGTCCTGGTTTAGACTTGGTTTAGTCCTGGTTTAGTCCTGGTTTAGTCCTGGTTTAGACTTGGTTTAGTCCTGGTTTAGTCCTGGTTTAGTCCTGGTTTAGTCCTGGTTTAGACCTGCTTTAGACCTGGTTTAGTCCTGGTTTAGACTTGGTTTAGTCCTGGTTTAGTCCTGGTTTAGACTTGGTTTAGTCCTGGTTTAGTCCTGGTTTAGTCCTGGTTTAGTCCTGGTTTAGACCTGCTTTAGACCTGGTTTAGTCCTGGTTTAGACTTGGTTTAGTCCTGGTTTAGACTTGGTTTAGTCCTGGTTTAGACCTGGTTTAGACCTGGTTCAGACCTGGTTTAGACCTGGTTTAGACCTGGTTTAGTCCTTGTTTAGTCCTGGTTTAGTCCTGGTTTAGTCCTGGTTTAGACTTGGTTTAGTCCTGGTTTAGACCTGGTTTAGTCCTGGTTTAGTCCTGGTTTAGACTTGGTTTAGTCCTGGTTTAGTCCTTGTTTAGTCCTGGTTTAGACCTGGTTTAGTCCTGGTTTAGACCTGGTTTAGACCTGGTTTAGACCTGGTTTAGTCTTGGTTTAGAGCTGGTTTAGACCTGGTTTAGTTCTGGTTTAGTCATGGTTTAGTCCTGGTTTAGACCTGGTTTAGACCTGGTTTAGTCTTGGTTTAGACCTGGTTTAGACCTGGTTTAGTCTTGGTTTAGAGCTGGTTTAGAGCTGGTTCTTGTCTCTGTTGTTGTTTTGAAAGAAGCTGCGAGTTTACAGAAGTACAACTTGTTAAACGACAGCAGAGATCGTCTGAGTTGCTCGAGTCTTCTATTATGTTTCCGGATCCGCACCGGGAAGTCCCGCCCTCTTGGTCCCGCCCTCTTGGTCCCGCCCTCTTGGTCCCATCAGCAAAGACCCAGGATGTCCGAGCAGGCGAGACGGGTCAGGCAGACGCTCAGACAGTGGAATCTGGTGAAGCTGTCGAGAACAAAATGGAGGCAAACGTTGAGAACATGAATCCGTAAACTGCTCTAAACAAAGAAGAAGTTAAAGTTGAAACTATACATTTTGGATAAAACATAAAGAGACATACAAGAGACCAAAAAAACAGAAAATAAAACAAAACAAAAAAAAATAGAAGATATTGCTCAAAAGTGAGGTAAGGGTTGAAAACAAAATGGTTGCCAACAAGACGTCAAAATGGCAGATTTTGGACTATTCGAGAAGAAATAGTAAAAAATTCTGAAGTAGCTACAGCAGAGACAGAAGTGACAGATAAAGACAAAATGGCGGCAAATAATGAGGCAGAAATGATGGAAACTGACAAAACCGACAAAGGAAAAAAAAGTGTGGCCTAAAATGGAGGAGAAAAAAAAGGCAAAAATCTTGAAGAAACAGTCCAGAAAGAAGTCACAAACAAGGAAACAGTTCAAGAGAAAAAGGCGAGAAAGGACAAACCCAAAATGGTGGATGATTCTGAGAAAACACTGTAAGAAACTGTTCAAACTGAAGCTGTAGTTAAAAAGTGAAGGAAAAGAAAACAAAATGAACAAAATGGTGGCCGCGGTTTAAACGACGATGTTTCTGAAGTAAGAATGACTTTAAAGAACAAACGGCGTGTGTTTGTTCTTTAAAGATTCAGGAGCAGCGACTGATGCAGACATCTTTAAATTCAATAAGAAGCTGAAGTTATTGCACAGTTCCATGATTCTCTCGACCCGTTCACTCCTCGGTGTCGTCGGAAGGCTGCTCAGACCAAATGTCTGCAAATGTCTTTTTGTGGAAAAGAATGTAGGAATAAATAATCGTGTGATTTTTTGAAGTCTTGAAGTTTTAAACACTTAATGAAGAACATCAGCCGATATTTGTTTTTATTATATTTTATCTTTTTAAAATAAACTTATTTACATTTATGACTTTATATGAATTTAAATTTACTTCTCAAAGCTGTGTTGTAATAATCATGAACACAAACAGCGCCACCTGCTGCTCACAACAGAACACACAAAGGGTCAAACTGGAACATTAAGACTAAGACATTGAGAATAAATCCAGAAACAAAAACTGAGAAAAAAGAAAAAGAAAAGAAAAAAGGGAAAAAAGGACATTTATTTAGGAAAACGTTATCTTTCTGAACTTGGTGTTTTTTTGATAAAGTGTTTAAAGTGGAACATAAACCGAGTTTAAGCTGAATGTAATAAAAATTTCTAATGTTTGAATAAAGTGGTGTCATTAAACTCATGTTTTCTGCTTTTATTTAAAATGATTGCGTCTCGTGATTTGACAAACATCAGCTCTAAATAAATATGAAATAAATAAAACTGTTCTTACTTTTCTTGAGTTCAAAGGAAACATGCTACTGTAGAAAACAAATCACATTTTACATAAAAAGAGATTAAATATAATTTGATTTTATTGAAGCTCCTATTTATTTAAATTGTGATGATTTATATAATAATAATAAACAATTATAATAAACTATTTATTCAGCAGTTTTCATCAGAAACCATGATAAAACAATAACATTAATATAAAAAAATATTAAAATCCTACAAACAAAAAGAATAAATATTAAAAACAGAACTAAAATCAGACGATATCAAAGGTTTTTCTAAAAAATTATGTTTTTTAAATGTTTCTTAAAAGATTTAGATTTAAACTGAGTTAATTTAATAAACATTGTTTAATTTTGAACAACAAGGAAATAAAATTATAATTTAGAGCCCTGCATGGACCCCCCAGTACATCACTGACCTGCTGACCCCTTACTCCTCCTCCCGCGCTCTTCGGTCAAAACCTTCTAACGGTCCCCAAAACCCGTTTTAAAACTCGAGAGACCGGTCTTTCCAAGCAGTTGCCCCCAGACTCTGGAACGCCCTGCCCCTGTCACTGCGACTGGACGTTTCTGTTGATTCGTTTAAAAAGCAGCTGAAGACACTTTTATTTGATTGTTTTTTTCATATATTTTTACTATTTTGTGGTTTTAATTTTTATTTATCATAGTTTTATTGTTCTTTTATTAAAATTGCACTTTGTAAAGCACTTTGTGATTTATATCTGTGAAAGGTATATAATAAAATCTTATTTTAAAAAAGACATAAAAACTAAAGTTTTTCATGGAGATGTTTTTAGAATTATACGCTATATAATAAAAAAAAAAAAACTAAAAAAAATCTAAACTTGAGTTTGAACACGTTTGTTTGAGTGATAATAGAATATTTAATGAGTGATTGTTTTCAGAAGTATTTAATGAGTGATTGTTTTCAGAAGTATTTTCAGACTTAGTTCAGACTAAGCTCCCAGGCTTTGGTCCAGGTTTCTGGGAGGAGCTTTTCTCTGCGAGGAGCTTGTTTCTGGGAGGAGCTTGTTTCTGGGAGGAGCTTGTTTCTGGGAGGAGCCTGTCTCTGGGAGGAGCTTGTTTCTGGGAGGAGCCTGTCTCTGGGAGGAGCTTGTTTCTGGGAGGAGCCTGTCTCTGGGAGGAGCCTGTCTCTGGGAGGAGCCTGTCTATGGGAGGAGCTTGTCTCTGGGAGGAGCCTGTTTCTGGGAGGAGCCTGTCTCTGGGAGGAGCCTGTTTCTGGGAGGAGCCTGTCTCTGGGAGGAGCTTGTTTCTGGGAGGAGCCTGTCTCTGGGAGGAGCCTGTCTCTGGGAGGAGCCTGTCTCTGGGAGGAGCCTGTTTCTGGGAGGAGCTTGTTTCTGGGAGGAGCCTGTCTCTGGGAGGAGCTTGTCTCTGGGAGGAGCCTGTTTCTGGGAGGAGCCTGTCTCTGGGAGGAGCCTGTTTCTGGGAGGAGCCTGTCTCTGGGAGGAGCCTGTTTCTGGGAGGAGCCTGTTTCTGGGAGGAGCCTGTTTCTGGGAGGAGCCTGTCTCTGGGAGGTGATTGTCTCTGGGAGGAGCCTGTCTCTGGGAGGAGCTTGTTTCTGGGAGGAGCCTGTCTATGGGAGGAGCTTGTCTCTGGGAGGAGCCTGTTTCTGGGAGGAGCCTGTCTCTGGGAGGAGCCTGTTTCTGGGAGGAGCCTGTCTCTGGGTTTGTCTTCAGAGTAAATAAAAAGTGACGGCTCCTTTTCTCTGGAGGCAGAGGTGAAGTAAATCATGTGATTGATATAAATCTAAATCTAAAGTGAAGACCTTTCAGCTGTTCAGCCTCAGATAAAGCCTCTGAGTGAGACCGAGAGCGTTTCATCTGGAGGCTGAGGTGAAGTCGAGGAAGAAGCCCTCGTTGGGTCTGAGTCTGGAAGAAGTGAGAGCTCTGTCGGCGGCAAACTGCTCCGAGACTCTGACGAGAACAAGAACACAAGAGGAGTCAGCTGTCTGAGATTTATCACAGGTTCATTTACAACACTGCACTTCTTATAAAGACACACGTTTGTGCCTCTAATACTTAATCATCTACAGCAGAGTCACAGACACAAGAGTGGCTTCAGCTCATTTTATAAAATGGTTGTACATTTCTCTGAAGGACTTTGTCAGAGTTAAATGTAAGGTTTTCTGATGGAAAAATATAAACATTATTGTTACAGATTTAAAATTAGGGTTATATAATGTCCACAAAAACACATCCAGGTGAAAAAAGCAAATGGAAAGATTCAAATATTTTGCTGTAAATGTTTTTCTCAGAAATTGCAGGAGTCTGTTTCAGGTGTTGTCCAGTAGAGGGCGCTGTTGCACTGTGACTGTCTGAAACCTTCATCTCATGTCAGCCTCAAGACTGACACCATCCTGAGCTGAACGAGTCTGGACCAGAGCCAGACTGGACATTCAGAACCGGCTGGACTTCAGCGGGACCGTTTCAGACGAGGGGAGATAGATTTATTTTCTGTTGAAGCAGCAGCAGATGTTTCATATTTAGAGTTTATAATAATTAACTCAGAGGGAGTCCCTTCAGTAAATCCATCAAACAGCTTCTTTATCTGTGTCTCCCTGTGAACAGCTGTAGGGTTAGACTTCTGTCTCATTTGAACTAAATACATAAAGAATAATAAATGAAGCTGTTCTTCCTCTTGTTATGGCCAAAGTCCTGTTTTAGACCCGGTTTAGACCTGGTTTAGACCTGAAACTCTGAATGGTTTCAGAGTAAATAGAATCTGACAGCGTCGCGTGACGAGAGAGTCGTCCCAGAGCTGAGCCGGGGCAGAGGGGGGGGGGGCAGCAGGGGGCAAAGAAAAGCAAAGTGTGGAGGCGTTTACTGCGGCAAAAGCAAACACATCATATTTTAGAGAGAATTAGAGGCGACCGAAGGCAAAGAGGAAGGAAACAGGACGAAGCAAAGGAAATATGAAGAACAGGAGCCGGAGCTGAGTTTAGAGAAGAAGAGGAGGAGGAGAACCTCTGAACCTGAGTCTGATTGCCTCATGAACCTTGTCCCTTGTTTATGATCGTATGGTCAGTTCAGAGGCTCGTCCACTGTTTGAGCTGAAAATAAAACTAACAGTGAGGTTTTCTGTGGCTTTTTTGAACGAGTCTTCCTCGGGCCTTCTGAGTGTGCCTCAGAAAATGTAGTTCGTCTATGTTTTGAGTTTTTATTTAATTATCATATTGTGTATCTGAAATACATTTTCTCTTTTATTTGAGGTTCACCAAAGGTCCCCAGATTTTCAGCCTGAAACTAAGTCTGTGTTTGAAAATGGGCTGAATTTCTTTATTAAATCTGTGAAAAACAGCACATTACTACGGAAGCGTAGTACTGTCAATGTTGTTTTTCTGACTTTTTTTTTGGGGGGGGGGGATTGTTTTTCTGACTTAATTATTACGTTATTTCGTGATAACTTTTTTTTTTTCAATGCTTTATCGGAAGCAACGCGAGGAAGCAAAGAGGAAGCAAAGAGGAAGCAAAGAGGAAGCAAAGAGGAAGCAAAGAGGAAGCAAAGAGGAAGCGTGACAAAGCCAGCCTGGATACAGTTGAGATGATGTCATTTATATTTGTACGTTTTTTTTGTGTCCATCCAGTCGATCAATAAGAAATGCTGCTACATCCAACGGATCTGACTGATTCTTCCGCCGATACAATCTCATTTGTTTCAAAAAACGTCTCAAGGTGCTCACACTCATCACGATATTGTCTACAGTGTTCAGTAACATTAATATCTCGCCATGTTTCAGACCAAGGCTGAAGTAAAACTTGATCAGACGCGACGCCATGCTTCCTCTTTGCTTCCTCGCGTTGCTACAGAAGCTACGTGGTGCGTTGCTTCCGATAAAACATTGAAAAAAGAAAAGTTATCACAAAATAACGTGAAAGTGTCACGAAAAAAAAGTCAGAAAAACAACATTGACAGTACTACGTACAGTACATTACTCTTTGGTCTGATGGCAAATTGATAAAAGCAGGATTTTAGGCTCAGGGTCAGGGTTTATAATAATTAAGACAAACTGACTCCAGTTATTCATCATTGTTTGAGTCTAAACCTGATTCAGAGGCGTTCAGGGATAAACTCATGATGTAATAATGATCTGAACAAGTCAACCTGGTGATGTGTTCAGGGAGGCAGAGCTGATTCTGCTGCTGCTCTTTCAGAGTTCACTGAGATTATGTACATGTTAATCTAGATCTGCTCTGATTTGACCTCCTCTTTATAGACTTTATCTTATTAATTCTTTATTCATTCATTTTCTTCCGCTCAGTCCCGTATTTTCTTTAATTGACTGGAGCCTATCCCAGCAGCTTTGGGTCTGAAGCAGAAACATGCCTCAGAGTTAGTTAGTGAGGGCTAACATTTAGAGGCAGACAGTGACAGACAACCATTCACTCTCACATTCATTCACTAGGGACACTTTAGATTTGCCAGTTAACCTGTACATGTGTTCTGGGACGGTCAGAGGAACTGGAGCAGCACAGGAGAGGCCCAGGTAACACGTGAGGACATGCAGACTCCTCACAGTGAGGAGTGTGTCCCAGGTCCATGTGGTGAAAGTCTCACTCTGCCAACACAAACCCCAAAACAATTAGAGTCTGATGTCCTACTTCTGTTACAACTTCGAGTTTTAATCAAACACTGAAACTGAGATGTTTTTTTAACAAACAAAGGGTTCTGCTGCTGCTCTTTCAGAGTTCACTGAGATTAGACCGGTCCCAGTCCGGCTGGTACCTGGTACGGTGTAGAACAGGACTTGTGAGTCCAACAGGACTTCATTTCCCATGATGCTCTCTGCCTGGTCTGGGTTCTGGACCATCTTCAGCCACTGACCGTTGTGTCTCCGGAACCGCTCCAACTGGATCTTCTTAAACCAGGTCTCATCGTGGTCCTGGGACAGAGGAAAACCAGGTCTAAACCAGGTCTAAACCAGGCCTAAACCAGGTCTAAACCAGGTCTAAAACAGGTCTAAACCAGGCCTAAACCAGGTCTAAACCAGGTCTAAACCAGGTCTAAACCAGGTCTAAACCAGGACTAAACCAGGTCTAAACCAAGTCTAAACCAGGTCTAAACCAGGTCTAAACCAGGTCTAAACCAGGACTAAACCAGTGACTAACCAGGTCTCCAGGTCTAAACCAGGTCTAAACCAGGACTAAACTCTAAACCAGGTCTACTTCTGTTACAACCAGGTCTAAACCAGGACTAAAACCAGGACTAAACCAGGTCTAACAAACAAAGGGTTTAATAACATAACCAGGTCTAAACCAGACTAAACCAGGTCTAAACTGGTCTAAACCAGGTTTAAACCAGGAAACCAGGTCAACCAGGACTTCAAACCATGATGCTAAACCAAGCCTGGTCTAAACCAGGTCTACCATCTTCAGTCTAAACCAGGTTTAAACCAGGCCTAAACCAGGTCTAAACCAGGACTAAACCGGGTCTAAACCAGGTCCCAGGAAACCAGGTCTCATCGTGGTCCTGGGACAGAGGAAAACCAGGTCTAAACCAGGTCTAAACCAGGCCTAAACCAGGTCTAAACCAGGTCTAAACCAGGTCTAAACCAGGTCTAAACCAGGTCTAAACCAGGACTAAACCAGGTCTAAACCAAGTCTAAACCAGGTCTAAACCAGGTCTAAACCAGGCCTAAACCAGGTCTAAACCAGGTCTAAACCAGGTCTAAACCAGGTCTAAAACAGGTCTAAACCAGGCCTAAACCAGGTCTAAACCAGGTCTAAACCAGGTCTAAACCAGGTCTAAACTAGGACTAAACCAGGTCTAAACCAAGTCTAAACCAGGTCTAAACCAGGTCTAAACCAGGTCTAAACCAGGTCTAAACCGGGTCTAAACCAGGTCTAAACCAGGACTAAACCAGGACTAAACCAGGACTGAAACTGAGGAGTTTTTAAAGCTCTTCGAGCCGAGTGTCGACAGCAGGAGGAACATTACAGACGAACAAAGAAGAAAAACCTGCTTTAATGTTTTTTTTTTACCTGTTGCCAGTTTGAGACGGTTTTAAGTAAAGTCCAGTAAAATAAAGCTGGGGTGATATTTGGATGGAGCCTGATTAAAGCAGATATTTTATTTCCTTGTTTAATATTTAATATAAACTGCAGTGTTTTTAAGAAAAGTCCGATTATTAACGATGAGCATTAAATAAAGTGATCCGCCTGTGTGTCTCTGTGTCGTGCAGTGTTGTGTTATTCCAGGTTAAACTCTCTGTCACTGTTTAACTCTGATCAAAGGCAGGTGTCACTGTGCTGCGTTCAGGGCCCGTCGCTCGGACACTCTCCAGACTCAGAGGCCCTTTCATGTGGCGCACGGCCAATCTTCAGCTGATAATGTGAATGAAAGACTTCCTGAAGGTCTGAGCCGGGATAATTACAGAGACCTGGGTCTGGTCTGAGTCAGGTCCGACCACAGCCGTCACTCAGACGTTCAAGCGGCCGAGGAACAGCCGCGAGAAGCACACAAACCAGGGCCTTCCACCAAAACAGTAATACAGTTTCAGTAATACAGTATTCTGTAAAAAACTTGAGACTTTTTTACTTGGGTGTAAGTCATAAATATGTATACATACATATTTTAATAGTAACATAATCTAATTATTGTATTCTCTTATTGGTCTCAAACAGAGAACATGCATGACTTGACATTAGGTGTTTTTAAATGTTTGTTGAAAATGATAGGACCGTTCAGTTTAAGTTACAGTGCCTTGTGAAAGTATTCGGCCCCTTTGAACTTTGCGACCTTTTGCCACATTTCAGGCTTCAAACATAAAGATATGAAACTGTAATTTTTTGTGAAGAATCAGCAACAAGTGGGACACAATCATGAAGTGGAACGAAATTTATTGGATATTTCAAACTTTTTTAACAAATAAAAAACTGAAAAATTGGGCGTGCAAAATTATTCAGCCCCTTTACTTTCAGTGCAGCAAACTGTCTCCAGAAGTTCAGCGAGGATCTCTGAATGATCCAATGTTGACCTAAATGACTAATGATGATAAATGGAATCCACCTGTGTGTAATCAAGTCTCTGTATAAATGCACCTGCACTGTGATAGTCTCAGAGGTCCGTTTAAAGCGCAGAGAGCATCATGAAGAACAAGGATCACACCAGGCAGGTCCGAGATACTGTTGTGGAGAAGTTTAAAGCCGGATTTGGATACAAAAAGATTTCCCAAGCTTTAAACATCACAAGGAGCACTGTGCAGGCGATAATATTGAAATGGAAGGAGTATCAGACCACTGCAAATCTACCAAGACCTGGCCGTCCCTCTAAACTTTCAGCTCATACAAGGAGAAGACTGATCAGAGATGCAGCCAAGAGGCCCATGATCACTCTGGATGAACTGCAGAGATCTACAGCTGAGGTGGGAGACTCTGTCCATAGGACAACAATCAGTCATATACTGCACAAATCTGGCCTTTATGGAAGAGTGGCAAGAAGAAAGACATTTCCTAAAGATATCCATAAAAAGTGTTGTTTAAAGTTTGCCACAAGCCACCTGGGAGACACACCAAACATGTGGAAGAAGGTGCTCTGGTCAGATGAAACCAAAATCAAACTTTTTTTCAACAATGCAAAACGTTATGTTTGGTGTAAAAGCAACACAGCTCATCACTGAACACACCATCCCCACTGTCAAACATGGTGGTGGCAGCATCATGGTTTGGGCCTGCTTTTCTTCAGCAGGGACAGGGAAGATGGTTAAAATTGATGGGAAGATGGCTGGAGCCAAATACAGGACCATTCTGGAAGAAAACCTGATGGAGTCTGCAAAAGACCTGAGACTGGGACGGAGATTTGTCTTCCAACAAGACAATGATCCAAAACATAAAGAAAAATCTACAATGGAATGGTTCACAAATAAACATATCCAGGTGTTAGAATGGCCAAGTCAAAGTCCAGACATGAATCCAATCAAGAATCTGTGGAAAGAACTGAAAACTGCTGTTCACAAGTGCTCTCCATCCAATCTCACTGAGCTCCAGCTGTTTTACAAAACTGATAGAGACATACCCCAAGAGACTTACAGCTGTAATCACAGCAAAAGGTGGTGCTACAAAGTATTAAGTTAAAGGGGCTGAATAATTTTGCACGCCCAATTTCTCAGTTTTTTATTTGTTAAAAAAGTTTGAAATATCCAATAAATTTCGTTCCACTTCATGATTGTGTCCCACTTGTTGTTGATTCTTCACAAAAAATTACAGTTTCATATCTTTATGTTTGAAGCCTGAAATGTGGCAAAAGGTCGCAAAGTTCAAGGGGGCCGAATACTTTCGCAAGGAACTGTATATTTCAAATGAGTTCCAGCAGAAAAGGTTATTAATGAGCAGTCCCTGTTTTCAGTAAATCTAATCTGACCTCTTTGGTCAGACATGAGCTTCTAAGTAAGACATGTTTCTCATTCGAACCATGATTGTCTTCTTTTCTCTGACATTTTTCGGTTCTATTGTTCTTTCCTAACCCACTTAAACCGGAGAGAGGGTCTGGACTCACGGCGATGATGTCCAGAGTGCTGTCACAGACTCTGCAGATCTTTGGGTTAGTGTTGTACATGAGGTTGATCAGGAAGGTGCTGGCCTCTGCAGACGCACGTTAAGGGTTAAACATTATCAGACGATTCTACTCAAAACAAATTAGAAACATAAAGAGCCATAACACCTCCAGTCATTCTGTCTCTGAGCGTAAACTGGGAGGAGACTGATGTTAGATGCACACAAAGCAGAATCTCGGGCCTAATGTTGGACTGTTGTGAGAGAAAACTGAGTACAGTCTGGTCCCAGATTTTGAGCGGAGCCAGAGACGGGAGCAGCAGCTAAAGCTCAGCTTCAGTGACTTTCAGAGACATTCCTGTGGAGCCGAGGCCAGAAAGAACAACACGAGTAGGAAAACAGAGAAAACAGGGAGAACAGAGCAGCGCTGAGGGAAAACACGGCTGAAACTCGAGCCTCGGACGACGGTAATGAACGCAGCGGAAACAGGGACAAGGAGCTGACGAGGAACAGAGGGCGACTTTACAGGAAAACAGGAGAAAAGAGGCTGGGATCTTCTTCTGAAGGACCGAGAACCTTCCAACATCTCTGACTTAAAAAAAGACCTCAACTAAACCGAAAATGCAACAGTGTTATTATTTTTGTTTAAATCACAAAATTAAACCTATTTTTTCAGTCTTGGGGAAACCTCGACAGTAGTTTTTCCTGTTCTTAGCAGATATCTGGACAATTCTTTAAGAGTATCAACAGAGACAGAAGCTTTTTTAAAAATCAGCCCTTGCACTGAAACATCGAGGCCCAACCAGATCTAAAAAACTCTTATTCTTCTTGTCCCACTGTCTTTGGTCTCGTGCTGCTCCACTCTGTTCCTGTGCCCTCTCCCACATCGGCTTAGGGCTTAGGGGCTAGGATACATCCACAGACACCTGCCAGGGTCTTTCCTTCGTTCGGGGGACTGTCAGCTGAAAGACTGTTTGGATGTTAAAGTGCTGTCTGAATGACTGCACCACAGTCTGAGTGGGATCCTACTGAAGAGCCTCGAGGGAGAGTTTAGTTCAGAAGGATACGAGGGTCAGTGATGAGGAGGTCCCGGGTCTCTTTGTGGAAAACCATCTGATAAAAAACGTAGAGGATCTGACAAACGAACTCGTCGTCCGACTGTCGAGCTGCAACACACAGAAGACATTTACAGACACTAACCCTCCCTTCTGTTAACCCCCCAGTGCTCCTCACAGTGTTAAACCCCCCAGTGCTCCTTACAGTGTTAAACCCCCCAGTTCTCCTCACAGTGTTAAACCCCCCAGTGCTCCTCACAGTGTTAAACCCCCCAGTGCTCCTCACAGTGTTAAACCCCAGTGCTCCTCACAGTTTTAAACCCCCAGTGCTCCTCACAGTGTTAAACCCCCAGTGCTCCTCACAGTGTTAACCCCCAGTGCTCCTCACAGTTTTAAACCCCCAGTGCTCCTCACAGTGTTAACCCCAGTGCTCCTCACAGTTTTAACCCCCAGTGCTCCTCACAGTGTTAAACCCCCAGTTCTCCTCACAGTGTTACCCCTGTGCTCCTCACAGTGTTAACCCCCAGTGCTCCTCACAGTGTTAACCCCCAGTGCTCCTCACAGTTTTAACCCCCAGTGCTCCTCACAGTGTTAAATCCCCAGTGCTCCTCACAGTGTTAACCCCCAGTGCTCCTCACAGTGTTACATTTACATTTACATTTAGTAATTTAGCAGACGCTTTTATCCAAAGCAACTTACAAGTGAGGAAAACGATGGAAGCAATTTTAACAACACAAGGTACAAAAAGCATAAGTGCACAAAAACTAGTCAGTTTAAACCCAGCGCAGTATAAAATGCTAAGGATAAGAGAATTTTTTTTTTTTTTTGGTTCAGTGTTTGTCAGTCAGGTGTTGACGGAAGAGATGTGTTTTCAGGTGTTTTTTAAAGATGGCTACAGAATCTGCTGATCTTGTAGCAGCAGGTAGATCATTCCACCAATGTGGAACAGATCCAGAGAAGGTAATGAGAGTGATTTTGTACCTTTTGGGACGGTACCACCAGACGTTGTTCATTTGCAGAGCGCAGGGATCTGGTAGGAAACGAGGTCTGTATTAGTGAGTGAAGATATGAGGGCGGAGCCAGTGGTGGTCTTGTAGGCCAAGAGCATAGCTTTGAACTTGATGCGGCCAACCGGGAGCCAGTGTAACCTAATGAATAGAGGAGTTACGTGCGCTCTCTTTGGTTCATTAAAGACCACTCTTGCCGCTGCATTCTGGATCAGCTGCAGAGGTTTGGTTGTGCAGGCGGGGAGTCCAGCCAGTAGAGCATTGCAATAATCCAGTTTGGACAAGACAAGAGCCTGGACTAGAATTTATGAGAGTGCTCTGATAGGAAAGATCTAATTTTCCTAATGTTGTAGAGGATGAATCTACAGGACCGGTGGTGCTGGCGACATGACTTGTGAAGTTTAGCTGATCATCAATTACCACTCCCAGATTTCTGGCAGTGCTGGACGGTGTAATGGTTGATGGGCCTAGTTGAATGGAGAGGTTGTGGTGGGTCTTTGGATTGGCCGGAATCACAAGCAGTTCTGTTTTTGCAAGGTTCAGCTGCAGGTGATGGTCCTTCATCCAAAGTGAGATGTCACTCAGACATCAGTGGAGTTGAGTGTCATCTGCAGCAGTGATAGGAAAAGCCATGCTTCTGGATGACAGAGCCAAGGGATGTCATGTATATGGAAAAGAGTAGCGGTCCAAGCACTGAGCCCTGTGGCACCCCTGTATTGAGATGTTGGGACTCAGAGACCTCATTTCTCCAGGATACTCTGAATGACCTATCCGAGAGGTAAGACTTGAACCATTGCAACGCCATTCCAGAGACACCCATCGCCCTGAGAGAAGACAGGAGGATGTGATGATTAACAGTGTCAAAAGCAGCAGACAGATCCAGTAAGATGAGTACAGATGACTTGGATGTTGCCTTTGCCAGTCTCAGAGCTTCATGACTGAGAGCAGGGCAGTTTCGTGGAATGACCGCTCTTGAACCCAGACTGGTTCTGGTCCAGGAGGTTGTTCCGTGTGAGAAAGGATGAGAGCTGAGTAAACACAACTCGCTCCAGAGCTTTGGCAATGAAGGGAAGGAGGGAAACCGGTCTGTAGTTTTCTAACAGTGTAGGGTTAAGAGTGGGTTTCTTCAGTAGTGGTGTGATGCGGCCTCTTTGAAAGCTGTGGGAAGGACCCAGTGGAAAGAGATGAGTTGATGATGTGGGTGAGAGCAGGCACGACAGATGGAGAGATGGCCTGAAGGAGATGTGTGGGGATGGGATCCAGCGGGCAGGTAGTCGGGTGGTTAGAACTAATGACCTTGGAAACATCTGCTTCAGTTAGAGGAGAGAAGGAAGTGAGCAAACACATATCAGGGTCTGAATGAGCTCGACAGGTGGTGGCGCAGAGAACTGACTGCTGATGGGGTCATTTTCTTTACAAAGAAAGACGCAAATCATCAGCTGTTAGATCCGATGAAGGTGGGGAGCAGGCGGACAAAGGAGGGCAGAAAAGGTTTTAAAGAGAGTGCGCGAGTCAGGTGAGTTGATTAACCTAGAATGGTAGGAGACAGTTTTTGCAGAGGTGACATCAGCAGAGAAAGTAGAGAGGAGAGACTGGTAGATACAGAGGTTAGTAGGATGTTTTGACTTGCGCCATTTTCTCTCAGCTGACCGGAGGCTGGCGCGGTGCTCACAGAGAACATTGGATAACCAGGGGCAGACGAGGATGTACGGGCTGGTCTAGTTGTAAGAGGGCATAAGTTGTCCAAGCAGGATGAAAGCGTGGAGCACAGAGTGTCGGTGGCATTGTTTGTGTTTAAAAGAGAGAGCTCCTCAGAGGAGGGGAGTGCAGAAGAGACAGCAGAGGAAAAACGGGAGGGACTGAGTGTACGCAGGTTGCGTCGGAAAGTGACCAGCGGTAAAACAATTGCAGTGTCTGGAGAAGTTAGGTCAAGGTCGAGAGTAATGAAGAAATGATCGGAAGTGTGCAGTGGCGTGACCTGAGTGTGGCGAGTGGAGCAGTATCTTATGTAGATAAGATCTAGTTGGTTACCAGACTTGTGGGTTGCCGATGTGGAAACCTGCTTGAGGTCAAATGATGCAGTTAGCAGGGTTCGTACAGATACTGTATAATGAAATTCCAGGACTTTCCAGGACTTTTCAAGCACTATTTTGGGGATTTTCAAGGACTACAATCAGAGGTCTCACTTATCAAACATATACTTTATTTACTTTAAATTCTAAAAAAGGAAAATAGATGAATAAAAATTAAACAAGATGGTACAAATGTGACTCTTCAGTGCCGATTCATGTTTGAAATCTCGAGGGATTTATGCATATTTTGCACGATGCACACTTTTAGGTCTTCAAGAAGCCACTTTTATATGGTTCCTTTTCCAGCCAAGCTGGATTAAATTTACACTTCCCCGGCATTTCTTCGTCTTACTCTTTACCATTTCGTAAATGTGCTCCAGGTAAGTGATGTCAGAACGAGCGAGTTAATGTATAAGGCGGGTAGAAGGAAGGGGATGGGCTGAGGCGTTAATTTTGAGCGTTAATTGTTTTATAGAAAAAAAATATACACTTCAAAATTGCTTTGTAAATTCATAAATATTGCCTTTAAATAATTCAAGCACTTTTCAATTACCTCGTCATTAATATTACTGTTTTCAAGGGTTTTCCAGCACTTAAATTTCAAAAAGTCAAATTCAAGTACTTCAAGCACTTTAAGCACCTTGTATGAACCCTGAGTTAGGTTAATGAAGTTAGCGGCCTGTGGCTTTTCAAGGTGGATGTTGAAGTCTCCTAATACCACCAGAGGGGTACCATCGTCAGGGAAGGATGAAAGAAGCGCATCCAACTCCTCCAAGAAATGTCCAAGCTGACCTGGGGGCCGATAGATAACTACAAAATGACTTTTAACAGGGTGGGTGATGGTAACAGCATGGAACTCGAAGGAGCTGTTGTCACACAAGGGTGATAGCTGTTTGAACTTCCAGTCAGTAGGAATAAGTAGTCCGGTCCCTCCGCCCCTTCCAGTGAAGCGAGGACTGTGGGAGAAAGTGTGATTGTGGGAGAGGGCGGCGGGAGTGGCAGAGTCCTCTGGTGTTAAACCCCCCAGTGCTCCTCACAGTGTTAACCCCCCAGTGTTCCTCACAGTGTTAACCCCCAGTGCTCCTTACAGTGTTAAATCCCCCAGTGCTCCTCACAGTGTTAACCCCCCCCCCCAGTGCTCCTCACATTGTTAACCCCCCCAGTGCTCCTCACAGTTTTAAACCCCCAGTGCTCCTCACAGTGTTAACCCCAGTGCTCCTCACAGTGTTAACCCCAGTGCTCCTCACAGTGTTAACCCCCAGTGCTCCTCACAGTGTTAAACCTTCCAGTGGTCCTCACAGTGTTAACCCCCCCAGTGCTCCTCACAGTGTTAACCCCCACCAGTGCTCCTCACAGTGTTAACCCCCAGTGCTCCTCACAGTGTTAAACCTTCCAGTGGTCCTCACAGTGTTAACCCCAGTGTTCCTCACAGTGTTAAACCCCACAGTGTTCCTTACAGTGTTAACACCCTCAGTGTTCCTCACAGTGTTAACCCCCAGTGCTCCTCACAGTGTTAACCCCCCAGTGCTCCTTACAGTGTTAAATCCCCAGTGCTCCTCACAGTGTTAACCCCAGTGCTCCTCACATTGTTAACCCCCAGTGCTCCTCACAGTTTTAAACCCCCAGTGCTCCTCACAGTGTTAACCCCAGTGCTCCTCACAGTGTTAACCCCCCCAGTGCTCCTCACAGTGTTAACCCCCAGTGCTCCTCACAGTGTTAACCCCCCAGTGCTCCTCACAGTGTTAACCCCCAGTGCTCCTCACAGTGTTAAACCTTCCAGTGGTCCTCACAGTGTTAACCCCCAGTGCTCCTCACAGTGTTAACCCCCACCAGTGCTCCTCACAGTGTTAACCCCCAGTGCTCCTCACAGTGTTAAACCTTCCAGTGGTCCTCACAGTGTTAACCCCCCCAGTGTTCCTCACAGTGTTAAACCCCACAGTGTTCCTTACAGTGTTAACACCCTCAGTGTTCCTCACAGTGTTAACCCCAGTGCTCCTCACAGTGTTAACCCCCAGTGTTCCTCACAGTGTTAAACCCCACAGTGTCCCTTACAGTGTTAAACCCCCCAGTGCTCCTCACAGTGTTAAACCCCACAGTGTCCCTTACAGTGTTAAACCCCCAGTGCTCCTCACAGTGTTAAACCCCCAGTGCTCCTCACAGTGTTAAACCCCCCAGTGCTCCTCACAGTGTTAAACCCCACAGTGTCCCTTACAGTGTTAAACCCCCCAGTGCTCCTCACAGTGTTAAACCCCCCCGTGCTCCTCACAGTCAGTCCAGTCGCTTTGTTTTTGATATTTTCAGTTTTCTTCGTTTCAACGTGTGATTGGTAATTTTTACTGAATTATTCTTAGCATAGATTCATCTGACATTTTTTTTCATTTAATGCACACTTTCACAAATATTATTCACAACTTTTTAAAAATATAGACCTAGAGTTTTTTAACAAGCCACATAAAATCTCCTGTGCCCAGTTATTGGTCTCAACCCAGAGACCCGGTTATATCTTTTGATTTTTTTTTTTGTTCAAACGGCTGGCCCATTGTTTCTTTTACCTTGACCTTTGCTTTTTAGGCCCAAAAACAGAGAAAACAAAAGTTATTAATAACTTACAGTTATTATTGTGTGCTGCTGTTTTTAGATCAATAAAGAATGGAGTAAAGAAGCCTCCTCCATAAAACTGTACTTTAAATATAGAACTGTATTTCTGTCCCTGTCGTAGTTAGTCCTTTGTAAATGCTGTCTGTGCCGTACCCTTGAGCAGGTGTATCAGGGATGCCACGAGGTCGGACTGAGCCAAAATAGCGGCGCAGGAGTCGTCGGAGGAGATCGTCCCGATCATCAGCACCAGCTCCAGCAGCAGGTCGTCCTCTGTGCCGGCGTCTGAGAAACAAACAAGAAAGAATACTATTCAGGAAGAAAGACTGGTGTGTCTGAATTAAATATGTGTATTTACATCAGAGACATGTCTTTATAGAAGAAGACTGTGAACTGAAGTCATAACTAGGCTGTTATAACATTAAAAAAAAAGAAACAGTAACACGGTGCTTCACTCTAGAATTTGAGTAAACTTCCAGAAATAAAGCGTCTCTAACATAACATAACATAACATTAACTACAGAGACAACACTAAATCGAATACTGTGTACATATGCAGAGGAGAACCTCCAAAACTAGAACATTTCACTTAAACAGCAACCACAGACATCTGAACGAGCCTGACCCAAACAAAACCAGGCTCTCCGGCTGAAGCTTAGGAAATGTTCTAACTCCTTTGGACCGACCCATGTGTTTCAGGGTCACCATGATAAGAGCTTTAGTGAAGAAGGAGCTTCAGGGCTTCCTTTCATACCTCCTTTATCCGAGGGACCTCAGGACGGTCCTGAACAGTAAGAGCTTAACGGCATCCCACAATTCACTACCCAACCACCCAAACCTTTCTGAAGTTGATCTTCAGTGAGTCTGTAACGAGTTTGAAGTGACCAGGACTTTGGGTGGATTATTTGTCCAGTCATGGACCTGGACCAGGACCAGGACTTTGGGTGGATTATTTGTCCAGTCATGGACCTGGACCAGGACCAGGACTTTGGGTGGATTATTTGTCCAGTCATGGACCTGGACCAGGACTTTGGGTGGATTAGAGCTGTTGGAAATGTTCCGGTCGGTGAGTCTGTATTGAAGATGCTCAGCCTCCAAGACAAACAGCTGAGGAGGAACATTTGGACCGACAGCGCCCTCTAGTGTGTTTCTGGAGAAAGGCCTTATTTTTTGTATTTGGTGGTTTAAAATGTGAACAGACAGAGGATCGGGGGCTTTTTGGACAAAGTAAATGAGTCTTACTGTGAAGACAGGGTCAAAGGGCATTGGACCAAACAGAAGAAGGAAAAGTCAGTGTGTTTTAAAATTACATAATTAAATTTACAGTTTTTATGACATTCCTTTATATTTACCACAGAGAGGCTACGACTATTTCCTAAAAGTGTTCTAATGATATTAAACACCATAAACAGCCCGTATAATGTTTCTACTGTTTGTAGTTTATTAATGACACAACACTCCTCTGTTTATCCATTTTCTGTTCAAACAGTAAAAACAGCTGTGATCAGAAGACACACCTCTTTGAGATGATGTCAGAGACAGTCCTTGAGTCGGTTTTATAAAGAGAGAAACCAACAGCAGAGAAAACACCCGTTATCTGTAAAGTCTGACCTGTTAACACTCCTCGACACAAACTCAGAGTCTGGGGTTAGAGCCTGTTCAAAGCTGCGTCTGTCGTCACGTCGCTCTCATTATACACTTTTCTGATAAAAACAAGGTCAGTGTGAGGTCAGAGGTTACTCTGATAACCTCTGAAGCTCTGAGGTTGATCTTGAGTCTGTTCTGAGTCACACATGTACATCTGCTGAAGTCTTTCTGTGCAGAAATATTGACCTGAGGCAGACGCTGCAGTGCTCATGATGCAAATGTGAACAAATATGGCATTTCTTCTATAATTAAACGTCCTGTAAAGCGGAGTATTTCAGGCCTTTATGCCTCTCCTCAGTCAGTACTTCTGTTTCTTTCACCAGATTTTCACGAGCAAACATTACCGCAGCGATTATTGAAATGTAACTGTTTTTTTTTCCAAACATAAAGCACTGTTTGCTGTCAGTGTCAATACATCTTTAATCTTCCACAAACTATTCTTGAACTTGAATACTTTCTTATTTTAAACAGATTTTCTTGATGGAACTCAGCTGATGTAAACGATTTCCCATTTCTATAAATTAAACACTAAAACAGCGCCGGGACAGAGGCCCCTGTCGGGGTCGTACCTGGAGAGAGTCTGTTCTGGAGGAAAGGTAAGAAGGCACTGAACTCCTTTAGAACCAGGGCCCAGTTCAGGTCCAGGACTGTCAGGTTGGACAGAGTCCCCAGAACCTCCAGCACAAAGTCCTCCGGCTGGTCCTCGCAGATCTTAGAGGCCAGGTCCCCCACGTGCTCCTGGAACCAGAACCAAGAGCGAGAACAAGACACGGGTTAGTCCAGGTCCAGCCTCAGTGCTCTGGGTGTGTGCACCTGCAGTGTGTTACTTTTACAGTATTGTTCAAAATAAAAGCAGTACAATGTGACTAACCAGAATAATCCAGGTTTTTATATTTTTATTGCTAAGTGTTATACAAGTTCCCAGTAGGTGCAGTAGATTCTCAGAAAACAAACAAGACCCAGCATTCATGATATACATGTTCTTAAGGCTGTGCAATTGGACAATTAGTTGAAAGGGTTGTGTTCAAAAAATAGCAGTGTGGCATTAAATCATCGAGGTCATCAATTTAGTGAAAAAACAGGTGTGAATCAGGTGAACCCTATTTTAGGATGAAGCCCCAGCACTTGTTGAACATTTGAAAATCTGAGGAAAATGGGTCGTTTAAGACATTGTTCAGAAGAACAGCGTACTTTGATTCAAAAGTTGATTGGAGTAGGAGAAAACCTATAAAGAGGTGCAAAAAATTATATGCTGTTCAGATAAAATGATCTCCAATGCCTTAAAATGAAGAGCAACACCAGAGAGACGTGGAAAAAAACAGAAGACAACCATCAACATGGATCAAAGAATAACCAGAATGACAAAGGCTTAGCCAATGATCAGCTCCAGGATCAAAGACAGTCTGGAGTTACCTGTAAGTACTGTGACAGTTAGAAGACGTCTG
Organism: Perccottus glenii; assembly: GCA_024416835.2. Classification (NCBI taxonomy): domain Eukaryota; kingdom Metazoa; phylum Chordata; class Actinopteri; order Gobiiformes; family Odontobutidae; genus Perccottus; species Perccottus glenii. The sequence goes on from CM044559.2 coordinate 29,943,903, forward strand.
TGTGAAGCTAATCTATTTTCAAGAATCCCCCGCAAAGTCCCTCTGTTTAAAAAGTTATGTGTAGAAGAGGTTACAAGGAACATTTTGTGACTGATGAGAGTAAAACTGTTCTTTTTGGGTCCAAGGGCCACAGACAGTTTGTGAGACGACCCCCAAACTCTGAATTCAAGCCACAGTCCACAGTGAAGACAGTAAAGACAGTAAAGACAGTGAAGACAGTGAAGACAGTAAAGACAGTGAAGACAGTGAAGACAGTGAAGACAGTGAAGACAGTAAAGACAGTAAAGACAGTAAAGACAGTGAAGACAGTGAAGACAGTAAAGACAGTAAAGACAATGAAGCAAGCATCATGATATGGGCATGTTTCTCCTACTATGGTGTTGGGCCTATTTATCGCATACCAGGGATCATGAGGTCATGTTGCCTTTTGCTGAAGAGGACATGTCCTTGAAATGTTTGTTTCAACAAGACAATGACCCCAAACACACGAGTAAACGAGCAAAGTCCAACAACATTAATGTTATGGAGTGGCCAGAACAATCCCCGGACCTTAATCCAATCGAAGCTGTTTCTGAAGCAAAACCAAGAAATGTAAATAAATTGTGGAATGTTGTTAAAGAATCATGGAGTGGAATAACAGC